>PYHX02000413.1:51260336-51303161 GCA_004302925.2 Cochliomyia hominivorax
ACTAATGAATTTCTCCAATGTGTCCAATGGATTTTGGCGAAATATAATACAGAACAATTTACTTGTTATTCTATTCATTAGAGTCGCATGTATTGAATGCATAACTTGTGGGCAACTTAACGATCACATGAATATAATAATTGAATCATATAAACTTGTATTTATGAGATACATTAAAAGAGGTAAAAGACATGCCAAATAAAAAAGTCACATCATAAGTACAAAGTGTGTTATAAAAATGTCAGAAAAGTCATTCGTCTTTCTTTTATGAATTATAGCAAAAAGAACGAAAAAAACAAAAAATAACTAAGAAAAGTATACTAAAATCAACTAAAAAAAAAAGCTTAAAGAATTTTATGTTGGCTTCAACTTTTCTTTCTTTTTTTATTTGAGTTCATTTATATTCACATATGAATGTATGTCTAGAATGACTCTGTAAGCCTTTAGCTTTTTTCTATATTTCGTTTAACGTGGATCATATTAAATTCAATTTCGTGCCAAAATCACAGTACAAAGACCAAATTTTTTACCGCCAGACAGTGATTTGAAAAGTTTTCTATTTAATTATGTATAAAAGCAAAATTAAATTACAGAAGTCTTATAAACATATAATAAGAACAGTCAGAGAATATTACATATGGAAAGCATCATAAAGGCAAAAAAAATTTTTTAACTATTTAAGCGATCTACGCTTTGAGTAGATTTAATCCAAATCATTCAAAATCATGCTGCCTGTTAACTAAGAATATCAGATGATCTTCTTAAGTGTTTAAATAAAATGTCCTTAATTGGACACCTCGAATTATTTAAATAGATTCTTAAATTTCTTTATATGATTAGGTACCGGTTTTGCTTTAGCGGTAGATTTTCCTTTATTAAATGTTTTTTTATTTTATTAAGAACAAAGTTTTGAATGTCCATGTCTTAGATTTTCGAAATCCAGATCTATTTTAATTGGATACAGTTAACTTTTACTTACATACATTCGAATGTTTTCTTACATGAGTTCTCCGTTGGAATGATTTCAAAGCAATGTGCCAATACGATGAATTAGCTGTTCCTGGCATTTCATAAAAATCAACATTGTAAGTCTGTCATTACAATCTTTTTACTATACCCTTCAAACCCACAATAATGAAGCATATGTTTATTTTATCACTATGTTTGTAACACAAAGAAGTATTATCTTAAATGCCGCAGATATATGTTTATGCATCAAATCAAAATCTGTGCCCAAATAATGAAATTTTATGTTTATTTTAGTCCTCTTCAGTTTGCTATTACAATCGGTGATATCTGTTCAGTAGGAAATAAATTATAGATCGATATCTCAAACTTACAGTAAAAGTTATTGATATATACAATATTTAGCTATATAATTTAACTATGCCCGCATTATATAAAAAAAATATAATATCAAAATGTCCAAAATTTATGATCATTGTGTCTTACAGATCTCAATTTTTAATATAGTTATGTAGGAAATTTCATAAATTTGAAGCCTTATTCCTTATAATTCCTTTTCCCGGAATTTAGACCCAATATTACAGATCTGCCTGTATTTGGCATCACAAGGCTTCATTCTAGGTTGATTCACTATCACTTTTGACTCATTTTAAAAATACTCTACAGTTCTTAGATTTGAATAAAACTCAAGTTCTGATTATTTCGGTCGGAACGAAATCTATTGCTGATGATCGGTCCCAATATTTCTGCTGGCTTTCTCGGATTATAAAGTCATATAAGTCTAAGAAAAAAAAATCTTTAATTAAAATTTGACACAAATATATTCGTGTCTATATCTATATTCCAAATTACAAACATATGGCAGTAATTCTTATAGCTTCCATGCAAATCCCACCTGCATCTATGCAATTATGATTTATGTTAAGAAAAAAGTGAAAGTTTTTGTTATGATTTCTATAGTTTTCCCACTCTGAAATCTTCCATGTTTAAATCTATTCCATTTTGTTGCAAGGCGAAGTTTTTCATATCTTTTTTTTCTGGTTAAATATGACTTTGTTATTCTTAAACTTACAAATGCAAATATTGTTGATAGAATATTATTTGGTGATTGATTTCTCATCACTGATATGTTGGACCAAGATTTTGTTTATATATGTTTTATATTACTAAAGGTATAACAGGTTCCTTTATGGAAAATATTTTGTATTACTATTTTTTCGTTAATTAGATTTATAAGATCTTCATTTGGAACCAGAACCAGAGTTTCGAAATTCAACCTGTTTTTATAAAAATTCATTGGGCTTAATTTACCAAATCGCAAAACTTGAATTAAAAAAATGTGTTTTGTATCGCTTTATGTGCTTTATAATTTTTTAAATTAGAAGTTTTTGCAGATATAGAGACTATAGAAAAAAATTGGAGTTTCTAGATTACTTTGTAGAAAAACAAAATAATGTTATTAATCAAATAATATATTATAAATATGTTGCATCTATACGAAATTATTCGATTGTGGTAGCAGCAAACTTTTACCAAAATATTTATTAGAATTTAGAAAAAAAAACACTTTCTCAAATAACCACTGTGCTTTTATATATTCAGAATCAGTTAAAATTCTTTGACTGACATTTATGTCAGATCAAAAGTACAGGTTGTTTGCCAAACAAGCCAAACACACAAAATAAAGGGCGGTCTTAACTAAACTACTACAAATCAAAGAAGCCCTAAGCCATACTGATGCTAAGATCCTAAAAATGATGCGGTTTAAAATTATTCTAAATTTGTTGTAGTCATTTTACTATTTTCCGTTTTTTCTTTATTGTACATTAAATATTTTCTGGAACTAAACAACATGATTTGTAGTGGTACATTTCACACTTGATCGTAAAAAGAAGTTTAAGTGTTTTGATAACACCTCTAGGCTGTAAAGATGAAATGTAACTGACATTAAGGATATGTTTTTGTTGATATAAAGTTCTTTTTTTTGCATCATATAAAATTTTTCTTTTATGGGGCCTAAAGATTTGTGGGAAATGTTTTTATGACCTATAAATAATAATGATTTAGTTGTTAAGAGTTAACAAAAAAAAAAAAAAAACTAAGACACACACTTAAATTTTAACATATCAAGATACAATTTGAATATGTTTGTGTGAGTGTGTGTTAGTGTTAGTGTTATTAACATCGTCTACAATATTAAATAAATTAATTTAATTGTATGTTATTTTTTTATTTCGCATGTATTTTTCATATGTTCCTTATGATGTTTCTTTTGTAAGCTGTGTGCAAAGCAGCAATCATTAAAATGGTAAGACAATATCAAATGCAGCTCAAAGATCACAACCAGTAACAATGGCAACAACAGCAACAGCACCAACAGCTACAACAACAACATTATCACCACAAACATTACAAACATCAAATCAATTTAACAACATCACAATATGCAGCAACAAATACACAATTGTCAACGAAAACAACGGTGACAACATCTACAAAAGCAACATGTAACCCTCCTTAAATGACAACAACAACATTTACATTGCAACAAAACACAACACAAATCGAACAACAACAGCAACAACATCAGCAACAAGTAACATTTACAATTTTTAATTGCCATCGAAAAATCGCAACACCTGTGCGTAATCGAATTAATTAGCCAAAGTTTAAAACTCCTAACACGGCAATATTGCGTATGTGAATTACTTGCCATTTGTCTCGATTCCAATTTACTCCCCACAGCAAAAATTACAACAACAACTAATTAAAGCTCCAAATGCTGACAATAACGACGATCATGTAAACGGCAACAGTTATATAGTAATATAACCCCCAACACCACAAGCGGCAATGGTAAGCAGCAGCAACAACAACAACATCAGCGAACTTACCAAATTATAGTGAAAATCAAAAAATCAACTGATTCAAATGGCAACGATTGCCAGTTTAAGCAATAATAAGGTACGTTTTCCCATCAGAATTTCAACCAAAAATTAAACGTCATTGAACTAGTTCTTTTCATAAACTTTATTTTTATACCTTCCACCGCTTCAAGTGACGATGGGGGTATATTAACTTTGTCATTTCGTTTGTAACTCTAAGAAGGAATCATCTAGGATCCCATAATTTATATATATATATATATATATATAATATATATATTATATATTATATATATATATATATATATATATATATATATATATATATATATATATATATATATATATATATATATAATATATATCTATATATATATTATATATATATATATATATATATAATATATATATATATATATATATATATATATTATATATATATATATATATATATAGTATATCAAAAAATATAGACCGATCTCTGAGACAACAACTTAGTTCCAGCGAAGAATTTTCGTAACACTGTCAATTATACAGCGACAGTTTAGAATTATTTCTTGCCAGAATATGAAGTTATACGTACTTCATTACCGTTTCAAAATTATTAAAATCGGTTCAGTATAAAAAATTGCTAAAAATATAAATAATTTTATGACCCATTAAATTTTCCGTGTTATTATTAAGAAAAAATTTCTATATATTTTATATTTGTGAGTGTGTATGCACGAAAAATAAACGTGTTTACTTCACAGGCATTTGTGGTGAAGGGTATTGAATATTCGGCACAGTCGAATATAAAATTCTTTCTTGTTTAATTTAAATTTTTTTCTATTTATTTTTAATAATAAATTTAGATATTTTTAAGACACGATTTCGATTTTAAACTCGATATGATAAATGACACTTATGTAACTGATTTCAAGTGAAAAATTACTTTGAAAAGTAAAATTAAATTTTCTGCTGATCGCATGATCACTAGATTGGTTTTAAAAGAGATCATGACAAAATGTTTAACACCGTTAAAAATTACTGTGCATTTTATTTCACCCAAAATAACTGCTTTTTTTACATTATTATGACCTTATTTCTTTTAAATGGCTACAAAAGGTTAACAACAATTAGAAGACAATTTCGTTGTTGTTATAACAAAAAAAAATATTTTTATTGTTTGTTGTTAAACCGACGTCACACTGTGGATACCAACAAATTGATGTGTGTAATTTTCAATAAAATTTGACACCGGGGCCCACCTTGACAGCCAAGGTATTTGAAACTGTTTGTTATTGTCACTAAAAAGGGCGGAATGACCTAAATTTTGAAATCTGTGCGATAAAGTATATGACATTAAAATTTTGACAGAAAAACAATCGTAGTGATCTTAATTATGGTTAGCGGGAATTTGTGGATTTTTTAATGAATCAATATTTGCAGCATAGAATATGATATTTTTATTGATTGAAATTCTGTTATGTAACAAGGACACGTATAAATATATAATGGAAAATAAATGTTTGTTCGTATAAATTCTTTTTTATATCAAAAGTATAATTGGAAATAGTATTAATTACTATGATATTTATAAAGGCTTTTATGGCATTTTTTATTCAAAAAAGAGAAAAATTATCCATATTTTCACACCTTTCACTACCGAAGGTGGTAAAATGATGTGCCAAAATATGCAATATGGCACCTTGCAAATATCGCTTTTAAGGCCAAAAATCTCACTATACGTAGGTATTGTAAGAAAAATTTGACAAATTAATATAACTTTAAACAAAAATCTATGTGCACATTATACGAGGGTGGGTTCATAATTTCTTATAGCCCCCATAAAAACGGCCTCACCACCCCCCCCCCCCCCAAAAAAAAATCATTTTAAAACTCATAAATTTAATATGAATCTTAGTGTCACAATTAAATACTATAAATTTAAGAATAAATGAACAATATAATTATACGAGCGTCGTTCATTAATTTTTTGTAACTACCATTTTTAACCGATCATGTAGTATAGGGTATTAGATAGTCGGGCTTGACCGTACATAGTTGATGTAAGATTGAAGTTTGTTCACTAAATTAATTAAATGGAAAGGAAGGAAGAAAATTCTTAAAAAGCTGGATTTATTGTGAAACAATGTTGATTTAATTTTTTTTCTATAAACCAAAATCATAACTGCTGAAATGTTGAATAAAATGTTAATTCAACATTGTTACACAATAATTCCATAAAATAACTAAACTTAATTTTCAAAAATTATCGTAGTATAATTTTATAAACTAATATCGAAAGATTCTGATACGAACCATATTATTTCACCAAGCTATTGAACTATCTATTTGAAACTAGCTCAATCGGTCCAGTTACAATAACGTAATAGACCGATATCTTAGACAACCTCGAAGAACTTCTGATTAAAATAAAATTTAACTATATTTTTAAGATAAATATAAAAAGTTATAGTCCAACATTATATAATATTTTATGACTCCCAATATAAGTACATGTGAAATATCGCAAAGTTATCTGAGTTGAGAATTAAAATATACAAAAAATAGTTAAATTTGGTTAGAAGAGCAAAGGTATACATTTCTTGCACAAGTACACACAGAAAAAAAACATTAAGCAAAATCAACGTTAATCATAGTTAATTTAAGATTAAATAAATTTTGTTTCGCTTACTTTATTTCTTTTTTACATTTGTGGTGATATAATATTCTACATATTAGAATCTTCCGATATTAATAACTTTTATGAAGCAAAATTTCTAGAATATTCTCAAAAAATGTATTTACTGTGAAACAATGTTAAATTAACATTTAACATTGTTATGATACAAAATCATGACTGAAAAAAGTTAAATTATTTCTATTTGAGTTAATATTACATTGATTTTTTTGTGTTTATTAAGAAAAAATCGAAAACTTCACGGTTTTCGAGGAAAAAGTAAGTGGAATTTTAGTTAATATCAAAAATTTATGAAGAACTTCAAATTGTTGCTGAAAAATAATATTAATATTTGAACTTGATTAAAATTGAAATAAATATATTTATTTTAAATTTCAGTGAAATGCAAGTGAATTTGTCCGTAAGTCGGAAATTTAACAAAAAATCCAATTTTCAATGCGAAAATACTAAAAATTCCAATTCAATCATGTTAAAAAATTAAACTTTTCTGCATTAAAAATAATTCAAGCTTTTCGATTTAAGAATTCTTCTAAACATGTTTTTTTTTAAATGAACGACTTTGGATATGGCTTGTAGGAAGGTATTTTCCCCGGGGTGATATGCGCTTAGTGTACACATATTAAAGTTGAGGATTTGTATAATAAAATAAAAAACCAGAATAAGTATTAAAAATGTTATAGTCGGCCAAGGTCAACTACATAATACTGTACACCAAAATGTTGGTTATGAAAAATAATGAACATCCCTCGTATAATTTGATGTTTAGAACGTAAAGTTCTTAACATACATTTATGTTACTAAAAACAAAACCAGTAAACAAATGTCCTTAATTTTTTATCCAATTAAAATATATCTTTATAGCTTTTATCACTAGTGATGAAATTTTGAACCTTTTTCAAGAACCCCGCTATATATTACCACACTTTTGGACAATTCTTTCTTTAACGAGAAACCAATTGCACTCCACATGCCTTAGCTGCGGTCAATTCGGAAGATTTGCTGTCTTTTAGTACATATACCCCATTATTGTCCTTACGCCACTCAAGCGTTTGTTCGCCATAGTGACAGGATACCAAGTCAGGTCAACAATAAGTTGACACATTATAAAGTCTGTAAGAAAATCAGCATTTTTTGTTAACATTCATTAATGTAAATTTCGGTATTTAACAGACCGTTACAGACAAATGATTGGCTTCTTTTGCCGCAATTGCATATTACTTGCCACTCCAGGAACTTTTTGGAAAATATTGACTGCTTTTGTTCCCTATTATTTGCTTTAACATTCCCAGCAAAATATAATGTCTGACCAGGAAGTTGCGAAAAATTTGCCGCAACATACATTTCGACACCAGCAAAAATTTATCTTTAAAAAACTTGACTTCAATTTCTGTGCTCTGTTTTTGACCTCTAAATTTTTAAAAGTTTTTTTGTCAGCAACTTTTTGAGCCTTGTATATTTTAAAACTGCATTAGCTTTAACTTTCGGTACCAAAAAGTACGAGAACAGAGCTAACCGTGCAGCTTTCCTACTGGATGTATTTTGATTTCTATTTTTTGGCTTTATAAACATCATGTAGACCATTCGTTTTGCCTGAACTATATCGGAAATCGCTCTTTGTCTATATCTCGGAAACTAATGAAATAATTAAAATGATGTTCTCAATTAAATATTCTCCTAATTATAGTGGAAAAATAATGTATGTATCCTCTATTAGGCTCAAAAACAACAGCCGCAATGAAGTTAAGGAATTGCTTATATCTCAGCTATTTATGAATTGATTTGAAAATTTTTCAAAATCAGAATTCAAGAAAAAATTTTGATTTTTTGCGTATCATCTAAATCAGGAGCTGCTACAGGAGCGTAAAAATAATTTTTGCATAAATCTCGAAAAATTGTCTAATCATGTTTATTTTTTGGTTGAAAAATCAACAAAAATTGTTGAACCCAAATCTCAAAAACATTATTTCATATTGTCGTTGTTACCGGTTCCTTTAATTATGAACAACAACCACATGGAAAATGTTTGAATTAAGAATTGGCTAAATTTCGGGTATATATTTACCGATTTTTAATCATTAAAAAAATCTACTCCATAGATGTAGTAGAGGCTGCAAAATATTAGGAAATGTTTTTTGTCCTATTACTCCGGAAATATTGGTTCCATCCCTTTTAAGTCTTCAGCTAATAAATCCGATAACCCCTTTGAAGTTTAACTGTGAAAAAACGAAAACACGAGCTCTCATTAAAAACAAAAATTGAAAAACCTACAAAAATCGGAGGTACCTCCAGTTTTTTTGGTAATATCTCCATTTATAAATCAATTTCACTGGATTTAAATAGCAAAATTCTCGAAAGCATTTCCTATCTTTTGATAAACATATCATGTATATTTAGTAAAGATCAATTTCATAAAATTGATTTAAACCTACATACGGACGAACTGTGCCGAATCTTAAAAACCCTCCATCAATAATTGTGTCGAATTTCAATAGAATTATTTCAAGCTGCCTAAAAGGCAGCTGTATCAAAATATTGACTGATATTCGACTAGAAAGTACCACATATTCAGGACAGTTAGAACAATAATCGTGGCGACTTTGAATGAAATTGATTCATATTCATATAAAAGTTTTATAAACTCAAAACCGTTTCCCGGGAAAGAGCGTTGAATAGGAGCTTTATAAAAATATGGATCGATATTAGTCAGATTAATAACCTATATTGAAGACATTTGGAAAAATAATTGAGCCGAATTTCAACAGAATTAGTCATTATTTACTAGTTTTATAAGGTCAAAAATGCTTTCCTAGAAGCGGCCTGATATGGGAGATACAGTAAAATATGGACCGAGATTGTTTATTTAAAAAATATATATCAAAGGCATTTGAAAAAAATTCATCGTGCGGAACTCCAATGGAGTCTGCCTCTATTTAAGTGTTTTATAAGCTCAAAACCGTTTTCCGGGAAGAGACCTTATATGGGAGCTATACAAAAATATGGACCGATGTTAATAAAATAAATAAGTTATATTTAAGACCGTCACAAAAATAATTGTGCCAAATTTCAATAGAATAGTTTCGTATTTAGGAGTTTTATAAGCTACAAACCATATTTCGGGAAGGCGCGTTATATGGGAGCTAGGTCAAAAATTGACCCCAGCACAATCTTGTGACTTTGGTTTTATTACGGTATCAAAATAAATATAATTGAAAAGTTTCAGTAAATTGTTTAAATATTGCAACCCACATGTTACACTGATTTGGAGTTTATAAAAATTTTGCGTATTTCAGCCTATAACTTTTTTATTCATCCAATTTTTATGATTATTTACACGATGATGAAAAAATATAATTGTACGTTATAATTAAATTTTTGTTTAAAAGTTTTAAGTTTTGTTGAAAAAAAAAAAAAAAATAAAAAAACTTATTTTTAGAGATTTTGAGGTTGTCTCAGGTATCGCTCTATAATTTTTTTGATTATGAACCTATATAGCTTGTTTTAAATAAGAAACAGTTTAGGACAATAAAACATAATGTAAAATATATAAATTAATAAAATTTTCATTGAATTCGGTCAATTATTCTAGGCGTGAGAATGCTTCCAACACACAGACGGACAGACGGACATAGCTAAACGGACTCAGATTTCGATTTGATGCAGGAATATGTACTTTATAGGGTCTGATAAAATTTCTTCTAGGTGTTGCATACACAATGATAAAGTTAATATACCCTTATCACCACTTGTTGTGGTGTAGGGTATAAATTCACAACTTAATTAAAATAATAATCGTATAAAGTTCTTACTGTCACACAATTAAAGAAATAAAAGTAAAACTGCATTATTTATTTCTTAAGAAAACACAAAATATTTGCAACTTATTTGCAATTTATTTGCAACTTATTTGTAAATAAATTATATTTCCTAAAATTCCATAATCATTCATGACTTTTAGTCAAAATTTTTTGAATTAAAAATTTTCCTTTAAAAACTCGTTTTAAAAATAAGTATTTAACTAATGAACTTCTATTTAGAGTCAAAAATTAGAAATCTACATTAAATAAGTTGTCATTAAATAAATCATTAAAGTCTCACGCTAAATTTACACAATTCAAACCATAAAAATAGTTTCAAATAATTCAGGGGGTTTTGGTTTGTAAGTTTATAGAAACTTAAGTTAATGCCACACGCCTATAAAAATACAGAAAACCTCAATTAACCTGCAATTGAATGGGAAAAAGACAAAAAGAACAGAATTAAGAAAAAAACCAAACTAAACCAAAAATAAACTAAAAATAATGAAATGAATCAATTTGCCCATAATCGTTGTTTTTAGCCAATTTATTTTTCCATTTTTAACTGAATTTATTCTCTCTCTCTTTTACAGAAATTTCCACAATATACGATCAAATTCATTAGTATTGATGAAGTCACGACAAGTGTTGCACCATCTCAGACACCTAGTGGTCGTTTATGTGGTTTACATCATCATGACGCACGGAAGTGGCGTGATTTTTTTATACAATATGAACCATTTTATAATCAATGTACGGGTGCAGCACATCGTTTGGTGGCTGCTTTAAATGACATACGCTGTGCTGACCTACAAGGTTTGCCAACAAGGCGTCAGTTGTATGCTCAACATCGAGCCTTAAGTCGTGCACTTATGGATTCTGAATTACATAATTTGCGCAAACGTAGTACAGCCACCATGTTACGTCTGCAGGAATTGGCAAAAACTATTAATAGCAATAATAATGCAAATAATAGTAGCATTAGCAACAGTAGTGGTACTGGTGGTGGTTACGGTGGCAGTTATAAGACCACTACATCTATATGTAGTGGTAGTATATATAATCGTAACAAGATTATTGGCAGTGGTAGCAGCAGCAGTTATAGCTTTAATTACCAAAGCAACCAAAATCAAAGTCAGATTAGTCACAATATTTCAACAATAGGAACCAAATCATCATCAATATTAGCAGCAGGAACAACAACATCAACGTCAGTATCATCAAAACAGGCCTCAACAGCAACAATATTACAAACCCAAATAACCGCAACAAATCCCATCATTAAGTCATCCATTTATTCATCCAACTTACAAACTTCTACTACAAATCCAACTAGTCGTGTCAGCGCCAATTATACCAATAGCAGCAGCAGCAGCAATTTTATTCACAATATCAACAACAACAATAATAATAACAACAATGTTTTAACAACGGTAACCATTGGTAACATTGATGTTGCAATTAGACTACAGAAGGTAACATTATTATTCAATGAAATTGATCGTGCCGCCAAACGTTTGGAACAACTCACCGAACAACGTCGCGAACATTTGCGCGAATTAACACGCCAACGTGCTCTTGAGGATGAAATTAATGAGGTAAGTCATTGGTCCTAAACATTATTGTTGTTGTTATTGTCGTTTTTGTTTATCTCGCCTAGATTTTTTTTGCATTTCTTTCTTTGCTCAATAAATAATTTGATTTGTTGATCATTTCAATCTATTAATTTATCTTGTGCAATATGATCCGATATGATCATTTATTTATTTTTTTGTAAGATTTATACTTTGTATTTGATATTAAAAAAAGTATTTGTTTAAACCGAATTGACTAAGTCAATTTTGCATTATTTTAATAAATGATAATTTATTTTTTATTCGCTCCACCATCACATATGGTGAAAAGGGTATATTAACTTTGTCATTGCTTGTGTAACACTAAGATATAAATATAGTCCGATATTTGATCCATTCTCCAAGTTCAAGCAAATAACTTTCGAAAAATTGTCAATTTTATATTGCCACTCGCAGAGAAAATTAATTTTGCAAAATATTCGTCGCGAACACAAATATATTCGCGGCAATCATTAGTGTTATAATCAACATGTTACTTGTTGAACTGATTTTGTGTTGATAACAATTTTATTGCTGTAATAATTTTTTTATTAAATAAAAAAAATATATATTATGATCGCAATATCTTTGGAAATATTTTTGATTGATCACAATTTTATTGTTATTGAACAAAAATAATATTGTTATTAATAAAAAATATTATTTTCAGTTTACTCACAACAAAATATGAACAAATATATTTTTTACAATTTGTGTTAACATGGCAAAAATATATATTTGAATTATTTATTTAATTCATTTTATTTAAATATAAAAAATACAAAATTAAAATAAACAAAATTAGATGACGAAAACATTTTAAATTATGTTTACATATTTTCCAAAAATAAATATATAAAATGGAAAATATATATTAAAATATTTCATACGAAAATATTTCTATTCAATAATAAAAAAATGCCAACAAATTTTTTTTATTGAACTAACAATATTTTTTTATTGGAATGGCAATAGTTTAGTGGCGATAACAATAATTTTAGTGGCGATAATAATAACTATTGTTATTAATGCAAAATCAAAATTGTAATAAACAAATTTTGTTAAATTTTTGATAACAATTTCGTTGCTGTAATAATTTTTTTATTAAATAAAAAAATATATATTATGATCGCAATATCTTTGGAAATATTTTTGATTGATCACAATTTTATTGTTATTGAACAAAAATAATATTGTTATTAATAAAAAATATTATTTTCAGTTTACTCACAACAAAATATGAACAAATATATTTTTTACAATTTGTGTTAACATGACACAAATATATATTTGAATTAATATTCTCATTATTTAAATATAAAAAATACAAAATTAAAATAAATAAAATTATATGACGAAAACTTTTTAAATAATGTTAACATATTTTTCAAAGGTAAATATTAAGTGAAAAATATATGTAAATATTTCATACGAAAATATTTTTATTCAATAATAAAAAATGCCAACAAACATTTTGAATTGAACTAACAATATTTTTTTTATTGGAATAGCAATAGTTTAGTGGCGATAACAATAATTTTAGTGGCGATGACAATATTTTTAGTTACGATTACAATATTTTTAATGGCGATAAAAATAATTTTAGTGGCGATAACAATATTTTTAGTTACGATTACAATATTTTTAATGGCGATAACAATAATTTTAGTGGCGATAACAATATTTTTAGTTACGTTTACAATATTTTTAATGGTGATAACAATAATTTTAGTGGCGATAACAATAACTATTATTATTAATGCAAAATCAAAATGCTATTAAACAAATTTTGTAATTACGGTTACAATATCTAATAACAATAGTATGTTGTTTTTAGTTTATGGTTACCGTAAACATATTTACGTTCATAATACTTAATAATATGTGCTTCATTATCATTTCAAAAATTATAGAAAATCGTTTCAGTAGAATAAAATTTATGACCAAAATACAACTAATTTTAAGACTCATTAAGTAAAATTTTTATATATTGTATACGTCTGTAAGTGTATGTATATAATTCACACGCATTTGTGGTAGAAAGTATTTAAGATTCGGTATAGCCAAATGTAGCGTTCTTACTTGTTTAGCTTTTGTTTTATAGCTTGATTTTATTTCAATATAATTAAATGACATTGAATTTACGTTAAATTTATTTTTGTAACATTAATTTGAATTATTGATGCAATAATTTCAGTTATCGAAACGGAATCTTAATTTTAAATTTTTTAATTTAAAAATCACAAGTTAGAATTATAACTCGTGGAGCTTTCTTGGGAATCTTACTTTTAGACATTCTTTAAAAGTTTGCGTCAGTTTTTTGGGTCGTTTTTTTGTCTCCTTTTCAAATGTTTGTTCTTTGATGTACTTTTTGTGACATCTCTTGGTACGGAAAAAACAATGTTTATATTTTGAGATCGCTCACAAACTTCGGTCACCTATTGCATATAAGAGAGTATAACCCAGCTTTACCAACATTCTTTACTTCGATATTTATAAAACTTAAAAATAAACTCTCTTTTATAACACAACTGTATAAAGTTTGGATTTTTATACCCATCACTATCACAAGTGGTGATGGGGGTATATTATCCTTATAATTCATTATGTTACACCAAGAAGGAAACATCTCAACAACCTCATTAGGTATATATATTCTCGCATTATATCAATCAATCCATCAATAAAAAAGTTATAGACCGATATCCGATATGGATCTCATGGCAGGTCTATGAGCTAAGTTATAGGAGTACAAATTGAGGTACCTAAAACATTACATTCTTAACCGCGTACCATATTTTTAATTTCTCATTCAATTGTCATCTTATAGATATTGACGAAACCTATCTTATTATCTTTTATAGTTATAGAGTTATGTGCTTTTAAAATTTTGCAAGATCTGAAGTTAGTTTTTTTAATATATATTCAAAAGTTTGCCTCCAATCTTTTTTATTGCACCATCCACCACCATAAGTGCGGATAAAATTTATATTAAGTTTATCGTCTAAGACCCCATATGATATATATGTTTATGCATCAATGAAAATCAATTTAGACATGTCCCTTTGTCCGCCTATCAGTTGGTAAAGTCTCAATAAAATTTTGTCAGTATTTAGTAGTTTTCAAAGAAGTAATAGACCGATATCTAAAACAACCTAGAAATTCAGACAAATAACTTCAATCAAGGAAATATTTATTTCTCCTTGGATTAGTTTCTTAATAGTATTATTTCTTAATATTCTTAAAAATCAAGTTGATACATCCCCATATTGGTTATATATATTTTTCTGAGACGATTTGAATTCAAACTTAAAATAAAGTAAATACACATACGAACATTTAATACCTTTATTTATCTGAAGAAAAATGATAAAACCTCTTTAAAAAACTATTTCTTTTTTTTCCTTTTGAAAAAAACTTGACCTTTGTGTTGGAAAGGAAAAAAAATACTAAAAATAATTTTAAACTGGCTAAAGGGAATATAATACAATAAGAAGATAAACATCGACATTTACAGATGTCTTTCAATTTACATTTTCATATGAATTTCTGGAAAAAATAAAAAAAATACTCAGCACAGCTTGAATGCAAAATCTTTTTCAAGTATGAAATAAGTTAAATAAGCGACATCATATAATAATCTAGTGTCATTTATATTGTCTTAAAAAATAAAAACTAAAGAAATGTTATTAAGGTCTTTTTTTTTTAAATCATATCTTCTGTCATACGTACATACACATATACACATATAGTCGGTATAAAGTACTTTAACAAAATATATTTATAAATTTTATATGCAAACATATATAATGTTTTTTTATATTTCTTACATGACACTGAAAAGGTGCAGTAATTATGTTCACACGCAACTCAATTTTTAAGTTCCACTCATATACACATATGTACATGTATATGTGTATATATCTGAATGAATACCTTTTGTAGGTATGATTACGGTCCATTAAAATCTGCTATTAACCTTTGGCGGAATTTAAGAAAAGACAAAACGTTTTTGTTTAATGTTTTTCGGTAAATCAGTGTTCGAGTATGTGACAGTTACAATCACGCCCACCAAATCAATATTTTTAAATATTATTAATGATCTTTTCGCATAAAGAAAATTTTCAATGCGTAATAGGTTTTTGAGTGTGTGTGTATATGTAGTAAAGCAATTTAAGATACATTAATTTTAAATCCAATTTTTCTTTTTCGAAAAAAACATAGAAAGCGGTAATGATCGATCTTCAGAAATACTTTATATCTTTGGACGTGAATAACGATTGACATTTTAAACTTTTTACGGAATTCATTTTAGTTATAGACACAGAGCAATGTCTTTAATTATATCTGAAGTAGTAGTGCTGATTATATATTCGGTGCAGCCAAATCTAGTATTATCTGCTTCACCGATTTATATTATTGCACATTTCTTAACCGTTTCAAAGATATTCGTTAATTATTTTGGACAAAATTTTCTGAGCTCTTCTCAATCTAGATTGAACTTCATTGGAAATCCAGGGGCGGAGTTATTGGGGGCGCAAAATTGAAAATCGATATTGAATTTTTTAAAAGGTCTATCAATTTGTTCTTCTTCAATTTCAATTCTATTTTACTGGGACTTAAAAAAAAGCATACTAACATGCGATATTAATCTTTCACAGTTTTTGAAATATTTAAATATTCGACTTTCAAAAGTATTGGCCCGATTTTGTTCAAAGCTTTTTACTGAATTAATAAACAAACTTTAATCAAGCAAAAAGGATAAAATTTTGGGATTTTTCTTCCATTTTTTGGAACACAATGAATTTCTTTTTTCTGTGGTTTGTGATTATATAAACATTAATTAATTAAAATTAGAGAATGAACATTGTCCATTTTAAAATGATTCGATAGATTAAATTAAATCTTTTATATTTCCTGTGCGCTGCAAACATCTACACAAATACGTATAAAAATAACCACTTATGATTATTAAGTTTTGAAAATTTCCAAAGATGTTAACCAGAATTGAAGTTGATTCAGATGTCGGTCTATGACATTTTACCAATTCAAATTTCATTAAGTCATATGATTAATTTGAAAATAAGTGTGCTAATAGAAAGACAAACAGACACAATTCCTGAGGTCTTGATGACTCTTTCTTGTTTCGCATTGAATGACAAAATCCAAAATTCTAAATTTCAAAGAAAAACATGTAAGAATGCGATATTCATTTATGCCGAATCTTTAATACACTCCACCACATTTGCGTTTACGTCACACGCATTATGATTATATTATGTTTCGAACATGTACATACAGTGTTTGTTCTTAAGTATAAGACTGGAACACTTAACGATTTTCAAAACTTTTAGAATGATATTGAGATTCATATTATTTTAATATTATGACAGAATATCATTACAATCTGTCGATTTATAAATGACAATTTTACGAAAGTTGTTTGTTTGAATTTAGAGGTTTTCTTAGATATTAGTCTATATATATTAATACACTGAATCGACTTTGCCACTTTTAAACAAAAAACTTTTCAGGACAATAACAATTATTCAAGCCAAATTTTATGAAGCTCTGCCAACAGGCACAATGTTGTCTTAGATGATTCTTTCAGGCGTTACACACGGAATGACAATGTTAATATACCACTTGTTTTGGCGGAGGGCAATAATAAATTGGAAACTAAATTTATTTAGCGAAACATTAAAATTAAATTTGAACGTCTCACATATCGTATTCTTATAACCCCAATTTTTGGTTCTATAACCATAAATTATATACTTTTTATATGAAAGCTCCGGTCGGATGGATGGATTTTCATGAAATTTAACATAATACCACAGGTGTAACATGTCCAGAATTAAAGGGTGCAAACTGAGATACAATAATCTTATTCTATATCAAAAAATTTGACCTTTGACCAGGTCAATTTCGAGTTATTCACATAAGAATCACTTAATAGTCTCATAGAAAGTAAGTTGGCTAACAAAGAAAAATTTAGCATTATGTGAAATATAACCCTTTATAAAGTACTAGCAGACCCGGCAAACTTCGTTTTGCCAAAACAAATTGTTTAGGTCGTTGCTGGCCCTATAATATGCAAAGCAATTTAAATTTGCTATGTATTGGGAGTACCTTCCCCTGATCCTATCAGCCCAATTTTTTAGTGATGGTGTCTCTCAGTAGCATAATTGCTGCAAAATTTTAAAACACTCACAGTTACAGTAATCAATATTTGCTTTGTATGGGGGATACATCTCCCTCTGGCCTTATCGCCAAGTAAAACAGTTTGTTATTGTTCTTTAGATAATTAAAAATCAATATTACCTTTGTGAAGGGGATACCTCTCCCCTGATCCTATCCATCCTACAGATCTTTGAAGAAGTCACTGGTACTAAATTTGAGCACTCTCACTGTTATAGTTCTTTAGATATTTGGTAATCAATACTTGCTTTGAATGGATAATACCCCCTACACTAGTCCAATTGGAACTTTTTATATCCTATATTACTTCGTCAAAATTGGCCAAGCCTTTTCGGAGTGTTAACGTTACATACTTACATATATACACACATCCTTTTACATATATATGGATATTAAGCTATAATGCTACACTCCTCTGCTATCAATATGTTAAGTTTTATATAAATCCATGCAAACGATCCAAAATTAAAGAATCTGCCGATGTAAATTTACAAATTTATTTCAAAAAAAAAAAAAAAAAAAAAAAAATCTGGTTCCATTAAATCAAAAACTTAATAACAAAATCTCAATCCCCTTAAAAATCAATAAGTTCGTAAATAAATCAAAGAAAACATACAACTTCTTCTCATTATGTTCGTTTATCTTGTTGTCATTTAGTCTGGTTATTTTAATGTTATTTTTGCAAATTAATCTTTTTCAAAAAAAGAAGTCAAAAATCTGTAACGAAATCATTAATGCTCCAATATTTCGGCAAATAATAAAACATTGAAAATAACATTTTGTATGTAAAATATGTCACTATTTAGCCTCCTTTTAAAAAAGACCAGACCATTTCCACTTCCATTTTTCAATTCACAAAATATTAATTAAAGTTGTCAATCAAGGTTATTATGAGAGTATAAGAGTATTATATGATTTATTTAAGGTGTTTCTCGAAAACAAAAACAAAACTAAAATGTTGAAAAAACATCATCACCGGTATTGCACAAAAAGACATGTGAAAATCATTTAAAAAAGGCAAAAAAAAAAAAACAATGTGAATGAATATCTCGAAAGTAGCGATCTGTGAATAATTAAGATTTATGTTCAGAGTTTGATTATATTGTTTAGTCTTGTTGAAAATATTTACGAATATAAATAATTCACAAATATGAGTACAAAAATACACAAATAAATAACAAAAAGTACAATATTATACATCAAGTGTATGGAAGTGAAAGCTTGGGAACCGCATCGACATTTTATAAACAATTGAATTATATTTATTGAAACAAATTAATTTGCAAATTAATTAAAATTTTTATGTCGATTACATCATATGGAAATTTCACAATTTTGGAAACTTTTCTTTCAACAAATATGTGAGGATTTACAATAAAAATTGAAAATGTTATGCAACTCAATAGTTTTTAATTAATATTAACGCCTTAATATACTCATCATATATATTTTTGAGATAAATAATTTTTATTCCAGATTAACCTCCTTTTCAAAATTAATATTAAGCACTTTGTAATTAAATCAAATATTCTGATAATCGTTTTAGGGAATGGAAATTGAGTGATCACTGCACACTGGTTCCAAAACGAGTTTCTGGAACTTTAACTTTTGAACCAATTTGTGCCTTATTTAAAAAATGTACATTACACTCACCTAATTGAGAGAACTTACCATTTGAGATGAATTTCGGACATGAGGATTATTTGACGTCTATAGGAAACAACGGATCCTCGGAAATTTTTTCTTGTTTTACAAATCTCAATTTTACGAAATATCATTGCAAAACTAACATTTTTGGGAATTTATATAATTTAACGCAATTTGAGGAAGTGGGTCAGTAAATTAGCTACGATCTCCTCGAGATTTGGCATGTGCATTTGGAATTAGACAAAAATTTTAGCTTGTTATTAATTTGAATTTCTTCTTATTTGTGAGTTTCATGAGCTTAAAACCTCATTTCGGGAGCGGGAGCATTTGTATAGGAGCTGCCTGAAATATTCGGACACCGTTAAAAAGTGTCAGATAATCATTTTAAGTCAAACGATATACTTAAAAGTGGGTGTGACCCTATTTTCTCTGCATGTTACAAACAGCAGCACCGCCTATGATGGTGTAGAGTATAAAAAATGGTTTAAGTTTCTCGTTTGATTCAGAATCACTATTCTGTCTGCATGTCTTACAGTTCATGTAAACGTTGTTAACACTCTAAAAGGTATATTGATGAATTAAATACATGTTATTAACTTGGCCAAGGGACGAAGCCTACGAAATTGTTCATGTTGTATCCAATATTTCATTAACCTCATAAAAGTCATAAATATAAAAATTTATTTTGCATAAAATATGATAATTTTTTTCGTCCTCAATATTTTGTTATTAAGACTTTTCTACAAAATTTTAAGAAAATATCTTTGAAGTTTCAGAGATATGCGATATTAAAAGTTTCGTTTGTTGTGGTGAACACCCCCGAGTTTCATCTGAAACTTTGAAATGTAAAATATTGTGTTGCCAATTCAGAATTCATGTAACAAATTTCATGAATTTTCTTGTTTTTTTATAGAGATATGCATTTGTTTAGGGGATACTACTATTACCTAAATTTTACAGTGAGTAACGTAACTAAAGTGATATCAGCTCTTTAAACATAATCGTCGTTGAAATTTTTCAATTTTAAGAGGTTGTCTCAGATATCGGTTAATATTTTGTTTAATACTGAACTGATGACGATAATAAATATACTTAGACCGAATTTCATTGAGCTCTCAGTTATTGTGGATGTAGTTAACAACACACAAACGAACATGTAGACGGCATAATTTAACTGACTCAGATTTTGACTTAATGTAAGAATATATGAGTTTAAAATGTATGGGTTTTTAGATGATTCCCTCTTGGTCTTTTAAACGGAATTTGCACCATTTAACTCTACCCCAAGCTCTGTGGAAGCAAAACCCTCAAGATCATTGTGTTAAATTTTATACTTATCCATCTGATTTATTTCCAAAATTATTTAAATAATCTAGAATTAAAATCTTAAAATTTTCAAAATTGAGAACAGGATTTTTTTCGATATTTTTCGAAATAATTCTGAACATCTAAACTTCAATGTGATATAACTTCTATTCCATTTTTTCGATTTAAAAAATTTTAAATTTCATCCTTCAACAACAAAAAAAACAAGTAAAACTATTATAGTCAGTTAAGACAGACTATGTAATATCCTACACTACATTGTTGGTTGTAAATATCTGCTACGAAATATTTATTAACGACCCTCGTACAATTTTCTTTCTTTTATATGCTTATGTGAGCAATATATCATTATAACTCTAACATTAATATAAAATTTATGGCTTTTAATGGGAATTTTTTCTGAAGGGTTATATTGGAATTAGAAAAAATTATGGACCGACCTTCGTTTAATTTCGCACAGCACTTTTAGCTTTTATTTTTCTTAATTCTTCTTAATATATTTAAAATACTCACGTATATGTGTGACAAAATTTGGTTAAAATCGTTTCATATTTATTTATATTTGAAATAATGGAGCGATCATTATCAATTTCAATAAGCGTCATCCATGGGCCAAAATAACACCAAGTGCCAAATTTCACTTAGACATCTTCAGAAGTGCAACCTGTACTTTGCGAAGAATCATTACATGGACAGCCAGACGGACGGACGGACTTGAATCGTCTCAGGAAGTGATTCTGAATCGAAGGGTGTACTTAAAAATATTGATAGAACTATTTTTTTTGCCCATTACAAACATCATGCCTAAAGCACACAATACCCCCATCAATTATGGTGGTGTAAGATATAAATAAAATTCCTTTCAACAATAAAAATTCCAATAAAACCCATTGATCTTCCCCAAATGAACTTTTGCCGAACAACAAATAAAAGAAATGCAGACGGACGGACGGACGGACATTAATCATCATAATGAAAATGAAAACTTTCAATTTAAATACTTTCAACGGATATGCATGCATGTGTGTATCATAAATAACAAAAATGTTAATAATAAATTGGAAAAATAAAAAACAACGTAAATTATAAGATTTACAGTCAATAACATTCAATTGAAATACATATTGAATTTCAAAATGTCACCTGCTTTGATTTGTAAAACACCTTTTTCGAAAAATTATAACCAAATCGGCATGTGCTTGCAACATACCACAATTTATTTTGCAAAACGTAGACGATTTTGCCACCAAACAGAAGCCACAAACAAATAAACTTACGTACGTTTGTATCAATAATTGAATAAATGAATGACTAAATAAGTGAGCATGAATGAATGAATGAATGAATAGACGTTAGTTATTTCTATAGATATAAATACTTTTTCAATATAAATGTGTGTAGCTGCATTTCCTGCTTGATGTACACAAAAGGAACACGAACGCATACGCATTTTTAACCTGTTAGATTTGCAAGAGTTTTGGCCAACATTAAAAGCCACTGAGCAATTGAGTTTAAATCGTATGTCTAACATTATTATTGGCATCAGGTAGAATTATAACTATGGATTCTTTGCAATGTTTCTATTGCGATTAGGTTATTGCACTACACACAACTTTTTGTTACTTTATAATTTTCATTCGAAAAACGTTTTATTCTTTTATTCGTCATGAAAATTTACTTTTTTCCAAAATTGGAAATGATTACGATTTTACTTTAAAATGAATGAATAAAAAGTATGTGGAATCATACAGTAGAACAGACTTGAATTTTTCTTTGGCAAAAAAATCTAATTGGTTGCAGTACAAGTGTGTGTACTTTCCGATAATGTCGATTTTCACAATACATGGCGGTACCACATACACGATTTGTATTTTTGGAAGAAAATCAAATCAAAATTGTAAAATAAAAATAAAAATCTGTATTTGGAGATCAGACAAAAATCTCCTCGTTCGCTGATGGGGGAGCTACACAAAAGACATTTATTGAAATTAAATAATGAACAGAAGATAAAAATTAACCTCGTGTCTGGGCCACTACCTTTTTTCAGGTCAAGGCTTGAATACATTTTTAAAAGCCAGAAAAAACAAGTCAAAATGTTATAGTCAGTCAAGCCCGTCTTTGTAATACCCTACACCACATTGCTTGTTTTAAATGACTGCTATGAAAAATTTATGAACGGTCCTCGTGTAAATTTTATGTGAAATTTATATGTTTTAAAAGGATGTTTTATAGACCGACCATCGTATAATTTCGCACAGCGGTTTAGGTTATATTTATCTTAATTTGACAAAATATGTTTACAATACCCAAGTATATGTCCGATTTATAAGTTTCAAAATGATGATGATTTGGAGGGGTGGTTATATGAGAAGTAATTAACCGATCTTTATATAATTTAGCACATCGTTTTAGAATATAATAAAACTTATTTCCGCTAAATTTGGTTAAAATAGTTTCATATTGAGGAATCTTATGGACTAAAAATCCCATTCCGAGGGGACATTTGTATGGGTCCTATATAAAAGAATAAAGCAATCATAACCAATTTCAATAGGCATCGTCCTTAGATCTCATTAAGATATCTCCTATGATGGTGTAGGGTATAATTATTTATAAAATAGTGAATGATAAATCTTGTCCCACTAATATTACAGGCCAGAACTTGCTCCTTTCAACTTTAAATTATATTTATATGAGTTAAATATTATATTAAATATTTATGGGTTTTCATGAGTCAGACATGTTGTAGGGTATTATACAGTCAGTCTTTTACTTGTTTAAGATTAATATTTATATATTTCAGAATATTTGAATTATTCTCTGAAGAGTACAAATTTAGTAAAAATCTGAGTTTTTATAGACCCTTAATATTTCGGACTTTAAATAAACAATTTATTCAATTTTATGTAACCAACACATATATATCTTACATATATTTTTACCAGCCAAATGTCGCGAAAATATTAGCGATGTGGTTTCATTCATTTTATTTTTAATGAGTTTGTGCGTGTTTTCCTAATTTTTTTATACCCTACATCAACATAGTTGTTAGGGGTCTTATGCGTTTGTGTTGATGTTTGTAACTTACAGAAAATATGGTTCACTGTAAGACTCATAAGCAATTTCTAAGTCGATTTAAAGATGTCAGTTAATTTGTGTTTTGAAGAAAAAAAAACGAAAACAAATTTTGCAAAGTTTCGGTCCATTATTTCCTAACGCCTCCACATCCCAAATTGAAATAGCACAGATCTCGCATATATTTGAGTATCATAGAAATATGTTAAATAAATATAAATTTTATTTTTATAATTTTTCATATTTGCATCATGGTGTAGAGTACTTTATAGTCGGTCTTTACTATCTATTTGCTTCCTTCTTGTTTGATAATGCGTTAATCTTATTCCATTTGTTGGTCCATACGTTAAAGTTACTTTACATATTGATCAATTTGAAATTTCATATATTTATTCCAAACAGGTTCAAGTTTAATTTAAAATATTTTTCTTTCTAAAGTCAACAGGTTTTTTTTAATAAGATTTTTCATTTTATTCTTCAATCGGTGACAAAATTTTATTTTGGTTAATTTTAAATTTATGGTTTAGAGTGAATTAAAACTGCAACCACAAAACAGTTTAAACGTATTAAATGCGTTTGAACTTAACCGCATAAAATGTCATTTAATTCATTTAATTCGTTTCTTGCAACATTGTGTTAGACTTAATATATATGTAGACTTATGGGTTTAATACAGTTACAATTTTGATAAGTGTTGCTTGTGATTTTAATGTATATAGAGCGTTATATAAAATGATTGTCTTCTTTCTTTGCAATTGCCATATCAAGAATTTTGGGAAATTTTAACTGTTTTTGGGTACTTAAATATTCTTTCATATTCCCTCTAGCAACAGCAACAAAAAATATTGTTTTTAATTCTGTATTACCTTTTAGTTTTCATACTAAAAGTCCTGGCACTGAGCTAACCGGTCTGCTTTCCTACCGGATGTGTTCGAAGTTCTTTTTAAAATGTTTTCTATTTTTTTAATATTCCTTTTTCCTAAACCGGTTTTCTATCAATGGACAAGTTCTCCTGGCAATGTTTAATAACATTGGAAACAGTTCGAATGCTTGGCCAACTTTTTGTAGGACCAAGTAGGGTTTTGTTGCAAATAATTAAATATTTTACACTTTTCCTAATCACTCAGATATTCGCATGTTTGACATAACACATAATAACTGGCATGTTTTACAAGGGTAACTTGATCAAAAAAAAAAAAAAAAAAAAAAAAAAAAAAAAAACATCGAATTATATTTGTGCTAAGAATTTTTAATCTCACTTCTTATGAAATTATTAATAATTATGGTTTTTCTACAGTTACAATTTATTAAAATTTTTGCTGTTTTGCTTTTGATATATTTTTTAAGGTTCTAAAACTTAAATCCAAAATTAACCCTCTATTAACTTCAATTGTTCAATTTATAATCAATAAATTGTTCACATTAATTACAATCTTCAATTTCGTTTATTCATCTCTTTGCGAGTTAAGGAGAGTTGTAGTATTATGTACACAATTTTAGGTTTTCACTTTAATTTTAATCTCATTATTTTTCTGTGAGAACAATTCTCTTTTTATTTATTTTTCAATACAAGAAAAAAATAAAAAAAAAAATTCCAATACACATGATTTATAGAGACTTGATCATTGGAATTATCTATAATTTTTTATACACATAAACAATTTTTGTTGTTTTGAATCCAATAAATAAACAATAACAACACATCATGGACACCCAAGTGCAAAGGCATTTTAGACAGACAATAAGAGCTAAACAAATAAGTATGAATATTTATTCGAATTAGGTTGAATATTATTCATCCTAAATAAAATCGCTTGATAGTAACAGACATTTTCAACAGAACACATTTTTATTAAAGTTTTAATTCAGTATTTAACACGTTTTGAGAAATTTGTTTCTAAATTTTGAATCGAACATTTCATAGTTAAAAATTTCAAATGTCAGATCATCTGTCTAAAAAGATGTGTTCAAAATTCTAGAATAATTTTTTATTACCGCTGTCCCTACAGATAACTTTTGAGAGCTCAATACTATCGTGCGTTTCTGATCTAAACTCAAACTCATAATACAGCAGTTTGATGTAGGGTGTAAAAATAATCTGATGTTTGTAAAATTTGCCACTGTTTTTTGTTCTTATTTTGTTTTTTGCAAAAGAATTTATAAAATAAATAAAAAGTGAACGATTTCTTCTGTTCTACATTTCTGTGAAAGTGAATACAGTCGAAATTTATTATGACATTTTAAAGGAATTTCAAACACCATTAATGTAATAAACAAGTAAATCACACAAATTCAAATGTAAGAGTACTTAATAACTCAGCTATTTATGGGCCGATTTCGAAAATTTAAAAAAAAAATCAAAATTTATAAAAAATTTGCTATTTTTCTACATCAAAGTTTTGTTCATATATACTATAGGAGGTTCAAAATACCTGAAAATGCAATTTTTCTGCGTGGCAACTAGGATCGTAGCTGCCCAAGGAGTGTCAGAATAAGTTTTCGTCCATATCTCGGAAACTAATGACCTAATCGAATGGAAAATTTACAAATATATTTCTGAGCCACAAATAAAAAATCATAAACATTATTTTAATCGTTGTTATTGTTCTCCTATGAACTAATGGTCCGATTCATTTCATGTCTTCAGCGCATAAATCCGTTAAATTTATTGAAATCTATCTGTGAAAAAATAAGTCTCTACTAACTATCGTAGATTCTTCAAAAAATATAAAAAAACCGGAAATAGTTTGAGATACCAACAGTTTTTTGCTAATATCTGAGCCAATTTCCCTGGATTTCAATAGCAAAATTCTCGAAAGCATTTCCAATCGTTTGATATACATATCATATATGTTAACTATAGATCGGCTCCATAAACTTGATTTCAACCGACACACGGACGGAAGGACGGACAATTTAATTCTGTTTTCATACCGATCCAGAGTATTTATACTTTGGGAGGTCCAACTCGAAAATTTTGGAAATTACAAACAGAATCACAAACTTATGTATACCCTTCTGACCAAGTCAGGTGTAGGGTATAAAAATCTTGTTATAAATGAGAGGATTTTTCTTATTGAAAACAAATAAATATTTGGAAATGTTTTATAAGCTCGTGAAATGACCATAAGATTCATTCGAAATTCAAAATTTTGAATTAAACCTAAAATCTACAATGAAAACTTATTGGACTTATAAAGAATTTACCCATAAAGCACAGTTACATATAATTCTTAATCGTTTCAAAGATCATTAAAATAGAATAAGTAGAAAAAATAGTGTGGGATGAAATATGCAGGTCGCAATTTTAAGAATAATTTCTGAAATTTGTAACATACATAATTAATGTTCTAGATAACTTAAATATATGTTATTAATTCGGCAAATATCGATCTATATTTTAATGTAGCTCTCACATAAGTCCCCTATCCGGAAAACGGGGTTTAGTTAATAAAACTCTTAAATATAAACCAGTTTTATTGAAATTCTGTACAACAGATAACAGATTTCTTAAGTAGGTAGCGAATTAATATGGCTTTTTAATCAAGGTATCTTTTTATACCCTCCACCACCACAAGTGGTGATGATGGTATATTAAGATTAAGTTTTGTCATTTCAGACTCTACAATGTATATATATTATTGCATCAAATCAAAAACTTGGTTGATTTAGCTATGTTCATCTATCTGTCTACTGGAAATATTCTCATGCTTAGAATAATTGTCCGAATTCAATGAAATTTGGCCACATCGTTTGCTATTGTCCTAAGCAGTTTGCTATTTAAATCCAGCTATATCGGTTTATAAGTAAGGAACTTATAGACCGAAAAAGGACTCTTCTAATTTCTTCTAAAAATGTTATTGGACTTAAGCAAACAATTAATTTTAGCATTTTAGTACGTGCTCCATCATCGTACAAAATATTATCATTATCTGATAAACAGGAAAAAAATTATAGGCAATAATATGCAAAATTTTGATACACCCGACACTCTGTTTGTCATATGGGTTGCAATTTTTTAGATAATTTACTGAAATTTGTCACAACAATGTGACTTCTTTGCATTTATTATTGTATGAAAATAAGTACCAAAGAAGTCACATTGTTCTGGGATCATTAATTGACCCTGCTCCCAAATAAGGCTTTTTATAGCTTATAAAACTCTTAAATTTGAACCAATTCCATTGAAATATGGTACTATTTATTTTCTAACGATTTTAAATATATATTATAAATTTTAATAACATGGGTCCATATTTTGATATAGCTCCCATATAAAGCCCCGTCCCGGAAAATGGGTTTGAGCTTATAAAACAATGAATGTTTTAACTATTTTTAATGTATATCTTTAATAAGAACAATCTCGGCCCATATTTTTATGTAGCTCCCAAATTAGGCCCCTCATCGAAAATAGTTTTCAGCTTATAAAACGAGTAAATAAAATTAATAACTGTTCTGAAGATATTATATTAATTTGCCCCATATCGGTCCATATTTTCCTATAGCCCCTTATAAAGGGCTTTCCCGGAAAACGGGGTTGAGGTTATAAAAAAAATTAAATAAAGATCAATTCCATTGAAAGAATATTATTAATATGAACAATCTTGGTCCAAATTTTGCTGTAGCTCCCATATAAGACCCGGAAAACAGTTTTGAGCTTATAAGAGAAAAGAGTATATTAACTTTGTCATTCTGTGTGTAACGCTAAGAATGAATTATTTCAGACTCCATAATGTATATATACTCTTGCTTCAACTCAAAATCTGTCTGTCTGTTTGTCTGTCTGTCTGCTAACTTCACAAAAATTTACAGAGCTCAATGAAATTTGGCCTTGTAGAAAAAAGTAGCAAAATAGTTATAACCAAAATTATAACTAATTTTATGACTCATTAGGTGTTTCTGTGTTATAAACTATATACATTTGTGAGTGTATGTGTGTATATGTATATCTACGGAACCTAACGTATTAACTTCACACGAATTTGTGGTGGAGGGTATTGAAGATTTGGCAGATTCGGATTTTAGCTTTAATATTTATTTCTGCTTCAAGAAACTAAAGAAACATATTTGAAAGTTAACGAAATTTCGATAGGACAAAGGAGAAAATTGTTTCAACTAAAGTCCTCTGATTTCTTTAATATATCTTTTTCTGGATCCATATAGATATATTGTTGTTGCGTAAAAATTATTTAAAATTTTGTACAGAATTTAGAATTTAAAAAAATATCTTGAAACCAAGAGTCCACCAACTTACAAAAATAAAAAAATAAAAAACTTTCTAAAAATTGGTCAAAATTTTACTTTGGTCTAAGTATCTCTTGAACTACAAGAGTTATTCCACACATATTAGCCAATTTTTATAGAAAATTATAAGGACTTTATATATGTGGAAAAGTTTTTTTCATTCAAATCATAAATTAAATTTTACCAATATTTTAAAAAACCGTCATACCGAAGGTGAACAACAATAGATATCCACTTCCCGATTTTCTAGAACCCACTACAAACAAATCGTATTTTGGTGACAAAATTTTTTAGAAAGCCTAACATTATTTAACAATGACAGCTCTGATAAAGTGAAACCCTTTTATTTTCAAATAACTTTTCATTGATCAAGTAAAAGCTGTTTTCCAATTCACAATCCAGACATTAGGAAAAAATATTGGGAAAAAACATAAAATAAAACAGTTTGTTGATACAAAAACAAACTGACCATAGAACACTTATGTACTTCTATATGTTTTATTCATTTAATTTATTAATTTATTTACTTAACATTCATTACAATGATTTTGAGAATAAATATCAATATATTTCATCAATACAATTATAAATGTTATTCATCCATACCAACAAGTTTTATATATCAACTTTGTCATTCCGTTTGTAACGCTAAGAAGGAATCATCTCAGACCCGATAATACATCATCAAATCAAAATGTTAATCGATTTAGCTATGTCCGTGATTTTATTATGATCCTGAGAATTTTTCCCATTTAAAACCAGCAAAATCATTTCAGTATGTTAAAATATATAGACCGATATCTGGGGCAAATTCTAAGTTTAAACAAAAAACTTTCGTTAGAATTAGAATGAAATTATGCCATAATATTAAGAAGTATGTACTTCTTTACCACACCAAAAAATCGGTTCAGTAAAAAAAGTTATAGCCAAAAATGTAACTTATTTTATGACTCATTAAGTTTACCATGCTGTATTTATGAAATTTTGTTTTATATATTCTATACGTTTGTGAGTGTATGTGTGAGTGTAAATGTACAAAACATAACATTTTTACTTTACACGCATTTGTTGTGGAGGGTATTGAAGATTCGGCATAGCTGAATATGGCATTCTTTCTTGTTATTGTATTATTGCTTCTACTTAATGCTACATTTATTTACTAATTACACACACATACATACCTACTTACATTTATATATATATACATTTAATACATACTTACATTTAATTGTTTATTTTATTAAATTCCATTTACAAATAATCACTAAAAGTCTTTCAATGTTCTGTTCGTCCATCGGTCTAGATTTAAAACTGATTTCCGCCGTTCATCAGTTTTTAATTAAGTTCGTATCAAATCATTTCACACGGTTTCAAATGAAATTGCAAAGAACTTCTGCCTCTGCTTCTTCTTCTTTATCTTCAATGAATTTCTTAATAAAAATTATGAAAATTTTAATGGCAACAAATTACTGTGTTAATATTTTGGTTTATTTCTAAAAAAAGAAGAAGAAAATTAATTAGAAAAAAATAACGAAACGAGAATATATAGTTATAGAAAAAAGAAGAAAAAGAAGAATTATGGAATCTAGACAAAATAAAGAATCCCATCAAGATGTTAATAATCATGAGAATTTTGTGGTTAAAATAATTGCAACACAATTAACTGAATATGTATGTACTATTTTTCATTGTTGTTGGTGTTTTTGTTGTATTTTTTCTTTTATAGTTCATAAATAATTATATAAAATAAATTGCATATAAATAATAATAAAAGTTAATTATATATTCCATAAATTAGAAATCTAAAAAGTGTTGGAAATTACTTATTTTATTATCTAGAATAATTTTAGGGATCCACAAGTTTTTTTTAAATTACTCCAAAAACAAAAAAAAAAAAACTATTAAAATATATATTTTAATAAAGTATAAAATGTAATTAATGGAAGCTCATGTATGAGCCAAAAAATGTAGTGAATGTTTAGGACGGTATTGAAAAAAACTATGACGGATTTATAGCGAGATCTATATTCAATTATTGACATAAGAACTGATGTATTCAAAAATCGAAACCAAAAACCGGTTAACCGGTTTTATGCATTTCAGGAAACCGGCCTGTTTCGAAATATTTCTATTTTCGAATTATTCGACATTCCGGTTTTTTTCAGTATTGAATATTTCAATAAAATATTCAGCTTTATTTCATCCTAATATGCCATAATTGTGATTATAAAAATATTTTTCCCATGTGCTACACGAGCAAAGTATTGTATGCATTCTTAGACTTCGACTTTGATATGTTTGTCTGTTCAAAACAAGATATTGTTACCGTAACTAAAATATTTATTTGTTCGCTTTGTGATTTTGCATTAAAAATAATAGTTATTGTTATCACCGCAAAAAAATTTATTATTTCAATAATAAAATAATAATAAAATATTTGTTTATTCGCATTGTGATTTCGCATTAATAAAAAAGTAATTATTGTTATCGCCACCAAAATTATTTTTTGTATCATTAAAATTTTTTTTATTTGCATTATTGATTTCCACTGATATAGTTATATAGTTATAGTTATCGCCACTAAAAATATGTTTATTCCAATATAAAATTTTGTTAGTTCAATAAAAACTTTGATTATTCGCATTATTTTGTTATTGAAATAAAATATTTTCGTATGAAGTATTTTAATATATTTCTCATTTTATTTTTTTATAAGTTTATAATTTTATTTTTTTAATTTTATTTATAAATAATAAGAATATTAATTAAAATATGTATTATTTTCCTTGCTAATACAAATTGTAAAAAAAATTGTTCTTAATTAAGTTGCCAGTAAACTGAAAATAATATTTTATCCACATAACAATAGTTTTTTATAACGAGCTGTTTAACGACAATAAAATTGTGATCAGTCAAACATATTTTCAAACGTATAGTGGCCACAATATATTTTGAATAAAAATAATTTTATTAGAGCAACAATATTGTTATCAAAATAAAATAAATTCAACAATTAACATGTTGGTGATAACTATAAATGTTTGTCGCAGATATAGAAGTGTTTGCGACGAGCATATTACGAAATAACGTTTCTCTGCGTGTATATGCATAAAATAAACATTTGCATTAAATACTAATTTTTAAGTATTGCAAAATTAAAATGTTATTGACGGATTATAAATAATTTTAAATCGTAGCGATCATCCACGTAAGTCAACTAAAGGAGATGAACTTAATTTAATGTTTCTTCAGTGTACTTATCTTTATTGATGAAATAATAAATAAAAATGTTTATCTTAATGTTTTAAAGCACAATGTTGAAAAAGCATATTTCAGCATAATAATGATCCGAAACATTAAATTCAAGATTTTATACGCACAAGTCTTGCAATTCTGGAAAGAATTGGATGAAAAAGTACGAACACGTAGAAGATTTGAAATAAATGGCGAAGATATCACAACAAAGCTGGTACTTTCTATGCCAAGGAGACTGAAACATAATTTTACCAATTACTAACAAAATATGAAGTTTCGGTACAATAGATATGTATATGGTTTTGTCCCACTGAAAACTTATATTATTAAGATTTTTATTTATAATCCGGCTGTTCTTTTAGTGTTACACTCTATGAATTTAATATCTGTCAAAAAATATTAAATTTTAATTTCGGAATATTTAAAACGTAAAATTTTTCTATGTACTTATACTTATATCTGTGACTGTATTATAAATATCTTTAAAAAAATCATTTTTATACCCTATACCACCGTAGGTGTGGGAGGGGTATTATACGTTTGCGCAAATGTTTGTTACAGACAGAAAAAATAGTCCTTCCACCACTTTTAAATAGTATACAGTTTGACTCAGAATCTCTTCCTGAGTAGATTTAAGAATGTTCATCAGTCCGACTACTTGTCAATGAAAAACTTAATAGCAAATTCCAGATCACAGTTTTAAAGATATATTAATAAAATTTTACACGTGATATTGCTTTTGTCCAAGGCCAATGCCTATTGAAATCGGTTTTGATCAGTTCATTTATTCATATAGACCCCATGAAAATTCCCCCCTCTCCTCCCCTCCCCCGGAACGGTGATTTAAGTCCATAAAATTCCTAAATATAGAACGATTTTTATAAAATTTAGCCAACAGATGTGCTTAATTATACGAGGAATAGAATTGAGATAAATATAAGCCAAAATCGCTGTGCAAAATAAAACAAGGGTCGGTCCATAATTTCTCCTAATTACCATATAATCTTCCAGAAAAAATTCCTTTTAAACTCTACAATTTCACATAAATGTTAGAATCATAATAACATATTGCACATATAAGCATACATAAAGTAAGCAAATTATACGAGGGTCGTAAATAAATTTTTCGTAGCAATCATTTCAACCAACAATACGGTGTAGGGTATTACATAGTCTTGACCGACTCAAGAATAAATAAAAAATAAAATTAAACGAGGGACGATTATTAACTTTTCGTAACTGCTATTTATAGTCAACATTGTGATGTAGGGTATTACATATCGTGCTTGATCGACTATATACATATTTAATCGCTTGAAATTTCGCCAAAACTAAGTCTTCCTCTAGTCTAATTTAGGAATTTTGCATACATTTTCATTTCCATAAATTTGTCCCTATTTGTCGCCCATACTTTAGTTAATAAATTTACCTCCACATTAAACTCTACATCTAACAACATTTTAACAATTAATTATTATTTAAACTTTTTATGTATCTGTATATCTAACAAAATCTCTCAATTCTTCAATTCTTCAATTTTTGGTTTGAAGTAGGCGTGTCTATCTAATATTTATTGGCATATAAATAAAAAATTGCTTTTATTTTACATTTCCCACCTGTTACGTGTTATTTTTCTATCATCATGGATATCAAGGAGGATCATATGATCAGACTTTTTTTGTTTTGTTCCAGCAATTACTTTCCCTCCCCTTAGTTAAGAAATTTAGCACCTGAAAGGTAATTTTTTAAAGAACAAAATATCAAAAATAATGTCTGTTTAAAAGAATCGAAGCAAAACTTAATTGCAAAATGTAATAAATTTTGTAGTGAACAAGTTCTAAACTTTAGTCACTTTGTGGTTAAAAATTGTTGACAGACAGGAAAGAATAAAATATATGTTGTTAAAAAGTTATATCGATATTGGATAACTATAAAAGTTTTTGTGGGAATAAAGTTTATAATATAAAATTGTAATACATTTTTAGACTTAAGTCATGTTCAGCTAATATAATATAAATGTCTTATATTATACATGTTTTAATATAACACTTATAATATTCCATAGTATCGTTGCACAAATGTAACCTAAATGTTATACATGACTTAAGAATTACATCTACATTTGTACTTATTTACAGATAAATATAAGATTATAAAATTCGAAATACAGTATTTTTACTTTGATTAGAAGTTATGAATGGAAAATTGAGCGGTAAAAATTTTAAAAACTGTATAGTAAACTTACTCTTTTATCATAATTTAGACGTTACTTTATGTTATTGCATAATAATACACTCTTAAAAAGTGTCGGCACTGAGAGTGATCTTTTGTGTTTGATCGGTTGGTTGGTTTATATAAAACATAAAATTGTCATAATAAAAATGCTCAGAAAGTGGACTATCGAAATAGGAACATCATCAATTTATTTAAAATAACATCAACAAGTAGAAATGCTATATTCGGCTATGCCGAATCTTCAATACCCTTCGCACAAATGCTTGTAAGTTAATACATTATGTTTCGTACATACACATTCAGACATGCGGTATATTAAAAATAACCGTTTTTCCTAAATAATACACTTAATAATTCATAGATTTAGTTAACTTTTGTCTTTTGGAATGATAACGAAGTACATATAACTTTATTTCGATTTCTAATTGATAGTTTTACAAAAATTCTTCGCTGAGACTTAGAGGTTGCCTCAGATATCGTTCTATATCTTTTCATATAGTACCCCAATTTTGCTTATTTTTAATAGGAAATTTCTCAGGACCATAACAAATACTCTGACCAAAGTTTATTGCCCTGACAATTACTATGGATGTGAGCGTGCCAACAACAAACAGACAGGGAGACAGACAGGCGGAATAAGTCGGAATGGCAAAGTTAAAAATTGTCGGAAAACAATTTAATTGTTTTCAAAAAAATGCACTTTCATAAGATCACAATATGGCGAACTTTGAACCAAATGTTTTCTATGAAACCACTCTTGAGGCTTTATAATATCAACACCGTGGCAAACTCAAAGAATTTTATTCTATGATGTGTTATAGGAAAATATATACCATAGGAAAAAATGGACCAATTGTCAAATAATTTATCACTTTATATCTAGTATATACCCTTTTTTAAGTTAGGCATTTTAAAGTGATTTTCGGGAACTCTATATAAGAGCTTCGATTTTTTCGGACTGATTTATTGGGAAGAAGATTTGAACCAATAAAAAATATTAGTTAAACTACATTCTGTTTTATGAGTTCTATAAATTTAAAGCCCCATTCAGGAGGGCTTATGTATTCGAGCTACTTGAAATATAAGACCGATAACCAATATAAGAGTCAATTAAGACCGACTATATAATATTCTTTATCTTATTCTATGCAGGCATGGTAGCCATGAAAAAGTGTTGAACGGCCCTCATATAATATGATTTTCTGATTTAAATGTATCATATATCATTGTAATTCCTACATAAAAGTGAGATTTATGGATTTAAAATGATTTTTTATGGGTTTAATACGGGATTTTATAAAAGTATAAACTAATCCTCATAAAACAACGATTTCTGCTTAAATTAATATTAAGCAGAAATCGTTTAAATTTCCAATGTAGATGTGTATATATAACTTCAATACATTAAGTCCTCGATTTTAAGAGGATATATTTTGGTTGCCTTTTCCATTCGTAGCACTAAGAAATCATCAAAAATTCCATAAAGTATATATTCTTTCGTCAAACAAGAATCTGTATTTCATTCAGATTTGCCCATCTGTCTGTCCGTTGGATATGTTTTCACGTCCACAATAACAAGGCGATTCTATTGAAATTTGGTACGGATGTTTATAATGTAGGAAAAAAAATTATAGACTGATAACTGAAAAAACCTCAAAATTAAGATAAATTTGCAATAAAAACTTATTGGATTTTAACAAATTAAATCTGCATGAATTTCATTATCGCGCATAAAATCACTAAAGTAGGATTAATAGAAAAATAGTTATAAGGATACCAAGATTTTAGATATATTTTGGTATCCTTAAAATCAGCCGCAATTTTTAAGATATTTTTTTTTTTTTTTTTTTGATATTTAACACATACATTTATTTTGATAATAATAAATCCCAAAAAGGCCCCTTAAATAAGAACTTACTTTGTTCGAACAGTTATTCTATACCCATTAAAGATCTACCATTTTTTGAGCAATTGCATTATGATGCCCAGAGCAAGAATTTTTGGCTGCTTTTGGTCCTTGAATGTTCCTCAACACTTCCTGGAGGATCAGTAACATATAGTTCATGGTCCGGAAGTTGCGAAACATCTGCCAGAACATACGTTTGGGCATCCATTATGCAGCAATAATATTTATTTAGAAAACTTGACTTCAATGTTCGTGGCCTCTAAGTTTTTAGCATCGTGGCTTTTCGTATCAAATAGACCAAGCACTAACTGTGCTGTTTTCAAGAATGCACGTGTGAAATTTCTTAAAAAAATATTCCGCTGTTAAAAGGTTGGAGAGTTATTTAAAGAATAGGGCGGCTTAAGACCACTTGCCGCCTCGAAAAATGTGAAAAAATTTAAAATGTGATAAAATTGTGCACAGTTTAAATTCGAAAATCGAACTGACAGTAGTATTTTTCGTTAAAACCACCCTAATTTAAATATACATATTTCTTCTGTGATATGCCTTTTTATATGATTACTACACTATTTCATTCCATACAATTGTTATGATCATACGGATGATTGGTGATGATAATAATGAGATGTAGTCAATTGAATAAAGTCATTATGGTTGCACCTTTATTTTCATATTATTTCAGTTTATTTGTTTTATTCTATTACAACAATAATTTTAAGTATTAAACGTCTGTTTGTCTAACTGATTGCAGCAATTTTATCTTACAATTTGGTTTCTGTGTAATTTTTTCAGCAACCACAGCAACAACAACTGTGCATATGAGTAAAATTACAATAAATAAACAAACAAGTCGTTACAATTTTAATGAATGAAATGTTTTATACAATTATTTCTCCATTTTAACTTGTTGCTAAGTATGAACAATTGGCAACATACAATATGCAGCATCTATTAATATCTATCAGCAACAAGTATTATTTGATTTTGGTTGCAAGCTTGAATTTATACAATTATTTTCGCCTCTCTTGTGTGTATATCTTTCTTTAACCATTTTGTCACGTGCTTACCAATAGACTCACTCATTCACTAACTCACTTAGTTACTAACTTTTTCTTCCATCTCGTTGCAAGTTGCAATTTTCTTTAACAAAATCTGTGTAAATCCAAAGTCGGAGAAACAATTTCAGCTTGTTGTTGCCTCTAAAAGATAATTGTAAAATAACTTAAATTGTACACGCAGAAAAAAGTCAATTTAATATCAATTAAAATAGAAATAATGTAACTTTTTTTCAGTAACGATTTTTCTTCGTAGATAAAAATGTTAATTTAACATTGTTTCACAGTTAAGACTGTTTCTTGAGAATATTCTTGAAATTTTACTACTTGAAATTTCTCTACTTAAAAGTGATTTAGAAAATTTATCGTTATATAATTTTATATATAAATATCAAAAGATTCTAATATGTACAATATTCTTTCACCACAAACTTAAAAACTTTTAATTTAAACTTAATAAAAAAAATGTATTCAATCTCAAAACAAACATGTTCAACGTTGATTTTGCTTAATGTTTTTTCTGTGTGTATGTTTGTTAGTTAGTTTGTTTGTTTGTTTGATTTCTTCGGCTGCAGATAATTAAGAGTAATAAATTTTCTACTATAATTAACATTTCTTATTGTAAATACGTTTGATTTTATAAAATTTTTCTTCCAGTTTTATTTCTTTTGCGAAAAATCTTAAGAATTTTAAACAATAAAAGTTATTTTATTGTTTTAAACATTATTTTATCGACAAAAAAACTTACACTTTCTTTTAAATTGTTTTATTGGTAACAATAATATTTGAGAAATTTTAAAAAAGAAATTCGAACATGATTTATATAAATGTATTAGAATGCGTGATCAATTAGGAAGAGAAAAATTATATTTCGTGGTGGAGGAGTATCCATTTAGTTTGTCACTCAGTGGGTAACACTAAGAAGGAAACAGCTAAGAATTGGAAATGACCGCCTTTTCTAACATACGTCGAAACAACTTAACTTAATCCTAAACTAACATAAATGTTAGGATGGGTTGTACTGCCTCTCGCTGCTTAACTCGAACATTATCGTTTCAGTAGAAAAAATATCTGCTTTCCACTTCATGGAATCACACACCTTAATAAATTCGATTTTTGGAAATTCATAATATAATAAATCTAGTGCTGGGATCCGATTAATAAAAATTTTTGACCAATACACAATCACTATAACTAAAGCAGCACTACCGGACAATCGTGGAATCTTGCAATAAATTTCAACACTATAAAGTCTCTCTTATGTAACTTAGAATCCTCTTCATGGCTTGGCTCATTTAGAGGAAAGTTAAAGATTCTACGGCGAGTATCTGTCATTATCTGCTCACAGGAATCACTGGGTCAAAAATACAAAGTCAGTGGAAAACTGTTGTCAACATTAATGTCCTTTAGAGTTTTTGGGTTTTTCTTATTTACTTTCAAGAAGATCTAGCATCTCATTACCATGGGACAAACACAATAACTTTTGAACTCCAGTCATAAGGATATATTGCCACTGCCTTCAGTAATCAAGGACAATACGTGTTAGAAAAACTTGTGAGCAGATTACAGTTGAAGTATTATTCAATGTCTGGTGACTTTCTTGGTGAGAGTCTATCATCTATTGTAGTTGGAATGTAGTTGGCCAGATTGATGAGGATTTATATTACCTTTTTGAATTAAGGATCCCTGAGTGTATGACTCAACAACTCGCCTTTCAATGCCACTCGATTTCAATTAATACCAGATTTCCTTGGCTTAGGTGTACACTTAGATACATTTGCTTTTAATCGTGAGTGTCTTATTGTGGGATTTCAAAGGATAATTCAAATTCTATTTATAATCTTCATCGAGTAATAAGAAGTGATAATTTCAATACAAATTTAAGTTGAGGTATGGGAAGCCGTAATATTATGCTTTTGATTCCATATTAACTTTTTCGTCTGATGTGGCCTCTCCTTGACATTTGTGTAGAAATCAATTTTGAACGAGACAGTTAAAACGGTCAAGCCCGACTATCTAATACCCTACGCCGGTTGTCAATGGTAGTTACGAAAAAGTAATAATATTATCTGATTTATTCTTAAGTCTACAGTATATTATTGTGAAATTAACATTTATGTAAAATTTATGCGTTTATAAGTGAATTTTTGTGATGGGTTAAATAAGAACTACATGAAATTATGGGCCGACACTTGTATAATTTTGCACACGATTTTTTATATTTAATACTAAATATACTACTAATAATACTAAATTATATGTGAGATTAATGCTCTTCAAAGTGATATTTGAAAGGGGACTTATGAGAAGCAATGGAAGAACCCTGTTTAAGAAAATCTTAAGACTTATTTCTGTTCAATTTCGTTTAAATTGCTTATGTTTAGAACTTTTATGAGCTTTAAACTCATTCCTGAAAGAGGAATATTATTTGTCTTCGCCAAAAATAATATTACGTACCAAACTTTATTAATATATCTTATATATAGCGACTTGTAGAGTGTTCACAACGTTTACATAGACGGATATCGTTAAATCGACTCAGAAAGTAATTATGAGTCGAACGGTATATATGAAGGTGAGTGTAAGACCATTTTCTGTCATCAGCAGGGCATAATAATACAAACCTTCATAAAATATAAATCACGTGATTCATAGTAAATTTTCCAAGTTCTTTACTTTCAAGTGCTCGAAATTCATTTTATTTTGAACATCAATGAAAGCAACACATTGCTCAGTTGTGTACAACTCTGACTAAATAATGTCAAATCAAGTTGGCTAAAATCTCCTTCATTTTGAAAATGTGATTTTTAATAATGAAGGTATCTAAGGTTGGACCTCCCTTTATGAAAAATGTTCATTCATATATGACATTTAAATGTGTGGAAATTAATTAACTATAAAATTTCTTAGTGATGAAGATCATCCGAATTTAATACGTTTTAATAAAATGTTGTATTAAACAAATCAGACATTAATGTCTATTTCACTGTGTCCCAGACACATTTTATACATTAAATTATATTCTTATCTCTCTAAATACAAAAACAACTACAATATTCTTATATAATATTAATTCTTATAACTAAAATGTGTTTATATACAAATGCTATAAGATGATCAATGATGATCATTTTAAAATTCTACTTAAACTTATAGATTATAGAGCAGACTTAAAATGTAGTTATTATTCCAATTCATATAACGATGGTGCACTGGGTTCTGGTAGATTTTCAGCAATTGAAGCTAATAAATTTGGCATCACTGTTGGCAAATATGGTATTAACAAATCATGATCTAATTGCAAACTCTGACTGCGTACATGTTCAAAAAAGAATTTCAATTCAATAAAAAATCACATTAAAACGTTCACTTAAGCCGGAAATATTATCTGGGGATAATTGAAAACAATAATCGCAAAATATCAACCAAATGTATATACAGTAAATTACATTCCTTCAAACTGGTGGCCAGACCTGACAAACGGCCACATGCCTTTTTTTAGATGTAACAGAGATTTTGATATTCCTCCATGTTGCGTAAATATGACACGTTGCAAAATTTAGTAAATCCTCTAGATAATCGAAAATAAATCTAAACAAAGTTCATAACTAAAGGAGAAAGAGAGAGGGATGCAAAGAAAATAATTCAATCATGTATAACAAAATCAGTAAATATATGAAATTGTTAAGTAGTAGGAGTGAGATCGAAAAAATTTTAATATACATAAATGTTAATAAAACAAAACCACTAAAAAATTTTTTTAGTTTAAATCACTCTGGTGATGAAATTTTGAACCTTATTCGGAAACTCTTCCATTAGAGATTTTATAGTGATTTTTGTCACTTTCACTTAAACTCCTCATTTAACAAGAACCCAATAAATTCTCTCCACTGGCCGTATCTTTGTGCAGTTGGGAAGATTTACCCTTTCTTGGCATAAATGCCACACCACCTGTTTATCATAGTGACAGGATGCTATGTGAGGCCAAAAATAAGTGGACACATTATGAAGTCTTATGGATGGAAACAACCTTTTTGTAAACATTTTATGGAGAAAACTTCGGTAATTTGTAGAGCCCGTTGTAAACAAATTATTGCTTTAGAAACATTATTGTGGACCATTGTTTTCTACCAAAAAAGAACCAGCGTGTTTTCTTTCACGGAATTAATTTCCTCGATACTGGTTTAATAACATTTGAAAAGTTCAAAGGGGCAGCCGCTATTCAACTATTTGTAGTACCAAGTTGGGTTTCTGTTGAAGAAATATTGTAACAATTTTAAAGTACACGCAAATCCCTTTTTTCCTTGGGGAAAACCCACAAACAATTTCTTAACCAAATTAATGTCATTTAATATAATAAACTGATATTAAGCATAATAACTGATATGTTTTTACAAAGTTAACTTGATCAAATCAAATCAAATAAAACTTGGATTTAAAAGTTTTAATGTAAACATGCATTAAGATTTTTTTCGATCTCACTCCTTATCTTATGAAATCAAATTTAAAATTCATTTATGTATGTTTGTACAAATGAAGTATTAAAAGTAAACTAATTTATTAGATATTTATTGTATATATTTACCAAATATTGATATCCCCACGGATTTCATCATTGAACTGCAAATTGCCATCATAATGCTCCATGTGTTAGATGAAAAATAATTTCCTTAGTAAAACTTTACAATAACATACAATACATTTGGCCAAAGGATCATTTTGTCCACTCCAATATTTGATACAATGTTGAAATTTTTCTTTGTGTATTATGGAAAATACTTCATAGCATGTGAATGACCTTCGTGTAATATTTTATGCATTAAACAAAAAATTTCCAAGCGATTATTGGATTTGATGTAAGATTTTTTCTTACATCTGGAACGTCCAAATATATTCAGTAATATTGTGTTCATGTGTTTTCTTAACCAATGCGTTGG
>PYHX02000413.1:51303261-51349684 GCA_004302925.2 Cochliomyia hominivorax
CATTTTGAAAATCTTGAAATATATTCCAAATATTACAACAACATTTAAACAGTTACAATCCAACAATCTAAATTCTATTATTTACGATTAAAATCATGCAATAAAGTAAACTATATATAATTATATACATTATTTACAACGATTAATACATATTTACATATACGTAACGCTTTCTAAACGCTACAAACACACACACAAACAAACATCAAAATATCGAATTAAACAGAATGTAAACGTGCATTTTTGAATTTCGATTTTAGAAATAATAACATAAATCAAGTTCAATACCCATTGAAAGTTGGCTAACTATAGTCGTTGAACGTTTATGATGATTACGATGTTTTGAATTTAAAGTTCCACCACCACTGTGACTGCTAAATCCACTGCTTAGAGTATTTGTCATTAGCTGTTGTTGGGAACGGTTAAAGCTGTCATTACAATTCTCTAATGCAAGAGTTTGACATTCACTGATTAGTTCTAGAGCTGGAGTTGTGTGATAAGGCTGGGCATTTGTTGATGAGTCTGATGATTGTGGTGATGGTGAGCAGATGACGATGATGAAGATGATGTGGAGGATTTACTAAGTGAAGAACTGCTAGTGCCACTAGATAAAGAACTTTCCGATATAAGGGAGTTGGGACGACGTGAAGTTTTTATTTGATCTGTATGCAAGCCCACAAATGAATGACGTAATTTGGGTGCTATATAATTTGGGGAAAACATATATAAAATACTACTTAAATTTGTAAGGGGTTTAAAAACAAACCTTTTCCCAATTGACTGATGGTAATGGAACGATCATTAATTTGATTATTACTGGGTCTTATATCCAAACAGGGTTTACTACCAATACCCATTGAAGACATTTCAGCAAGGCGAATTTCTAAATATATAAAATTTTTTACAAATTATTTCTTTCTATATAATTTGTCTATAACAAACCTCGATTTCGTTTCGCCTGTTGCCATAATAATTTTGAAATTTCCTCAGTCCAGGCATTTTTTATATCCTCTGACATGCATTGCAGGGTAAATGTATCTAGGTTTGCGTTTTCTAAACCAAATTTCAAATTTTGTAGGTGAATCACCCACATGGGCAGTTAAACCAATATCCGAAGTCTTAATACTATTCTTATAAATATAAATATCAAGATTCTAAAATTTAAATAAATTTTATTAATTTGATATGAAATTAAAAAAGAAATTATTGTTAAATTTATAAGATCCCACCTTATGGTCCGGAAATCTTCGGGCTTTACTGAATAATACCAATTCTTCGAATAAAAATATCTGTCTCAATGTTTTCTTGCCTCCCTTACCCTGCCACACCAAAAACTCATTTTGTCTAAGCAGACGTCCTTGTTCTTTGACATTCACATCACAGTCTCTTAGAGAATCCATGGCCAATAGATCATTGCCATGACGTAATTGAAATTTAACCATTTCTTCAGCTTTTTGTAATTCCTCGACATCGGCAGCAATTTCTTGTAGAGCAGAACCCTGTTAATGGAACAGAATTAGTTTGGAATTTATAAGACGAAGTTATATCGTTTACCTCAACTGTATTACAGGCTTTAACCAATTGTTGCAAGAGTAAAGCATATTTACCCATACGTTGGACTGGCTTTAATAAATACGAAGCCAAGTCCATTTTATCATTAAGTTCGATTTGTTTAGTCTGAAAAATAAATCGAAGGAATTGCGTTAGTTTTTAAAAAAGCAAGTAATAGAGTCAAAGTTGGTTAAGATCGACTACATAAATTATGTACCGTGGACCCTCGTCAAATTTGATTTCATGATTTGTGTATAAACCATATTTAATAGGAATATTGTCATGACACATTTATTATTGATTTATGACATTTGTAGTTAATATTTTAGATAGGGATAATAAGAGAGTTACAACAAATTATGGACCAATACTTTGGTATATTGTTTATTGGTTTTAGAAATCTTTAATATACGAAAACATACTCAGAAATTTTGACCCCCAGAATGTTTAAAGGTATACTGTTTAGTAATATCATCGTAAATTTTTACAGGTTTTTTCAAAGTACTGATGATCGTCCATATTTTGATGCCTTATGACTTTTGACCTATTCAGAAGCCTTTGATACTGCAAGCCATAAAGTTCTCTATTGAACTAATGAGGTAAATACAAATTTTAGGCATCATAATTAATGAAATCCGAATTCCGATTGTTTATCATCTGCAGGTCTTAGGGGTTACGCCACTCGATTACGGCAAAAATTTCGTAGTAGGAATAAAGTTCTCAAAGCACTAGTCAGCAGGAATTGGGGTATGGATATAGACACCTTATTTGCTACTAATAAAACGATTAGGCGATCAGTGATAAATATACTGCTTCCTTAAGAACCATAACGGGCTGTTTACAAATGTCGTCAATACATAAGAGGAGACCGCCCTCCTCTTATTGCAGAATAGAACAGAATCTGTAAAGGTCTACAGGAGCAGTCCTAGCCACAACAACGTTCGAGATGGAGCAATGGGCTCAATGTCTTACTAGTCTCGTATTGACAGTGCTGTCCCTAATATTTGTTCGGCATATTGGCCAATGATCACTTGATCCGCAACATGTGTTCAACTGTCTAGCCAATCCACTCTTAGTAAAGAGTGGATTTTAATGATCATTTTAAATTACCTTAAAGAAAGCCGTTCCATATTCACTCATCAATGTATCACTTTTTGGTTTATTTTTATTATATAAAGCGTATAAATAAAATTTTGATTCCATTTGCCAAGAAGCGGCACCCACTTTCAATGGATTATGTTTCGTAACGTTCCAATTTCCGCTAGAAAATGGATTATTATGGAATTCAAATATTTTCTCAATATTACCAAAAGATAACGTTACGATTGACCGCGTAAACGATTGTGGTATATCGTCGCGCAATAATTCATCAATATTAGGTTTCAATAACATAATATAACGAACGTACGTAGTCACGTTCCGTGCCAATCATCTCGCGCATGATCAATAGGAGCGTTCTGTAATAAAATGTTTGATCAAAGTAATATAAAATATTGTCTTAAATTCCGTATTTTAAAGTCATATTCACTTTTGTATTTTTGGATCCTAAACAGCTGAGTTTCTTCTAATTTCGGTAATTCAAAGGTGGATGCAAACATTGTAAATGCTTTATTGGCCTCCAGGGTGAATGAACATTAATATAATTGTTTCGATGTTTGTTCATAACATTCATTCATCCAGTTCATCTCTGAAAATAGTTAATTAAATTAAAACCCTTTCAAAACTTCACTATTCACTATTTCCTATCAATACTAACTGTTTTTCATATAAATTCTCGGATTCCTCATTAAGACTTTGGCATGAACACACTCTGGTAAATTTCGGATTCCCCTCACAACGTTGACAGTTCTTCCCCCACTCCTGAATCGGCTATTTTTGAGCGTCCCTTCTTCTTCCATCGTTATCCTCCAACATCTCATCCATTTCATCTAAATTACGACTATCACGCCAACATTGACATGGAGGACTTTCAAATGATCCTGTACCATAACTTGACCTATGACTTATAGCCCTTTGTTTGCTGTTATCGGCGTACTGGTTATCATTTGTGTTATCGTTTTCTGCAAACTATTATGATTTGATATGTAAATTTAAAGTATCCGGTTTGGCTTTTAATCTATCATTTTCTTTTTCATGATATTTTTTCCAAAAGTCCTTTAGTGCCATATTGTCCTGCTAAACGTTCCATTCGTTTAGCATATTTTCATCTGGCGTATTCAAATGTATAAGATGATATAGACGTGTGGCTCCCTCTATACGTTCTCGTGCTATTTCAAGTTTTTCGGAAAAACTATCAAGGGCATTTTTCAATTCATAGAACTATCTTTAAGAGATTCCATGCAGCCAGCTGCCAAATTTAAATCACGACCTTTGGCTAAATGTTTCTGTAGGAAAAAATTGTTATTAGTTTAAAATCGGATTTATTGGAAAATATATAGTAAAGTTAAATTACCATTGATATAAAGTAGTATTTTTCAAATTCATGTTCAAGTTCCTTCATAGGAGTATCAAAGTCAAGCTCCAGATTTATAAATCGTTGCAGTGATTCATTGCCGTCACTTGTTATCCAAGATGTTACCTTAAAGTATAAATAAGATAATGAATGTGAATTAATTAAATAACATTAAAATCTCTTTTTTAGAAATTTAAAAATAGAGATCGGGGAAAGCTTAATATACTCAGTACTTCCGATAAACTCAAAGTTTTAATTTAATTAACTGTCGTTATTTTAGGTGGCGAAAGAAAATAATGAAACTTCTTTCATCGTTTAAAATAAGCCCCTATTTTATTTTTACCAAAATAAGTGAGAAATCGATTATTTTTATACCCTTCACTATCACAGGTGGTTGGATTAAATTGCGTCGGACGGACTTAAAAATGGGGAATAATCTAATTCTTGTATTAAAAATATGAGTCGATTTTACTGTGTCCGTATTTCTGTCTGTTCTTGACACAATAGCATCCACAATAATTGACAGGGCTTAATGAAAAAGATACCAGGGTTAGAAAGTTTCTGACATGAACGCTGCTAAAAATTTAGAAGCCAAAACAGAGTACGGAAATTGAAGTTTGCGTAAAAAATAGTCTTGCTTCATAATGAATGACGAAATATATATTCGCATTTTCCTGGTAAAAAATATGTTATTGATGCTTGAGATTTTTGTTATGTCAAGTATTAATCAATTTCGTTAGAAAAAGCCAATTATTTGCTACAATGGACTCTATAAATACCGAATTTTACATCAAGGAATGTTTACAAAAAGAGGTTGCTTCAATTCATAAGACTTCGTAATGGGTTCAGTTATTTTTCTATAGAAAGAAAATTTATTGAAAGATTTTTATAGAAAAAAATTATTGAAAATTTTTAATAGAAAGAAAATTTATTGAAAATTTTTAATAGAAAGAAATTCATTGAAAATTTTCTATAGAAAGAAAATTCATTGAAAATTTTCTATAGAAAGAAAATTCATTGAAAATTTTCTATAGAAAGAAAATTCATTGAAAATTTTCTATAGAAAGAAAATTCATTGAAAATTTTCTATAGAAAGAAAATTTATTGAAAATTTTCTATAGAAAGAAAATTTATTGAAAATTTCTATAGAAAGAAAATTTATTGAAAATTTTCTATAGAAAGAAAATTTATTGAAAATTTTCTATTGAAAGAAAATTTATTGAAAATTTTCTATAGAAAGAAAATTTATTGAAAATTTTCTATAGAAAGAAAATTTATTGAAAATTTTCTATGGAAAGAAAATGTGGTATAAGAACTATAATCTTGTATTATACCAAGAGAGCAAAGCTTCTAAACTGCCCGGAGCTAAGGTCAGTGGAAAGATATTGGGATAAAAATAATTGAAAAAGAAAAGAGAATTGAAAAAGTTTTCCTAAAAGGTGATAGATTTTAAACGAAGATGGACCACCTTTTCGAGAAAATTGACAGAAAGCACTATTTAAACGTTTCTGAAAAGAGTTCAAAATTTCTTCACAACTGATTAGAACTGTAAAAATATTATTCTTGATAAATTGTAATAATAATTTCAATCAAATTAGAAAATTAAAATTGTATTTTGTTATTTACATAAATGTTAAGAATTTTTCGATCTCACTCATTAGAACCGATATCTTTCAAATTTCAGCAACAATTTCATTAAATATATTGCAATTCATTCAGTAAGAAATATATTGAAAACGGTTTGAAATGTTCCACATTTTCTTCTTCAATGGAATGAGTCATTTATTTATTATCAGGTGTTATCAGGGTAAATAAATTTTCTAATGATTTATAATTAAAGTGTATTTTGTTTGACTTTATTGTTATTAAAAAATAAAAATAATAAAATAGTTTAAATTTATTGACACTTGATTTAGTTTCACTACAAAATGCAAATATTATTTCTTTATTAATTTAATTAAATATTTTCTCTATAAAAGTTTTGGTTTTTAAGTCCATTCCAGGATTTCATTAATCTTTAATAAAAACATTTTCTTAAGAATCGATTATTTATTTTGTTTTTGGGTTATAAGTATAAAGTATTTTTGAAGACCTTATCACCAGAAAAGCGTGAGAAAGTTTAATTAAGTGAAATAAATATTTCTAAACATTAAAATACAATTTAATCAAAAATAATCTATTGATTGGACTATGAAAGATTCGATAAAGTTTTTTATTATTTATATTAGAGCTACACGCACGTGCCACTGTGCGGATTTTTTTTAATAAGGAATGGGATAGAGAAAATCTTAAAACATGTGAAAATGTTTAACCAAAGTATTATATGATTATTTATTGATCAAGTTATCTTTGTAAAAGATGTCAAATATTGTTAATCTGATTAAAACGTGTCACCAGAATAAAGTGCGTACTAAATTATTTAACTAAACTTGATTCTATAAAAAGTTGGCCAAGTATTCAAAAGTCTATCATCAAGCTGTTTCCAATGTTATTTAACAGTATTGGATAAACATTTCCGTTAAAATAGAAGAAACCATTCCTTGATGTGATGTTTCCAAAGTCAAGAAAGTAGACAGCATTCTCACACAACGGGTAGGAAATCAGACCGGTTAAAAGTTAAAGTTAAAGCTAATGCAGGTTTAAAAACATACAAGACTCAAAAAGTTCCTGATAGGAACGCTACCAAAAATTTAGATGACTAAAATAAAGCACGGATATTGAATGGTTGGGACGCAAAGCTGTCAAAATTAAAAAAAAAAATGTGAATGCCAAACAACATATAATTGCGGCAAAAACAGTCAAAAATTTGTCATAACGGTCTCTATATATATACAAATGTTTATAAAAAGGGCTGCTTCCATTCATAAGATTTCAAAGTGTGTCCACTTATTTTTGGCACGTTGTGGCATCCTGTCCTGTAGTACCAATGAAGTGCTTGTAATAGATATTAAAAGTAGATGGACTATTTGTTCTAACAAAGTGACAGAAAGTACTTTAAAAAAGTTAATGAAGGGTTTCCGAAAAAGGTTCAAAATTTCATCAATAGTGATTAAAACTATAACTTGTTTTTGTTGTAAATTTTAATAATAATTTCAATTAAATAAAAATAATAAAACTGTAAATTTAGTAGTTTCGTTTTTATTAACATATATGTATGTTTAGAATTTTTCGATCTCACACCTTGAGTGTTTTAAAAATTTTTGCTATAAATGGAAACCGAATTGCTTTAACACATTTTTAATATAAAATAAAGTTTTCCCTACCTCTGGATATATGAGTCCATTTTTTTCGATAGAAATTATTGTGAAGCGGAAAGGAAAATTAAAAAAATAATTGATAGAAAAAATAATGAAACAGAATTCAGTTGTATAAATTAACCACTTGAGAACAACTCGCGTACCTGCAATGAAAAACATAGTCTGTGCGCCATAAATTTTGGAAAAAGAACTGATATCTTTGATGAATTGATATGATGAGGAAACGTATTTTGAGAGTCACTTCATCTTGTTAAATTTTAATTTCAATATTACGGCATTCGACTCAGAACCATTTCTTAAAAACTATGTAATACCCTACACCATAATGTTGGTTATAAATGGTAGTTAAATCAAAAATATATAGTCCTTTTAGGTTCCAACTTCAGTTTAATATAACTTTTTAACGAATTCATATATTTATATAATTGTTGCACCAGTATTTTTAAGAACGTTATAGGAGCAAACTTATTATTATTATTATTTTTTAAATAGCGGTACCTGCAGTAAGTCTGCAGGTATAAAAATAGATGAAAAAATTATTTCGACGTGAATATCTTCGAAACTATAAGATTTAATATATCTATATAGAAAAATTCTTTTCTCACAATTTTGGATGGCCCCTGACTACGCTCTTGACCTTCAAATTAATACGAGAGCTCCTCAACTCTAACTATGTGAAATTTCTTTAAGATGTCTCTAACGGCTCAAAGTTACGGAATTATTAAAAAATAGATTGAGTAATTCATAGTTGAGCTTATAGGAATAAGGCCGACTTAATCTGTTAGATGCTTTTAAAATAATCTTGTACAATAATTATTATTTCAATATATTAATATGGTTAAATATTGAAATGAAAATTTTAGAAAACCGAAAGAGCAACATAAACTTTAATGTTTAAGACATGGACATACAGTTTTTCGATTCTATCCCACTGTTTAATTGGACAAAATTTAAAATACTTCATTTGTTTTAATGTGAGTATTTGAAAACGAACCTTATCTAAGATATAATAAGTAAAAAGAATAAATAATCACAAAACAGTATTTGCGACTCCTCTTTAGCATTGTTTTTTTTATACCGTTCACCACCACAAACAGTGAAGTGGGTATATTAATTTTGTCATTTCGTGTGTAACGCTCCGAAGAATTCTTCTTAATGTTTACATATGTAATCTTTCATCAAATCAAAATCAGAGTCGATTTAGCTATGTCCGTTTGTCTGTTGTTGGCACACTCACATTCACAACAAAAGACAGAGATAAAAAGATATACCTTGATATCTAAGACAATCTCTATATCAAATATAAATCGATATATAATAACAAAATTTTATGACAATCTTAAGTTGTATAGACTTCATTAGTAAACCAAAAACTATAAAAAATCGGTTCAGTATAAAAAACAGTTATAGCCTAAAAAAATTATAACTAATTTTATGACTCATTAAGGTTTCTTTGGTATATTTACGAAAAAAATGTCAATGTCAATTGTATATGTACAAAACAAAACTTATTTACTTCATACGCATTTATGCTGAAGGGTATTAAAGATTCGGCATAGCCGAATATATTATTAATTCTATTTATACTTAAAATATAAAATTATAATCAAAAATGATAAGAAATATATTTGCAGTGTTTGTACACAAATCTGTCAAAATATTTTATTTATATTTCACCAGTCAAACAGTCAACACAAATAAGCAAATAATTAAAAATCGTGAATCCCAAAACAAGAAATTAAAAATAAAAAAATAAATTATAATGGATAAAAAACAATTCAAAGAATTGGTAATTTTAATATTAACTATAAACAGATTATAATGCTAATTCAATTAAAGACTTTATGGACAATTTCGGTGTTATTCGTTAATCACCTATTGAAAGTGTTAAAGTGATGATTTCAAAAAGTATATGAGTGATCAGTTAGAATAATTTCTAATAAGAATTAATACTTGAAACAACAACGTAATTAAAAATAAAGTAATTTTACAATTTAAATACAGAAAGTGTTAACTATATAGAAATTATAAGCTCTTTTTGGTTCCGCTATGGTGCATGCCTAAAGCAGAAATATGCTAAGAAATATGATATCAATTATAATCTGGTCGCAAATTTTGAATATTGATTTTTTTAAACAATTTAAGATTAATTTTATACGCAACACACTGTGTGTCTAAATCATTTCTCATATTTAGAGCTAAGGTGTTGAAAGGCCCTATATAGAGGGAGGCCCTCTTAAGTTCATCACATCGTGTATTTTGATTTTTTAAAAATTCGCTAAAAATCCATTTCTGAATTTTTCCTGTTTATTTTTATTGTTTTTAAGGCAGTTGTCTTACTGTATGTCCTTAAATTTTGTAAAAATTTGTGCCAGATTTCCTATAAAATTTTTAAAAATATTGATGCAATAACTACATAAATATATGAATCCGTTAAAAGGTAAAATTAATCTGAATTTAGAATTAAAATAAAACAAAACAAAGAAATCTTAACCGGAATACGTGAAAACTAAATCCGGATGAGATTGGGCCAGAGACATGCCAACAAGACCTACCCAAACTTGATAAATTAAGTTTTGCTAAGTTCTCAAATTCTTAAAAACGAATTTTATTTTTCATCGCTCTTTGAGCAAGAGTATAATTCTAAAAAATGATAAAAGCAAAAAGAGCGAAATCCAAAGAAGAGCGAAATCCAAAGAAGAGCAAAATCCGAAAAATGAATAATTCGCACAAATTGTTGTTTTTTATTAAGTTGAAAAAGGGATGTTTGTAAGTTTACAACCTTTTTTATGGATATACAAACGTACTCACATATTAAGAAGTCTTCATTTTAGTTGTATGAATTTTAAGGTGTTTTTGTTATTGCATTTTTTAGTATAAAAAAAACAACAGTAAGTTTTATACGGCTTGTGTATGCATATTTTAATTTTTTCCTTTATGTTTTCTTTTTAACCATTTCGCAATTTTGAGGAATAAAACATATATAAATCTCTTATTTGCTCTTTGCTAAAAGAAGAATAAAATAATTTTCTTTTCCGGTTTTGCGCAGAGCATAATCGAAAAAATGAAGATTAAAATTTTAATCGAGAAAAGAGTTTTATTTTTTTAACTCCTCAAAGAAGAGTAAAACGAAGGAGCAGTTGAAAATAACAACTTTGCTCCGAGTTTTTCCATACGCTGGAAAAAAGTCAAATTTGTAAACATAGAAAGTGGAAATTTTTTAATTGAAAATTGTAAATCCGCAAGTTCTAACGTTTTTAGAGATGCCAAATACATATGATAACAGTTTATACCTTGGCTGAAAACCCAATCTAACTAGGCTTTCTCTAGTAAAATTTAAATAATTTTCATACATGTTAAATCAATTCAAAAACATCTCTCCGAAAGCTTATAGAATAAATAAAAAATCGATTTGGGCACTGTTCAAAATCAGAACGGACAAAACGATAATCAAAATATTTATAAAATGAATTATAATTCTTATTATAAATATTTTGATTATCGTTAATTCATCAAGTTTAAAATTTAGGGACTTATTTCATTAAGAAATATTTTCCCAATTTATATTAAAGTGAAATCAAAAATTATTTAATTCTTATCACTCATATGTTAAGAAAAACGATAAAGTTTTGAAAGTTTTTTGGAAACCCTTTCAGTAACATTTTTACAGTACTTTCTGTTGCTTTGCTCGAATAGGTAGTCCATCTTCACTGAAAATCTGCTACTCTTTTGGACACCTTGTTTAACAAGAGCCCAATATCTCTCCACAGTACTTAGCTCCGGGCAGTTTAGATGATTTGTCTATCACTCATAGTGACTGGATGCCAAGTAAGGACGAAAATAAGTGGGCAATAAACTTGTTTACAACATTCCCTCGAGTATTAGTAAAAAAATTTTTGAAGTTGCTAAAAATCTGCCAATAAAACGGTGTGTCATTAATAATGGAGCAGAAATATTTTTTTTTTGAAAATTTGACTTTAACTTCCGTGCTGTTTTTGGCCTTTAGTGCTCTTAAGGGCCCTTACGGGCCCATTGTTGGTAAGACGATAAAGATTGCAGGAAAAACATATTTATATTAAAATTCATCGTGTAGCAAACGTTTTAAGGTTAATTTAGAAAATTGAAATTAATTTCTGAAGGGTTCTTTATATGAGGACTTGGTCCAAATGTATTATGATAATCACTATTCGTTTTTCGACCTGTTACAAAATATCAATTTTTTATTATGAAAATACTTGTAGTCACTTTGGCCAGGTTCTTGGGTACTTTATCAAACTGCGCGACTAAAAAACTAATTTTTGAGATGCCGCCATTTACAATACAAAAGATCAAAAAGTCATTTAATCATACAAAAAGATATTGCCATAAATTCCTAATTGTCGTTGCTGTTGCCTACAATACAAAAAGTTTTTGGAAGTTAATTTTTGATTTGATGAGAGGTACCCGAAAAATTAGACCGAACATGGCCAGTTTCAATAGACTTCGTCTGGAGAGAATATCTTATCGCTAAATATTCAGTCCGCTGAAACTTGATTTGAGACTTATTTGTATTTGTATGTCATTAAAATTGGTTACGTATCTGGTTAAAATGAGATTGATTTGACATGTTATTTTTCAATTTTTTTATTTTTCTTTTTAATCGGAGAATTACTTCCTAATGAAATAAGTTGTCAACATGAAATCATAATTTTCCATATATTTCTTCAAAGGTGTTCGATTTTCAGTGTTACCGTTCTGAGACTTTGGTCTCAAATTTCGGTTTTTATTTTTTAAAATTTAATACCTCCTTTTAAATTAAAATTAATTCTTCCTCTAAAAATTAACAAATTGAAAAAGTAAACTAAAGTCTCACTAACGGCAACACTGCACGCATGTGTAACAACTAATACGTTCTATTGACAAATCGTAATAAAACCCTAAACTCTAATACGAACATATTTATACTAAAACATTGAACGCAACTTTTTAATTGTTCTCCCAACTTCATTCAAGTTCACTAAATAATGTCAGTTAATGTTCAAACAAATACTATAAATATATGTTAACACATGTTATTTACTAAAAACCGGTTGAACAGGTTAAATAACACGCCTGGAAAATGTGTTTAACAGTTGGAAGCAACTTCTACGTCATACAATTTTTGGGCATTACAATCAATAACAACAAAAACTTGTTTGTCAAGTTATAAACTAGTTGATGATGTATGATGGCAAGTTGCAAATTAGAAAAGTAAAATGATTTTTAAGTTACAACATGTCCGAAGCACATTTCTTAAAAAAAGCTGTTGAACTTATTCATGCGAATTCGAAGCTAAAGGTTTAAAATTGCTTTTAACATCAGTAGTGAAATGTTGCAAATAAAAAAAGTATGAAGCTAAATAATTTTCTTCGGCGAGAACAATAAATGACCTAATCTCTTTAATGAATTCGCAATAACTAACAAGTGTTAACTTCTATTTATAAGATTTTTGTGTGAACGATTTTTTGTTTCAATGTATGAACTTCGTTACAGTTTGGATAAATGTTTAAATGGAGTTTAGTATAAATACTGTTGGGTTTATGAAATTGTTATTTAATACACATATTTTTTTAACTGAAGAAGGACGATGCGCATGCGCATAACATGTTTGAATATAAATTTCTGAATTTTAAATTTTTTATAAATTCTAATTAAATCCTACAACACCGAAGGTGATTGAGGTATTATTCGTATGTGCTGATGTTTGTAACATGCAGAAGAAATGGTGTTACACCCACCTTTAAGTATACCGTTCGACTCAGAATCACTTTCTGACTCTATTTAACGTTGTCAGTTCATCTGTCTGTCCGGCTGGCAGTTCATGTAAACGTTGTGCATAGTCTACAGGTCTCAATTTTTGAAATATAGCGATGAAATTTGTTAAATATTATTTTGGCCTAAGAGCGAAGTCATGTTCGGTTGAATATTTCTGGTACCTCTCAAACAAATGTTCTTTCCGGAATGGAGTTTTAAGGTCGTAAAAGTCCTAATTAAAAAGTGATTTAAACGAAAGTATTAAATTATTCTATATACGGTTTATAATTTTTTGTTGCCTTCATATAACCGATATTAACCGACGATGTGGTAGGGTATTAGATAGTCGAACTTGACCGACTATACAGTCTTACATGTTTTTTATGAAATCTGTATTAATTTCTTTCTGTTATTAAATTTCAGATTTAAAGATTTTAATGCAGTACCTGGATTATACAGCAAAATTCTTACATTATATAAAAATATATTAAAAGTGGAATTTTTCTATTTTTATTTCGAGCTTTCCAAAACTGTATTACATTTAAAAATATATTATTCATGAATATCCAATATATAACTTAAAATCGAAATTAAAAAAAAAGCATCGAATCGATTTATAACAATATGATTTTTGATGTAGTGCTATCAGAGCACTCTTTTATACCCTCCGTTATCACATTTAACGCTGCAAAAGATTTTTTAATTTTGTGATTATAAAACCCCATAAATTGTTTATATATTCTTCAACCAATACAATAAGCATTGCCTGACTCTTTGCATATCGAGAATATTTCCGATATTAATTGCTGGAATTCAATGAAATTTTATAGATTTGTCTGCCACTAACCCATTTAAAAGCAACAGTATCGATCCAATAACAAAAAATGTTACAGACTGATATCTGAAACAAATTCTGACGAAAAAATGAAGAACAATGGGATTTAAACTTAATCATAATATACAGTTGTATCAGCTTCATCAAGACTATAATATTGGACATAAATAGCAGTTACGAAAATTGATGTATAATTTGATTTATTCTTAGGTATGCAGTATACTATTGTAGCATTCATAAAACCACAAAATATCGTACATCATTTTTTGCTTTATTTTCCTGAATTTGATCAAATATTATTTCAATATCTATTTAAGCCCTTTAAAGTGATATATAGAAGGGAGGTTGTATGAGACCTATGGCAAATGAAAATGGACGATTATTGTATAATTTGGCTTATAGTTTTAAAATATCATTATTTTTCTCCGAATTTCGCCAAAATGTTTATAGCTTTATATTTAAGACTTTAATGAGCTTAAAATCCAATTTCGGGAGGAACATATGTATGATGAAAATTTCAGTGGGAAAGTAAGGAAACTGCATAATTTGTTAAAGATATCTTTAAAACTGCGACCTGCATTTTGATAACAAGGTTTACATAGCCAGCCATCAGACCAGTCAGACGGACGGACAGATATTGTTTAATCGACTTTAACTTCTTGTAACTTTACGAGAACTGTTTGAATGAGAACTATCATGATTTCAAAATGTGTTAAATTAAATACAATTTATTCGGAGGCATACACTACAAGTCCATAACAACTGTGTATTTTTTCTTACAGGAAAAATTACTAGAAAAATGTTTCAATCGGCAGGACAAACCCTTTAAATGGGAACATGCCAACGCATTGGTTAAGAAAACACATGAACACAATATTACTGAATATATTTGGACGTTCCCAGATGTAAGAAAAAATCTTACATCAAATCCAATAATCGCTTGGAAATTTTGTTGTTTACTACATAAAATATTACATGAAGGTCATTCACATGCTATAAAATATTCCATAATACACAAGGAAAAATTTCAACATTGTATCAAATATTGGAGTGGACAAAATGATCCTTTGGCCAAATGTATTGTATGTTATTGTAAAGTTTTACTAAGGAAATTATTATTTCATCTAACACATGGAGCATATGATGGCAATTTGCAGTTCAATGATGAAATCCGGGGGGATATCAATATTTGGTAAATATATACAATAAATATCTAATAAATTAGTTTTCTATTAATACTTCATTTGTAAAAACGTACATAAATGAATTTTAAATTTGCTTTCATAACTAAGGAGTGAGATCGAAACAAATCTTAATGCACGTTTTACATTAAAACGTGTAACTCCAAGTTTTATTTGATTTGATTTTTATCGAGTTAACTTTGTAAAACATATCAGTTATTATGCTCAAAATCAGTTATTATATTAAATGACATTAATCTGGTTAAAATGTGTGTCCACAAAAATTATTAAATATTCTCAACAAAAACCAACTTGATATTACAAAAAGTTGTCTTGTATTCAAGCGGCTGCCCTTTTTTTCATATGTTATTAAACAGTATCGGAGGAACTATTCCGTTGAAAGAACACCTGGTTCTGGTAGAAGCAATGGTCCACATAATGTTTCTAAAGCCTAATAATATAAAGCATTTTCAAAAGGACTCTCAACACATTCGGTAGAAAAGCTACCCGTTAGCCTTAATGTTTGGTACAAGGCTCGAAAAGTTCTTAACAGCAACCCTGCTAAGAATTATGAGTCCAAAAACAAAGCGAGGAAATGCTGGTGAAGTTTTCTAAATGTATGATGTATGGCGGATCGTATGCTCTGCTAGATTTTTCGCAACATCCTGGCCAAAAATTTTATGTCTTTTTTATGAGCATTTACAATTTCCCAAAAAAACAATTTGCAATTGCAGCAATAATTTGTTACAACGGGCTCTACAAATACCGAAGTTTTCTCCATAAAATGTTTACAAAAAGGTTGTTTCCATTCATAAGACTTCATAATATGTCCACTTATTTTTGGCCTCACTTAGCATCCTGTGACTATGATAAACAAGGTGGTGTGGCATTTGTGCCAAGAAGGGCAAATCTTCCCAACTGCACAAAGATACGGCCAGTGGAGAAATATTTATTGGACAAAAATCACTATAAAATCTCTAATGGAAGAGTTTCCGAATAAGGTTCAAAATTTCATCACCAGTGATTTAAACTAAAAAAATTATTTTAGTGGTTTCGTTTTTATTAACATTTATGTATATTAAAAACTTGTCGATCTCACTCCTTACTTACACAATTTCATATATACTGATTTTGTTATACATGATTGAATTATTTTCTTTGCATCCCTCTCTCTTTCTCCTTTAGTTATGAACTTTGTTTAGATTTATTCGATTATCTAGAGGATTTACTAAATTTGCAACGTGTCATATTTACCAACATGGAGGAATATCAAATCTCTGTTACATCTAAAAAAGGCATGTGCCGTTTGTCAGGTCTGGCCACCAGTCTGAAGGAATGTAATTTACTGTATATACATTTGGTTGATATTTTGCGATTATTGTTTTCACAATTATCCCCAGATAATATTTCCGGCTTAAGTGAACGTTTTAATGTGATTTTTATTGAATTGAAATTCTTTTTTGAACATGTACGCAGTCAGAGTTTGCAATTAGATCATGATTTGTTAATACCATATTTGCCAACAGTGATGCCAAATTTATTAACTTCAATTGATGAAAATCTACCAGAACCCAGTGCACCATCGTTATATGAATTGGAATAATAAATACATTTTAAGTCTACTCTATAATCTATAAGTTTAAGTAGAATTTTAAAATGATCATCATTGATCATCTTATAGCATTTGTATATAAACACATTTTAGTTATAAGAATTAATATTATATAAGAATATTGTAGTTGTTTTAGTATTTAGAGAGATAAGAATATAATTTAATGTATAAAATGTGTCTGGGACACAGTGAAATAGACATTAATGTCTGATTTGTTTAATACAACATTTTATTAAAACGTATTAAATTCGGATGATCTCCATCACTAAGAAATTTTATAGTTAATTAATTTCCACACATTTAAATGTCATATATGAATGAACATTTTTCATAAAGGGAGGTCCAACCATAGATACCTTAATTATTAAAAATCACATTTTCAAAATGAAGAGATTTTAGCCAACTTGATTTGACATTATTTAGTCAGAGTTGTACACAACTGAGCAATGCGTTGGCTTCATTGATGTTAAAAAAAAAAATAATAATTTCGAGCACTTGAAAGTAAAGAACTAGGAAAATTTACTATGAATCACGTGATTTATATTTTATGAAGGTTTGTATTATTATAGACTGCTGATATTTGTGTCATATAGCAAAATGGTGTTACACTTACTCTCATGTATACCGTTCGACTCATAATTACTTTCTGAGTCGATTTAACGATATCCGTCTATGTAAACGTAGTGAACACTCTACAAGTCGCCATTTTTGAAATATTTTAATAAAATTTGGCTTCGCCAATAGAATATTACTCTTCCAGGAATGAGGTTTTAAGCTCATAAAAGTTCTAAATATAAAGCGATCTAAAGCGATGTGCCAAATTAAGAGAGGGTCCGTTCATTGCTTTTCATAAGTCCCTTAGGAGCTCCCTTTCAAATATCACTTTGAAGAGCATTAATCTCACATATAATTTAGTATTATTAGTAGTATATTTAGTATTAAATATAAAAAATCGGTGTGCAAAATTATACAAGTGTCGGCCCATAATTTCATGTAGTTCTTATTTAACCCATCACAAAAATTCACTTATAAACGCATAAATTTTACATAAATGTTAATTTCACAATAATATACTGTAGACTTAAGAATAAATCAGATAATATTATTACTTTTTCGTAACTACCATTGACAACCGGCGTAGGGTATTAGATAGTCGGGCTTGACCGTTTTAACTGTCTCGTTCAAAATTGATTTCTACACAAATGTCAAGGAGAGGCCACATCAGACGAAAAAGTTAATATGGAATCAAAAGCATAATATTACGGCTTCCCATACCTCAACTTAAAATTTGTATTGAAATTATCACTTCTTATTACTCGATGAAGATTATAAATAGAATTTGAATTATCCTTTGAAATCCCACAATAAAACACTCACGATTAAAATCAAATGTATTCTAAGTGTACACCTAAAGCCAAGGAAATCTGGTATTAATTGAAATCGAGTGGCATTGAAAGGCGAGTTGTTGAGTCATACACTCAGGGATCCTTAATTCAAAAAGGTAATATAAATCCTCATCAATCTGGCCAACTACATTCCAACTACAATTAGATGATAGACTCTCACCAAGAAAGTCACCAGACATTGAATAATACTTCAACTGTAATCTGCTCACAAGTTTTCTAACACGTATTGTCCTTGATTACTGAAGGCAGTGGCAATATATCCTTATGACTGGAGTTCAAAAGTTATTGTGTTTGTCCCAGGTTAATGAGGCGCTAGATCTTCTTGAAAGTAAATAAGAAAAACCCAAAAACTCTAAAGACATTAATGGTGACAATAGTTTTTTCCTGACTTTGTCTTTTTGACCCAGTGATTCCTGTGAGCAGATAATGACAGATACTCGCCGTAGACTCGTTAACTTTCCTCTAAATAAACCGAGCCATGAAGAGGATTCTAAGTTACATAAGAGACTTTATAGTGTTGAAAATTATTGCACGATTCCACGATTGTCCGGTAGTGCTGCTTTAGTTATAGTAATTGTGTATTGGTCAAAAATTTTTATTAATCGGATCCCAGCACTAGATTTATTATATTATGAATTTCCAAAAATCGAATTTATTAAGGTGTGTGATTCCATGAAGTGGAAAGCAGATATTTTTTCTACTGAAACGATAATGTTCGAGTTAAGCAGGGAGAGGCAGTACAACCCACCCTAACATTTTATGTTAGTTTAGGATTAAGTTAAGTTGTTTCGACGTATGTTAGAAAAGGCGGTCATTTCCAATTCTTAGCTGTTTCCTTCTTAGTGTTACCCACTGAGTGACAAACTAAATGGATACTCCTCCACCACGAAATATAATTTTTCTCTTCCTAATTGATCACGCATTCTAATACATTTATATAAATCATGTTCGATTTTCTTTTTTGAAATTTCTCAAATATTATTGTTACCAATAAAACAATTTAAAAGAAAGTGTAAGTTTTTTTGTCGATAAAATAATGTTTAAAACAATAAAATAACTTTTATTGTTTAAAATTCTTAAGATTTTTCGCAAAAGAAATAAAACTGGAAGAAAAATTTTATAAAATCAAACGTATTTAACAATAAGAAATGTTAATTATAGTAGAAAATTTATTACTCTTAATTATCTGCAGCCGAAGAAAACAAACAAACAAACTAACTAACTAACAAACATACACACAGAAAAAACATTAAGCAAAATCAACGTTGAACATGTTTGTTTTGAGATTGAATACATTTTTTTTATTAAGTTTAAATTAAAAGTTTTTAGGTTTGTGGTGAAAGAATATTGTACATATTAGAATCTTTTGATATTTATATATAAAATTATATAACGATAAATTTTCTAAATCACTTTTAAGTAGAGAAATTTCCAGTAGTAAAATTTCAAGAATATTCTCAAGAAACAGTCTTAACTGTGAAACAATGTTAAATTAACATTTTTATCTACGAAGCATAATCGTCACTGAATAAAAGTTACATTATTTCTATTTTAATTGATATTAAATTGATTTTTTTCTGCGTGTACAATTTAAGTTATTTTACAATTATCTTTTAGAGGCAACAACAAGCTGAAATTGTTTCTCCGACTTTGGATTTACACAGATTTTGTTAAAGAAAATTGCAACTTGCAACGAGATGGAAGAAAAAGTTAGTAACTAAGTGAGTTAGTGAATGAGTGAGTCTATTGGTAAGCACGTGACAAAATGGTTAAAGAAAGATATACACACAAGAGAGGCGAAAATAATTGTATAAATTCAAGCTTGCAACCAAAATCAAATAATACTTGTTGCTGATAGATATTAATAGATGCTGCATATTGTATGTTGCCAATTGTTCATACTTAGCAACAAGTTAAAATGGAGAAATAATTGTATAAAACATTTCATTCATTAAAATTGTAACGACTTGTTTGTTTATTTATTGTAATTTTACTCATATGCACAGTTGTTGTTGCTGTGGTTGCTGAAAAAATTATACAGAAACCAAATTGTAAGATAAAATTGCTGCAATCAGTTAGACAAACAGACGTTTAATACTTAAAATTATTGTTGTAATAGAATAAAACAAATAAACTGAAATAAACTGAAAATAAAGGTGCAACCATAATGACTTTATTCAATTGACTACATCTCATTATTATCATCACCAATCATCCGTATGATCATAACAATTGTATGGAATAAAATATTATAGTAATCAAAAAAGAAAAGGAATATCACAGAAGGAATATATATGTTTAAATTAGGGTGGTTTTAACGAAAAATACTATTGTCAGTTCGATTTTCGAATTTAAACTGTGCACAAATTTATCACATTTTAAATTTTTTTCACATTTTTCGAGGCGGCAAGTTGTCTTAAGCCGTCTTATTCCTTAAATAACTCTCCAACCTTTTAACAGCGGAATATTTTTTTAAGAAATTTCACACGTACATTCTTGAAGACAGCCCAGTTAGTGCTTGGTCTATTTGATATGAAAAGGCACGATGCTAAAAACTTAGAGACCAACAGCAGAGTACAAAAATTGAAGTCATGTTTTCTAAATAAATATTATTGCTGCATAATGTATGTCCAAACGTATGTTCTGGCAGATGTTTCACAACTTCCTGACCATGAACAGTATGTTACTGATGCTGCAGAAAATGTTAAGGAAAATTCAAGGACCAAAAGCAGCCAAGAATTCTTGCTCTGAAAACATTATGCAATTGCTCAAAAAAGCTCAAAAAAGAGTGTGGTAGATCTTAAATGGGTATAGAATACCTGTTCGAACAAAGTGACAGAAAACAAAAGGTTATTGGTTTCCGAAAAGGATTAAACATTTCACTTGTTTTCCGAAAAGATGCCAGCTATAATAAAATATAAACCGATATTCTTCAAATCGAGTATAAAGTACATTTAGAAATAAGTGTGTCAAATATCAATAAAATAAGTTCTTGGTTAAGGGCCTTCTTGGGATTTATTATATCAAAATAAATGTATGTGTCAAATATCCAAAAAAAAAAAAAAATATCTTAAAAATTGCGACAGCTGATTTTAAGGATACCAAAATATATGTAAAATCTTGGTATCCTTATAACTATTTTTCTATTGATCCTACTTAAGTGATTTTATGCGCGATAATGAAATTCATGCAGATTTAATTTGTTAAAATCCAAAAAGTTTTTATTGCAAATTTTTCTTAATTTTGAGGTTTTTTTCAGTTATCGGTCTAAAATTTTTTTCCTACAGCTTTAAATAACAAACTCAGAATCGCCTTGTTATTGTGGACGTGAAAACATATTCAACGGACAGACAGATGGGCAAATCTGAATGAAATACAGATTCTTGTTTGACGAAAGAATATATACTTTATGGGATTTTTGATTTCTTAGTGTTACGAATGGAAAAGGTAACCAAAATAAACCCTCTTAAAATCGAGGACTTAATGCATTGAAGTTATATATACATGTCTACATTGGAAATTTAAAAGTAGTTTTTTTCAATAAACATTAATTTAAGCAGAAATCGTTGTTTTACGAGGGTTAGTTGATACTTTTCCCATATTAAACCCATCCACAAAAAAATCATTTGAAATCCATAAATCTGACTTTAATGTAGGAATCACAATGATATATGACACATTTAAATTAGAAAATCGTATTATATGAGGGCCGTTCAACACTTTTTCATGGCTACCATGCCTTGTCAAGAATAAAATAAAGAAAATTATGTAGTCGGTCTTAACTGACTCTTATATTGGTCTTATATTTCAAGTAGCTCGAATACACGAAGCTCTTATATAGAGTTCCCGAAAATCACTTTGAAATGCCTAACTTAAAAAGGGTATATACTAGATATAAAGTGATAAATTATTTGACAATTGGTCCATTTTTTCCTATGGTATATATTTTCCTATAACACATCATAGAATAAAATTCTTTGAGTTTGCCACGGTGTTGATATTATAAAGCCTCAAGAGTGGTTTCATATAAAACATTTGGTTCAAAGTTCGCCATATTGTGATCTTATGAAAGTGCATTTTTTGAAAACAATTAAATTGTTTTCCGACAATTTTTAACTTTGCCATTCCGACTTATTCCGTCTGTCTGTCTCCCTGTCTGATTGTTGTTGGCACGCTCACATCCATAGTAATTGTCAGGACAATAAACTTTGGTCAGAGTATTTGTTATGATCCTGAGAATTTTCCTATTTAAAATAAGCAAAATTGGGGTACTATATCAAAAGATATAGAACGATATCTGAGGCAACCTCTAAGTCTCAGCGAAGAATTTTTGTAAAACTATCAATTAGAAATCGAAATAAAGTTATATGTACTTCGTTATCATTCTAAAAGACAAAAGTTAACTAAATCTATGAATTATTAAGTGTATTATTTAGGAAAAACGGTTATTTTTAATATACCGCATGTTTGACTGTGTATGTACGAAACATAATGTATTAACTTACAAGCATTTGTGCGAAGGGTATTGAAGATTCGGCATAGCCGAATATAGCATTTCTACTTGTTGATGTTATTTTCAATAAATTGATGATGTTCCTACTTCGATAGTCCACTTTCTGAGCATTTTTATTATGACAATTTTATGTTTTATATAAACCAACCAACCGATCAAACACAAAAGATCACTCTCAGTGCCGACACTTTTTAAGAGTGTATTATTATGCAAGAACATAAAGTAACGTCTAAATTATATAAGAGTAAATTTACTATAAAGTTTTTAAAATTTTTACCGCTCAATTTTCCATTCATAAATTCTAATCAAAGTAAAAATACTGTATTTCGAATTTTATAATCTTACATTTAACTGTATATAAGTACATATATAAATGTTATACTTAAGTCATGTATAACATTTAGGTTACATTTGTGCAACGATACTATGGAATATTATAAGTGTTATATTAAAATATGTATAATATAAGACATTTATATTATATTAGCTGAACATGTGACTTAAGTCTAAAAATGTATTACAATTTTATATTGTAAACTTTATTCCCACAAAAACTTTTATAGTTATCCAATATCTAAATAACTTTTTAACAACATATATTTTATTCTTTCCTGTCTATCAACAATTTTTAACCACAAAGTGACTAAAGTTTAGAACTTGTTCACTACAAAATTTATTACATTTTGCAATTAAGTTTTGCTTCGATTCTTTTAAACAGACATTATTTTTGATATTTTATTCTTTAAAAAATTACCTTTCAGGTGCTAAATTTTTTTAACTAAGGGGAGGGAAAGTAATTGCTGGAACAAAACAAAAAAAGTCTGATCATATGATCCTCCTTGATATCCATGATGATAGAAAAATAACACGTAACAGGTGGGAAATGTAAAATAAAAGCAATTTTTTATTTATATGCCAATAAATATTAGATAGACACGCCTACTTCAAACCAAAAATTGAAGAATTGAGAGATTTTGTTAGATATACAGATACATAAAAAGTTTAAATAATAATTAATTGTTAAAATGTTGTTAGATGTAGAGTTTAATGTGGAGGTAAATTTATTAACTAAAGTATGGGCGACAAATAGGGACAAATTTATGGAAATGAAAATGTATGCAAAATTCCTAAATTAGACTAGAGGAAGACTTAGTTTTGGCGAAATTTCAAGCGATTAAATATGTATATAGTCGATCAAGCACGATATGTAATACCCTACATCACAATGTTGACTATAAATAGCAGTTACGAAAAGTTAATAATCGTCCCTCGTTTAATTTTATTTTTTATTTATTCTTGAGTCGGTCAAGACTATGTAATACCCTACACCGTATTGTTGGTTGAAATGATTGCTACGAAAAATTTATTTACGACCCTCGTATAATTTGCTTACTTTATGTATGCTTATATGTGCAATATGTTATTATGATTCTAACATTTATGTGAAATTGTAGAGTTTAAAAGGAATTTTTTCTGGAAGATTATATGGTAATTAGGAGAAATTATGGACCGACCCTTGTTTTATTTTGCACAGCGATTTTGGCTTATATTTATCTCAATTCTATTCCTCGTATAATTAAGCACATCTGTTGGCTAAATTTTATAAAAATCGTTCTATATTTAGGAATTTTATGGACTTAAATCACCGTTCCGGGGGAGGGGAGGAGAGGGGGGAATTTTCATTGGGTCTATATGAATAAATGAACTGATCAAAACCGATTTCAATAGGCATTGGCCTTGGACAAAAGCAATATCATGTGCCAAATTTTATTAATACATCTTTAAAACTGTGATCTGGAATTTGCTATTAAGTTTTTCATTGACAAGTAGTCGGACTGATGAACATTCTTAAATCTACTCAGGAAGAGATTCTGAGTCAAACTGTATACTATTTAAAAGTGGTGGAAGGACTATTTTTTCTGTCTGTAACAAACATTTGCACGGTGGTATAGGGTATAAAAATGATTTTTTTAAAGATATTTATAATACAGTCACAGATATAAGTATAAGTACATAGAAAAATTTTACGTTTTAAATATTCCGAAATTAAAATTTAATATTTTTTGACAGATATTAAATTCATAGAGTGTAACACTAAAAGAACAGCCGAATTATCTAAGCGACCAAACAATAAAAATCTTAAAAATATTAGTTCTCAGTGGGACAAAACCATATACATATCTATTGTACCGAAACTTCATATTTTGTTGGTAATTAGTAAAATTATGTTTCAGTCTCCTTGGCATAGAAAGTACCAGCTTTGTTGTGATATCTTCGCCATTTATTTCCAATCTTCTACGTGTTCGTACTTTTTCATCCAATTCTTTCCAGAATTGCAAGACATGTGCGTATAAAATCTTGAATTTAATGTTTCGCATCATTATTATGCTGAAATATGCTTTTTCAACATTGTGCTTTAAAACATTAAGACAAACATTTTTATTCATTATTTCATCAATAAAGATTAGTACACTGAAGAAATCTTCGTACTAGGAAAACATTAAATTAAGTCTCATCTCTTTCAGTTGACTTACGTGGATGATCGCTACGATCCATTTTAATTTTGCAATACTTAAAAATTAGTATTTAATGCAAATGTTTATTTTATGCATATACACGCAGAGAAACGTTATTTCGTAATATGCTCATCGCAAACACTTCTATATCTGCGACAAACATTTATAGTTATCACCAACATGTTAATTGTTGAATTTATTTTATTTTGATAACAATATTGTTGCTCTAATAAAATTATTTTTATTAAAAATATATTGTGGCCACTATACGTTTGACTGATCAAAATATTATTGTCGTTAAACAGCTCGTTATAAAAAACTATTGTTATGTGGATAAAATATTTTTTTCAGTTTACTGGCAACTTAATTAAAAACAATTTTTTTTAGAATTTGTGTAAGCAAGGAAAATAATACATATTTGAATTAATATTCTTATTATTTATAAATAAAATTAAAAAAATAAAATTATATGACGAAAACATTTCAAATTTATATATTTTCCAAAGTTATAAAAAAATAAAATGAGAAATATATTAAAATACTTCATACGAAAATATTTTATTTCAATAACAAAATAATGCGAATAATCAAAGTTTTTATTGAACTAACAATATTTTTTATTGGAATAAACATATTTTTAGTGGCGTTAACTATAACTATATAACTATATCAGTGGAAATCAATAATGCAAATAAAAAAATTTTTAATGATATAAAAACTAATTTTGGTGGCGATAACAATAATTATTTTTATTAATGCGAAATCACAATGCGAATAAACAAATATTTTATTATTATTTTATTATTGAAATAATAAATTTTTTTGCGGTGATAAAAATGACTTTTGTTTTTAATGCAAAATCACAATGCGAACAAATAAATAATTTAGTTACGGTAACAATATCTTATAACAATAGTATGATGCTTCTTGTTTATTGTTACCGCAAATACATTTTTTCTCCGCATCAACTTAGTATTCAAAAAATCGACATTTCAAAAAAAAAAAAAAAAAATAAGGTTTTCGAGTTATTCGAAAAATGGGCTTTTCAAAAACCTGGTTTCGAATACGGTTAACCGTTCGTTATTATGAATTTCTTGAAGAATTATTGTTTAATATAAATTTAAAGTTTATAACCACTTATTTCATCAAATTATCCTAGCACTTTTTAATGCCCCAAATGGAAGGGGTAAACAAGTTTTTTTTTGTTTTCTGGTATCGTGTCTAGATACCATGGTTTTATTTAAATCCATTACGGAAACATTTGCTTTAATTTCTTAATATATATATATATTACAGATCTATATTTTTTACCTAAAAATATATATTCCTGAAAAAATCTCATTTAAGTATTTTTATTGACGTGATTATGTCTTGAACAGACAAGCATATCAAAATCGAAGTCTAAGAATGCATACAATACTTCGCTCGTGTAACACATGGGAAAAAAATATTTTTATAATCGCAATTATGGCGTATTAGGATGAAATAAAGCTGAATATTTTATTGAAAAATTCAATACTGAAAAAAAAACCGGAATGTCGAATAATTCGAAAATAGAAATATTTCGAAATAGGCTGGTTTCCTAAAATGCATAAAACCGGTTAACCGGTTTTCGGTTTCGATTTTTGAATACACCAGTTCTTATGTCGTTAATTGAATATGTTAAGAGTTTTGCGATTTTTTAAACAAATTCAGACACTTTAATATATTATTTATACCGTCCTAAACATTTACTACATTTTTTGGCCCATACATGAGCTTCCATTAATTACATTTTATACTTCATTAAAAATATATTTTAATAGTTTTTTTTGTTTTTGGAGTAATTTTAAAAACTTGTGGATCCCAAAAATTATTCTAGATAATAAAATAAGTAATTTCCAACACTTTTTAGATTTCTAATTTATGGAATATATAATTAACTTTTATTATTATTTATATGCAATTTATTTTATTTAATTATTTATGAACTATAAAAGAAAAAATACAACAAAAACATCAACAACAATGAAAAATAGTACATACATATTCAGTTAATTGTGTTGCAATTATTTTAACCACAAAATTCTCATGATTATTAACATCTTGATGGGATTCTTTATTTTGTCTAGATTCCATAATTCTTCTTTTTCTTCTTTTTTCTATAACTATATTTTCTCGTTTCGTTATTTTTTTCTAATTAATTTTCTTCTTCTTTTTTTATAAATAAACCAAAATATTAACACAATAATTTGTTGCCATTAAAATTTTCATAATTTTTATTAAGAAATTCATTGAAGATAAAGAAGAAGAAGCAGAGGCAGAAGTTCTTTGCAATTTCATTTGAAACCGTGTGAAATGATTTGATACGAACTTAATTAAAAACTGATGAACGGCGGAAATCAGTTTTAAATCTAGACCGATGGACGAACAGAACATTGAAAGACTTTTAGTGATTATTTGTAAATGGAATTTAATAAAATAAACAATTAAATGTAAGTATGTATTAAATGTATATATATATAAATGTAAGTAGGTATGTATGTGTGTGTAATTAGTAAATAAATGTAGCATTAAGTAGAAGCAATAATACAATAACAAGAAAGAATGCCATATTCAGCTATGCCGAATCTTCAATACCCTCCACAACAAATGCGTGTAAAGTAAAAATGTTATGTTTTGTACATTTACACTCACACATACACTCACAAACGTATAAAATGTATAAAAAATTTTCATAAATATAACATGGTAAACTTAATGAATCATAAAAAAAGTTACATTTTTGGCTATAACTTTTTTTACTGAACCGATTTTTTGGTGTGGTAAAGAAGTACATACTTCTTAATATTATGGCATAATCTCATTCTAATTCTGACGAAAGTTTTTTGTTTAAACTTAGAATTTGTTCCAGATAACAGTCTATATATTTTAACATACTGCAATGATTTTGATGGTTTTAAATAGGAAAAATTCTCAGGATCATAATAAAATCACGGACATAGCTAAATCGATTAACATTTTGATTTGGTGATGTATTATCGGGTCTGAGATGATTCCTTCTTAGCATTACAAACGGAATGACAAAGTTAATATATAAAACTTGTTGGTATGGATGAATAACATTTATAATTGTATTGATGAAATATATTGATATTTATTCTCAAAATCATTGTAATGAATGTTAAGTAAATAAATTAATAAATTAAAACATATAGAAGTACATAAGTGTTCTATGGTCAGTTTGTTTTTGTATCAACAAACTGTTTTATTTGATGTTTTTTCCCAATATTTTTTCCTAATGTCTGGATTGTGAATTGGAAAACAGCTTTTACTTGATCAATGAAAAGTTATTTGAAAATAAAAGGGTTTCACTTTATCAGAGCTGTCATTGTTAAATAATGTTAGGCTTTCAAAGCAAATTTTGGTCACCAAAATACGATATGTTTGTAGTGGGTTCTAGAAAATCGGCAAGTGGATATCTATTGTTGTTCACCTTCGGTATGACGGTTTTTTAAAATATTGGTAAAATTTAATTTATGATTTGAATGAAAAAACTTTTCCACATATATAAAGTCCTTATAATTTTCTATAAAAATTTTTTTTAAATTCTAAATTCTGTACAAAATTTTAAATAATTTTTACGCAACAACAATATATCTATATGGATCCAGAAAAAGATATATTAAAGAAATCAGAAGACTTTAGTTGAAACAATTTTCTCCTTTGTCCTATCGAAATTTCGTTAATTTTCAAATATGTTTTTTTAGTTTCTTGAAGCAGAAATAAATATTAAAGCTAAAATCCGAATCTGCCAAATCTTCAATACTCTCCACCACAAATTCGTGTGAAGTTAATACGTTAGGTTCCGTAGATATACATATACACACATACACTCACAAATGTATATAGTTTATAACACAGAAACACTTAATGAGTCAAAAAATTAGTTATAATTTTGGTTATAACTATTTTGCCACTTTTTTCTACAAGGCCAAATTTCATTGAGCTCTGTCAATTTTTGTGAGGTGAGCAGATAAACAGACAGATTGTTGAAAATCGAATGAGATTTTGAGTTGAAGCAAGAATATATATACATTATGGGGTCTGAAATAATTCATTCTTAGCGTTACACACAGAATGACAAAGTAAATATACTCTCTTCACCACTTGTATTGTGGAGGGTATAAAAACAAAAAATATGCTTGTTATAAGCTCAAAACTGTTTTCCGGGAAGGGGTCTTATATGGTAGCTACAGCAAAATTTGGACCAAGATTGTTCATATTAATGATATTCTTTCAATGGAATTTATCTTTTTTTAAATTTTTTTATAAACTCAAACCCGTTTTCCGGGAAAGCCTTTTATAAGGGGATTATAGGAAAATATGGACCGATATGGGGCAAATTAATATAATATCTTCAGAAAAGTTATTTATTTTATTTACTCATTTTATAAGCTGAAAAATATTTTCGATGAGGGGCCTAATATGGGAGCTACATCAAATCAGCCTTATTTGGGAGCAGGATCAATTAATGATCCCAGAACAATGTGACTTTTTTGGTACCTATTTTCATACAATAATAAATGCAAAGAAGTCACATTGTTGTGACAATTTTCAGTAAATTATCTTAAAAATTGCATCCCATATGACACAGAGAGTTTGGGGTGTATCACAATTTTGCATATTATAGCCTTATGGGAGAGCTACATTAAAATATAGATCGATATTTGCCGAATTAATAACATATATTTAAGTCATCTAGAACATTAATTATGTATGTTATAAATTTCAAAAATTACCCTTAAAATTGCGACCTGCATATTTCATCCTACAATATTTTTTTCTACTTATTCTATTTTAATGATCTTTGAAACGATTAAGAATTTTATGTAACTGTGCTTTATGGGTAAATTCTTTATAAGTCCAATAAGTTTTCATTGTAGATTTTAGTTTTAAATAAAAATTATGAATTGCGATTGAATCTGTACGGTCATTTCATGAAAAAGGTTTTGAGCTTATAAAACATTTCCAAATATTTATTTGTTTTCAATAAGAAAAATCCTCTTTATTATAATGTGATTTTTATACCCTTCATCTGACTGGGCCAGAAGGGTATACATAAGTTTGTGATTCTGTTTGAAATTTCCACAATTTTTCGAGTTGGACCTCCCAAAGTATAAATACTCTGGATTGGTATGAAAACAGAATTAATTTGTCCTTCCGTGTGTCGGTTGAAATCAAGTTTATGGAGCCGACCTATAGTTAACATATATGATATGTATATCAAACGATTGGAAATGCTTTCGAGAATTTTGCTATTGAAATCCAGGGAAATTGGCTTAGATATTAGCAAAAAAACTGAAGGTATCTCAAACTATTTCCGGTTTATTTATATTTTTTTGAAGAATCTACAATAGTAAGTAGAGACTTAATTTTTTCACAGATAAATTTCAATAAATTTAACGGATTTATCCGACATGAAATGAATCGGACCATTAGTTCATATGAGACCAATAACAACGATTAAAATAATGTTTATGCATTTTTTTTATTTGTGGCTCAGAAATATTTTTGTAAATTTTCCATTCGATTAGGTCATTAGTTTCCGAGATATGGACGAAAACTTATTCTGACACTCCTTGGGTAGCTACGGACCTAGTTGCCACGCAGAAAAATTGCATTTTCCTCCTATAGTATATATGAACAAAACTTTGATGTAGAAAAATAGCAAATTTTTTATAAATTTTGATTTTTTTTTAAATTTTCGAAATCGGCCCATAAATAGCTGAGTTATTAAGTACTCTTACATTTGAATTTGTGTGATTTACTTGTTTATTACATTAATGGTGTTTGAAATTCCTTTAAAATGTCATAATAAATTTCGACTGTATTCAGTTTCACAGAAATGTAGAACAGAAGAAATCGTTCACTTTTTATTTATTTTATAAATTCTTTTGCAAAAAACAAAATAAGAACAAGAAAACAGTGGCAAATTTTACAAACATCGGATTATTTTTACACCCTACACCAAACTGCGGCATTATGAGTTTAAGTTACGATCAGAAACGCACGATAGTATTAAGCTCTGAAAAGTTATCTGTAGGGACAGCCGTAATAAAAGTTTATTCTAGAATTTTGAAAACATATTTTCCCATCTTTTTAGATAGATGATCTGACATATGAAATTTTTAACTATAAAATGTTCGATTCAAAATTTAGAAACAAATTTCTCAAAACGAGTTAAATATTGGAATACTGGATTAAAACTTTAATAAAAATGTGTTCTGTTGAAAATGTCTGTTACTATCAAGCGATTTTATTTAGGGTGAATAATGATCGATCTAAATCGAATAAATATTCATACTTATTTGTTTAGCTCTTATTGTCTGTCTAAAATGCCTTTGCACTTGGGTGTCCATGATGTGTTGTTATTGTTTATTTATTGGATTCAAAACAACAAAAATTGTTTATGTGTATAAAAAATTATAGATAATTTCAATGATCAAGTCTCTATAAATCATGTGTATTGGAATTTTTTTGATTTTTTTCTTGTATTGAAAAATAAATAAAAAAGAGAATTGTTCTCACAGAAAAATAATGAGATTAAAATTAAAGTGAAAACCTAAAATTGTGTACATAATACTACAACTCTCCTTAACTCGCAAAGAGATGAATAAACGAAATTTAAGATTGTAATTAATGTGAACAATTTATTGATTATAAATTGAACAATTGAAGTTAATAGAGGGTTAATTTTGGATTTAAGTTTTAGAACCTTAAAAAATATATCAAAAGCAAAAGCAAAAGAGCAAAAATTTTAATAAATTGTAACTGTAGAAAAACCATAATTAATAAAGAAGTGAGATTAAAAGGTTTTTAGCACAAATATAATTTGATCAAGTTACCTTTGTAAAACATGTGTTATGTCAAACATGTGAATATCTGAGTGAACAGGAAAAGTGTAAAATATTTAATTATTTGCAACAAAACCCTACTTGGTCCTACAAAAAGTTGTCCAAGTATTCAATGGTCGAACTGCTTCCAATGTTATTAAACATTACCAGGAGAACTTGTCCATTGATAGAAAACCGGTTCAGGAAAAAGGAATATCAAAAAAATAGAAAACATTTTAAAAAGAACTTCGAACACATCCGGTAGGAAAGCAGACCGGTTAGCTCAGTGCCAGGACTTTTTAGTATGAAAACTAAAAGCTAATACGTAATTAAAAACATACAAGGCTCAAAAAGTTTTGGAAGTCAAAGCTGCTGAAAATTTGAAGACTGAAAATTGAAGTCAGGTTTAAAAAAAAATTTCTTGCTGCACAATGGATGAGAAACCGTATGTTATAGAAGCTTTTTTAGAGGGAATGTGAAAGAATATTTTAGTACCCAAAAACAGTTAAAATTTACCAAAAAGTTCTTGATATGGCAAGCAAAATGCAGTTGCGGCAAAAGAAGACAATCATTTTATATAACTGTAACTGTATTAAACCCATAATTAATAAATAATTTCATATAATCGAAAGTCTACATATATATTAAGTCTAACACAATGTTGCAAGAAACGAATTAAATGAATTTTGACATTTTATGCGGTTAAGTTCAAACGCATTTAATACGTTTAAACTGTTTTGTGGTTGCAGGTTTTAATTCACTCTAAACCATAAATTTAAAATTTACCAAAATAAAATTTTGTCACCGATTGAAGAATAAAATGAAAAATCTTATAAAAAAAAACCTGTTGACTTTAGAAAGAAAAATATTTTAAATTAAACTTGAACCAGTTTGGAATAAATATATGAAATTTCAAATTGATCAATATGTAAAGTAACTTTAACGTATGGACCAACAAATGGAATAAGATTAACGCATTATTAGACAAGAAGGAACAGAATAGTCAGTAAAGACCGACTATTAAATACTCTACACCATGATGCAAATATAAAAAATTATAAACAAATCCTCGTAAAAATTTATATTTATTTAACATATTTCTATGATATTCAAATATATGAGAGATCTGTGCCATTTCAATTTGGGATGTGGAGGCGTTAGGAAATAATGGACCGAAATTTTGCAAAATTTTTTTTCTTTTTTATTAACACAAATGAATTGACATCTTAAAATCGACTCAGAAATTGCTTATAAGTCTTACAGTGAACCATATTTTCTGTAAGTTACAAACATCAACACAAACGCATAAGACCCCTAACAACTATGTTGATGTAGGGTATAAAAAAAATTAGGAAAACACGCACAAACTCATTAAAAATAAAATGAATGAAACCAAATTGCCAATATTTTTGTAACATTTGACTGGTAAAAATATATGTATGATATATATGTCTTGGTTACATAAAATTGAATACCCTGAAAGATAAATTGTTAATTTAAAGTCCGAAATATAGAGGGTATATAAAAATTTAGATTTTTCCTAAATTTGTACTCTTCAGAGAATAATTCAAATATTCTGAAATATATAAATATTAATCTTAAACATGTCAAAGACTGACTGTATAATACCCTACAACATGTCTGACTCATGAAAACCTATAAATATTTAATATAATATTTAACTCATATAAATATAATTTAAAGTTGAAAGGAGCAAGTTCTGGCCTGTAAGATTAGTGGGACAAGATTTATCATTCACTATTTTATAAATAATTATACCCTACACCACCATAGGAGGTGGGGGTATTATGCGTGTATGCAGGTGTTTAAGATATCTTAATGAGATCTAAGGACGATGCCTATTGAAATTGGTTATGATTGGTTCATTCTTTTATATAGGACCCATACAAATGTCCCCTCGGAATGGAGTTTTTAGTCCATAATATTCCTCAATATGAAACTATTTTAACCAAATTTAGCGGAGATAAGTTTTATTATATTCTAAAACGATGTGCTAAATTATATAAAGATCGGTTAATTACTTCTCATACAACCACCCCTCCTAATATCATTTTGAAACTTATAAATCGCACATATATTTGCGTATTGTAAACATATTTTGTAAAATTAAGATAAATATAACCTAAACCGCTGTGTGAAATTATGCGATGGTCGGTCTATAAAACATCCTTTTAAGACATATAAATTTCACATAAAATTTACACGAGGACCGTTCATCAATTTTTCATAGCAGTCATTTAAAACAACGGTATTACAAAGACGGGCTTGACAGACTATAGCATTTTGATTTGTTTTTTCCGATTTTGCAAAATGTATTCAAGCCTTGACGTGAAGAAAGGTAGTGGCCCAGACACGAGGTGGATTATTATTGTCTGTTCATTATTTAATTTCAATAAATGTCTTTTGTATAGCTCCCCCATCAGCGAATGAAGAGATTTTTGTCTGATCTCCAAATACAGATTTTTATTTTTATTTTTATTTTAAAATTTTGATATGATTTTCTTCCAAAAATACAAATCGTGTATGTGGTGCCGCCATCTATTGTGAAAATCGACATTATCGGAAAGTACACACGCGTGTACTGCAACCAATTAGATTTTTTTACCAAAGAAAAATTCAAGTCTGTTCTACTGTATTATTCCACATACTTTTTTATTCATTCATTTTAAGGTAAAATCGTAATCATTTCCAATTTTGGAAAAAAAGTAAATTTTCATGACGAATAAAAGAATGAAAACGTTTTTCGAATGAAAATCATAAAGCAATAAAAAGTTGTGTGTAGTGCAATAACCTAATCGCAATAGAAACATTGCAAAGAATCCATAGTTATAATTCTACCTGATGCCAATAATAATGTTAGACATACGATTTAAACTCAATTGCTCAGTGGCTTTTAATGTTGGCCAAAACTCTTGCAAATCTAACAGGTTAAAAATGCGTATGCGTTCGTGTTCCTTTTGTGTACATCAAGCAGGAAATGCAGCTACACACATTTATATTGAAAAAGTATTTATGTCTATAGAAATAACTAACGTCTATTCATTCATTCATTCATTCATTCATTCATTCATTCATTCATTCATTCATATATTTGCTCACTTATTCAGTCATTCATTTATTTAATTATTGATACAAACGTACGTAAGTTTATTTGTTTGTGGCTTCTGTTTGGTGGCAAAATCGTCTACGTTTTGCAAAATAAATTGTGGTATGTTGCAAGCACATGCCGATTTGGTTATAATTTTTCGAAAAAGGTGTTTTACAAATCAAAGCAGGTGACATTTTGAAATTCAATATGTATTTCAATTGAATGTTATTGACTGTAAATCTTATAATTTACGTTGTTTTTTTATTTTTCCAATTTATTATTAACATTTTTGTTATTTATGATACACACATGCATGCATATCCGTTGAAAGTATTTAAATTGAAAGTTTTCATTTTCATTATGATGATTAATGTCCGTCCATCTGTCCGTCCGTCTGCATTTCTTTTATTTGTTGTTCGGCAAAAGTTCAATTGGGGAAGATCAATGGGTTTTAATGGAATTTTTATTGTTGAAAGGAATTTTATTTATATCATACACCACCATAATTGGTGGGGGTATTGTGTGCTTAAGGCTTGATGTTTGTAACGGGCAGAAAAAATAGTTCTATCAATACTTCTAAGTACACCCTTCGATTCAGAATCACTTCCTGAGACGATTTAAGTATGTCTGTCCGTCCGTCTGGCTGTCCATGTAATAATTTGTCGGAAAGTACAGGTTGCACTTCTGAAGATGTCTAAGTGAAATTTGGCACTTGGTGTTATTTTGGCCCATGGATGACGCTTATTGAAATTGATAATGATCGCTCCATTATTTCAAATATAAATAAATATGAAACGATTTTAACCAAATTTTGTCACACATATACGTGAGTATTTTAAATATATTAAGAAGAATTAAGAAAAATAAAAGCTAAAAGTGCTGTGCGAAATTAAACGAAGGTCGGTCCATAATTTTTTCTAATTCCAATATAACCCTTCAGAAAAAATTCCCATTAAAAGCCATAAATTTTATATTAATGTTAGAGTTATAATGATATTTTGGTCACTTAAGCATATAAAAGAAAGAATTGAATTGTACGAGGGTCGTTAATAAATATTTCGTAGCAGATATTTACAACCAACAATGTAGTGTAGGATACTACATAGTCGGTCTTAACTGACTATAACAGTTTTACTTGTTTTTTTTTTGTTGTTGAAGGATGAAATTTAAAATTTTTTAAATAGAAAAAATGGAATAGAAGTTATATCACATTGAAGTTTAGAAGTTCAGAAATTATTTCGAAACATATCGAAAAAAATCCTGTTCTTCAATTTTGGAAAACTTTAGATTTTTATACTTAAATTCTAGATTATTTAAATAATTTTGGAAGTAAATCAGACGGATAAGTATAAAATTAAACACAATGATCTTGAGGATTTTGCTTCCACAGAACTTGGGGTAGAGTGCAAATTCCGTTTAAAAGACCAAGAGGGAATCATCTAAAAATCCATACATTTTAAACTCATATATTCTTATATTAAGTCAAAATCTGAGTCAGTTAAATTATGTCCGTCTACATGTTCGTTTGTGTGTTGTTAAGTACATTCACAACAACTGAGAGCTCAATGAAATTCGGTCTAAGTATTTATTATCGTCATCAGTTCAGTATTAAATAAAATATTAACCGATATCTGAGACAATCTCTTAAAATTGAAAAATTTCAACGACGATTATGTTTAAACAGCTGATATTACCTTTAGTTACGTTACTCACTGTAAAATTTATTAAAAAATACAAGAAAATTCATTCATCAATTCATGAATTCTGGATTGGCAACACAATATTTTACATTTCAAAGTTTCAGATGAAACCCGGGGGAGTACATCATAATAAACGAAACTTTTAATATCGCATATCTCTGAAACTTTAAAAGAAATTTTCTTAAAATTTTGTAGAAAAGTCTTAATAACAAAATATTATGGACGAAAAAAAATTATCATATTTTTTGCAAAATAAGTTTTTATATTTATGACTTTTATAAGCTTTAACCCCTGTTTCGATTTAACGATTCCGGGTGGACATTTGAATGAAAGGTTACGGAAATATTAGATTAAACATGAACAATTTCGTAGGCTTCGTCCCTTGGCCAAGTTAATAACATGTATTTAATTTCATCGATATATCTTGTAAAGTGTTAACAACGTTTACATGAACTGTAAGACATACAGACAGAATAGTGATTCTGAATCAAACGAGAAATTTAAACCATTTTTTATACTCTACACCATCATAGGCGGTGCTGCTGTTTGTAACATGCAGAGAAAATAGTGTCACACCCACTTTTAAGTATATCGTTTGACTTAAAATGATTATCTGACACTTTTTAACGGTGTCCGAATATTTCAGGCAGCTCCCGAAATGAGGTTTTAAGCTCATAAAACTCACAAATAAGAAGAAATTTCAAATTAATAACAAGCTAACAATTTTTGTCTAATTCCAAATGCACATGCCAAATCTCGAGGAGATCGTAGCTAATTTACTGACCCACTTCCTCAAATTGCGTTAAATTATACAAATCCCAAAAATGTTAGTTTTGCAATGATATTTCGTAAAATTGAGATTTGTAAAACAAGAAAAAAATTTCCGAGGATCCGTTGTTTCCTATAGACGTCAAGTAACCCTCATGTCCGAAATTCATCTCAAATGGTAAATTCTCTCAATTAGGTGAGTGTAATGTACATTTTTTAAATAAGGCACAAATTGGTTCAAAAGTTAAAGTTCCAGAAACTCGTTTTGGAACCAGCGTGCAGTTATTAAATTTGAAAAGGAGGTTAATCTGGAATAAAAATTATTTATCTCAAAAGTATATATGATGAGTATATTAAGGCTTTAATATTAATTAAAAACTATTGAGTTGCATAACATTTTCAATTTTTATTGTAAATCCACAACATATTTGTTAAAAGAAAAGTTCCCAAAATTGTGAAATTTCCATATGATGTAATCGGTATTAAAATTTTAATTAATTTTGCAAATTAATTTGTTTCAATAAATATAATTCAATTGTTTATTAAATGTCGATTCGGTTCCCAAGCTTTCACTTCCATACACTTGATGTATAATATTGTACTTTTTGTTATTTATTTATGATTTTTGTACTCATATTTGTGAATTATTTATATTCGTAAATATTTTCAACAAGACTAAACAGTATAATCAAACTCTGAACATAAATCTTAATTATTCACAGATCACTACTTTCGAGATATTCATTCACTATGTTTTTTGTTTTTGTTTTTGCCTTTTTTAAATGATTTTCACATGTCTTTTTGTTCAATACCGGTGATGATGTTTTTTCAACAATTTTGTTTTTGTTTTCGAGAAACACCTTAAATAAATCATATAATACTCTTATACTCTCATATTAACCTTGATTGACAACTTTAATTAATATTTTGTGAATTGAAAAATGGAAGTGGAAATGGTCTGGTCTTTTTTTAAAAGGAGGCTAAATAGTGACATATTTTACATACAAAATGTTATTGAATGTTTTATTATTTGCCGAAATATTGGAGCATTAATGATTTCGTTACAGATTTTTGACTTCTTTTTTTGAAAAAGATTAATTTGCAAAAATAACATTAAAATAACCAGACTAAATGACAACAAGATAAACGAACATAATGAGAAGAAGTTGTATGTTTTCTTTGATTTATTTACGAACTTATTGATTTTTAAGGGGATTGAGATTTTGTTATTAAGTTTTTGATTTAATGGAACCAGATTTTTTTTTTTTTTTTTTTTTGAAATAAATTTGTAAATTTACATCGGCAGATTCTTTAATTTTGGATCGTTTGCATGGATTTATATAAAACTTAACATATTGATAGCAGAGGAGTGTAGCATTATAGCTTAATATCCATATATATGTAAAAGGATGTGTGTATATATGTAAGTATGTAACGTTAACACTCCGAAAAGGCTTGGCCAATTTTGACGAAGTAATATAGGATATAAAAAGTTCCAATTGGACTAGTGTAGGGGGTATTATCCATTCAAAGCAAGTATTGATTACCAAATATCTAAAGAACTATAACAGTGAGAGTGCTCAAATTTAGTACCAGTGACTTCTTCAAAGATCTGTAGGATGGATAGGATCAGGGGAGAGGTATCCCCTTCACAAAGGTAATATTGATTTTTAATTATCTAAAGAACAATAACAAACTGTTTTACTTGGCGATAAGGCCAGAGGGAGATGTATCCCCCATACAAAGCAAATATTGATTACTGTAACTGTGAGTGTTTTAAAATTTTGCAGCAATTATGCTACTGAGAGACACCATCACTAAAAAATTGGGCTGATAGGATCAGGGGAAGGTACTCCCAATACATAGCAAATTTAAATTGCTTTGCATATTATAGGGCCAGCAACGACCTAAACAATTTGTTTTGGCAAAACGAAGTTTGCCGGGTCTGCTAGTACTTTATAAAGGGTTATATTTCACATAATGCTAAATTTTTCTTTGTTAGCCAACTTACTTTCTATGAGACTATTAAGTGATTCTTATGTGAATAACTCGAAATTGACCTGGTCAAAGGTCAAATTTTTTGATATAGAATAAGATTATTGTATCTCAGTTTGCACCCTTTAATTCTGGACATGTTACACCTGTGGTATTATGTTAAATTTCATGAAAATCCATCCATCCGACCGGAGCTTTCATATAAAAAGTATATAATTTATGGTTATAGAACCAAAAATTGGGGTTATAAGAATACGATATGTGAGACGTTCAAATTTAATTTTAATGTTTCGCTAAATAAATTTAGTTTCCAATTTATTATTGCCCTCCGCCAAAACAAGTGGTATATTAACATTGTCATTCCGTGTGTAACGCCTGAAAGAATCATCTAAGACAACATTGTGCCTGTTGGCAGAGCTTCATAAAATTTGGCTTGAATAATTGTTATTGTCCTGAAAAGTTTTTTGTTTAAAAGTGGCAAAGTCGATTCAGTGTATTAATATATATAGACTAATATCTAAGAAAACCTCTAAATTCAAACAAACAACTTTCGTAAAATTGTCATTTATAAATCGACAGATTGTAATGATATTCTGTCATAATATTAAAAATAATATGAATCTCAATATCATTCTAAAAGTTTTGAAAATCGTTAAGTGTTCCAGTCTTATACTTAAGAACAAACACTGTATGTACATGTTCGAAACATAATATAATCATAATGCGTGTGACGTAAACGCAAATGTGGTGGAGTGTATTAAAGATTCGGCATAAATGAATATCGCATTCTTACATGTTTTTCTTTGAAATTTAGAATTTTGGATTTTGTCATTCAATGCGAAACAAGAAAGAGTCATCAAGACCTCAGGAATTGTGTCTGTTTGTCTTTCTATTAGCACACTTATTTTCAAATTAATCATATGACTTAATGAAATTTGAATTGGTAAAATGTCATAGACCGACATCTGAATCAACTTCAATTCTGGTTAACATCTTTGGAAATTTTCAAAACTTAATAATCATAAGTGGTTATTTTTATACGTATTTGTGTAGATGTTTGCAGCGCACAGGAAATATAAAGATTTAATTTAATCTATCGAATCATTTTAAAATGGACAATGTTCATTCTCTAATTTTAATTAATTAATGTTTATATAATCACAAACCACAGAAAAAAGAAATTCATTGTGTTCCAAAAAATGGAAGAAAAATCCCAAAATTTTATCCTTTTTGCTTGATTAAAGTTTGTTTATTAATTCAGTAAAAAGCTTTGAACAAAATCGGGCCAATACTTTTGAAAGTCGAATATTTAAATATTTCAAAAACTGTGAAAGATTAATATCGCATGTTAGTATGCTTTTTTTTAAGTCCCAGTAAAATAGAATTGAAATTGAAGAAGAACAAATTGATAGACCTTTTAAAAAATTCAATATCGATTTTCAATTTTGCGCCCCAATAACTCCGCCCCTGGATTTCCAATGAAGTTCAATCTAGATTGAGAAGAGCTCAGAAAATTTTGTCCCAAAATAATTAACGAATATCTTTGAAACGGTTAAGAAATGTGCAATAATATAAATCGGTGAAGCAGATAATACTAGATTTGGCTGCACCGAATATATAATCAGCACTACTACTTCAGATATAATTAAAGACATTGCTCTGTGTCTATAACTAAAATGAATTCCGTAAAAAGTTTAAAATGTCAATCGTTATTCACGTCCAAAGATATAAAGTATTTCTGAAGATCGATCATTACCGCTTTCTATGTTTTTTTCGAAAAAGAAAAATTGGATTTAAAATTAATGTATCTTAAATTGCTTTACTACATATACACACACACTCAAAAACCTATTACGCATTGAAAATTTTCTTTATGCGAAAAGATCATTAATAATATTTAAAAATATTGATTTGGTGGGCGTGATTGTAACTGTCACATACTCGAACACTGATTTACCGAAAAACATTAAACAAAAACGTTTTGTCTTTTCTTAAATTCCGCCAAAGGTTAATAGCAGATTTTAATGGACCGTAATCATACCTACAAAAGGTATTCATTCAGATATATACACATATACATGTACATATGTGTATATGAGTGGAACTTAAAAATTGAGTTGCGTGTGAACATAATTACTGCACCTTTCAGTGTCATGTAAGAAATATAAAAAACATTATATATGTTTGCATATAAAATTTATAAATATATTTTGTTAAAGTACTTTATACCGACTATATGTGTATATGTGTATGTACGTATGACAGAAGATATGATTTAAAAAAAAAGACCTTAATAACATTTCTTTAGTTTTTATTTTTTAAGACAATATAAATGACACTAGATTATTATATGATGTCGCTTATTTAACTTATTTCATACTTGAAAAAGATTTTGCATTCAAGCTGTGCTGAGTATTTTTTTTTATTTTTCCAGAAATTCATATGAAAATGTAAATGAAAGACATCTGTAAATGTCGATGTTTATCTTCTTATTGTATTATATTCCCTTTAGCCAGTTTAAAATTATTTTTAGTATTTTTTTTCCTTTCCAACACAAAGGTCAAGTTTTTTTCAAAGGAAAAAAAGAAATAGTTTTTAAAGAGGTTTTATCATTTTTCTTCAGATAAATAAAGGTATTAAATGTTCGTATGTGTATTTACTTTATTTTAAGTTTGAATTCAAATCGTCTCAGAAAAATATATATAACCAATATGGGATGTATCAACTTGATTTTTAAGAATATTAAGAAATAATACTATTAAGAAACTAATCCAAGGAGAAATAATATTTCCTTGATTGAAGTTATTTGTCTGAATTTCTAGGTTGTTTTAGATATCGGTCTATTACTTCTTTGAAAACTACTAAATACTGACAAAATTTTATTGAGACTTTACCAACTGATAGGCGGACAAAGGGACATGTCTAAATTGATTTTCATTGATGCATAAACATATATATCATATGGGGTCTTAGACGATAAACTTAATATAAATTTTATCCGCACTTATGGTGGTGGATGGTGCAATAAAAAAGATTGGAGGCAAACTTTTGAATATATATTAAAAAACTAACTTCAGATCTTGCAAAATTTTAAAAGCACATAACTCTATAACTATAAAAGATAATAAGATAGGTTTCGTCAATATCTATAAGATGACAATTGAATGAGAAATTAAAAATATGGTACGCGGTTAAGAATGTAATGTTTTAGGTACCTCAATTTGTACTCCTATAACTTAGCTCATAGACCTGCCATGAGATCCATATCGGATATCGGTCTATAACTTTTTTATTGATGGATTGATTGATATAATGCGAGAATATATATACCTAATGAGGTTGTTGAGATGTTTCCTTCTTGGTGTACATAATGAATTATAAGGATAATATACCCCCATCACCACTTGTGATAGTGATGGGTATAAAAATCCAAACTTTATACAGTTGTGTTATAAAAGAGAGTTTATTTTTAAGTTTTATAAATATCGAAGTAAAGAATGTTGGTAAAGCTGGGTTATACTCTCTTATATGCAATAGGTGACCGAAGTTTGTGAGCGATCTCAAAATATAAACATTGTTTTTTCCGTACCAAGAGATGTCACAAAAAGTACATCAAAGAACAAACATTTGAAAAGGAGACAAAAAACGACCCAAAAAACTGACGCAAACTTTTAAAGAATGTCTAAAAGTAAGATTCCCAAGAAAGCTCCACGAGTTATAATTCTAACTTGTGATTTTTAAATTAAAAAATTTAAAATTAAGATTCCGTTTCGATAACTGAAATTATTGCATCAATAATTCAAATTAATGTTACAAAAATAAATTTAACGTAAATTCAATGTCATTTAATTATATTGAAATAAAATCAAGCTATAAAACAAAGCTAAACAAGTAAGAACGCTACATTTGGCTATACCGAATCTTAAATACTTTCTACCACAAATGCGTGTGAATTATATACATACACTTACAGACGTATACAATATATAAAAATTTTACTTAATGAGTCTTAAAATTAGTTGTATTTTGGTCATAAATTTATTCTACTGAAACGATTTTCTATAATTTTTGAAATGATAATGAAGCACATATTATTAAGTATTATGAACGTAAATATGTTTACGGTAACCATAAACTAAAAACAACATACTATTGTTATTAGATATTGTAACCGTAATTACAAATTTGTTTAATAGCATTTTGATTTTGCATTAATAATAATAGTTATTGTTATCGCCACTAAAATTATTGTTATCACCATTAAAAATATTGTAAACGTAACTAAAAATATTGTTATCGCCACTAAAATTATTGTTATCGCCATTAAAAATATTGTAATCGTAACTAAAAATATTGTTATCGCCACTAAAATATTTTTATCGCCATTAAAAATATTGTAATCGTAACTAAAAATATTGTCATCGCCACTAAAATTATTGTTATCGCCACTAAACTATTGCTATTCCAATAAAAAAAATATTGTTAGTTCAATTCAAAATGTTTGTTGGCATTTTTTTATTATTGAATAAAATATTTTCGTATGAAATATTTACATATATTTTTCACTTAATATTTACCTTTGAAAAATATGTTAACATTATTTAAAAAGTTTTCGTCATATAATTTTATTTATTTTAATTTTGTATTTTTTATATTTAAATAATGAGAATATTAATTCAAAATATATATTTGTGTCATGTTAACACAAATTGTAAAAAATATATTTGTTCATATTTTGTTGTGAGTAAACTGAAAATAATATTTTTTATTAATAACAATATTATTTTTGTTCAATAACAATAAAATTGTGATCAATCAAAAATATTTCCAAAGATATTGCGATCATAATATATATTTTTTTATTTAATAAAAAAATTATTACAGCAACGAAATTGTTATCAAAAATTTAACAAAATTGTTTATTACAATTTTGATTTTGCATTAATAACAATAGTTATTATTATCGCCACTAAAATTATTGTTATCGCCACTAAACTATTGCCATTCCAATAAAAAAATATTGTTAGTTCAATAAAAAAAATTTGTTGGCATTTTTTTTATTATTGAATAGAAATATTTTCGTATGAAATATTTTAATATATAGTTTTCCATTTTATATGATTTATTTTTGGAAAAATATGTAAACATAATTTAAAATGTTTTCGTCATCTAATTTGTTTATTTTAATTTTGTATTTTTATATTTAAAATAAAATGAAATTAAATAAATAATTCAAAAATATATATTTTTGCCATGTTAACACAAAATTGTAAAAAAATATTTGTTCATATTTTGTTGTGAGTAAACTGAAAATAATATTTTTTATTAATAACAATATTATTTTTGTTCAATAACAATAAAATTGTGATCAATCAAAAAATATTTCCAAAGATATTGCGATCATAATATATATTTTTTTATTTAATAAAAAAATTATTACAGCATAAAATTGTTATCAAACACAAAATCAGTTCAACAAGTAACATGTTGATTATAACACTAATGATTGCCGCGAATATATTTGTGTTCGCGACGATATTTCTGCAAAATTAATTTTCTCTGCGAGTGGCAATATAATTGAACATTTTTCGAAAAGTTATTTGCTTGAACTTGGAGAAATGGATCAAATATCGGACTATATTTATATCTTAGTGTTACACAAGCAATGACAAAGTTATATACCCTTTTCAACCATATGTGATGGTGGAGCGAATAAAAATAAATTATCATTTATTAAAATAATGCAAAATTGACTTAGTCAATTCGGTTTAAACAAATACTTTTTTTAATATCAAATACAAAGTATAAATCTTACAAAAAATAAATAAATGATCATATCGGATCATATTGCACAAGATAAATTAATAGATTGAAATGATCAACAAATCAAATTATTTATTGAGCAAAGAAAGAAATGCAAAAAAAATCTAGGCGAGATAAACAAAAACGACAATAACAACAACAATAATGTTTAGGACCAATGACTTACCTCATTAATTTCATCCTCAAGAGCACGTTGGCGTGTTAATTCGCGCAAATGTTCGCGACGTTGTTCGGTGAGTTGTTCCAAACGTTTGGCGGCACGATCAATTTCATTGAATAATAATGTTACCTTCTGTAGTCTAATTGCAACATCAATGTTACAATGGTTACCGTTGTTAAAACATTGTTGTTATTATTATTGTTGTTGTTGATATTGTGAATAAAATTGCTGCTGCTGCTGCTATTGGTATAATTGGCGCTGACACGACTAGTTGGATTTGTAGTAGAAGTTTGTAAGTTGGATGAATAAGTGGATGACTTAATGATGACTTAATGATGGGATTTGTTGCGGTTATTTGGGTTTGATATTGTTGCTGTTGAGGCCTGTTTTGATGATACTGACGTTGATGTTGTTGTTCCTGCTGCTAATATTGATGATGATTTGGTTCCTATTGTTGAAATATTGTGACTAATCTGACTTTGATTTTGGTTGCTTTGGTAATTAAAGCTATAACTGCTGCTGCTACCACTGCCAATAATCTTGTTACGATTATATATACTACCACTACATATAGATGTAGTGGTCTTATAACTGCCACCGTAACCACCACCAGTACCACTACTGTTGCTAATGCTACTATTATTTGCATTATTATTGCTATTAATAGTTTTTGCCAATTCCTGCAGACGTAACATGGTGGCTGTACTACGTTGCGCAAATTATGTAATTCAGAATCCATAAGTGCACGACTTAAGGCTCGATGTTGAGCATACAACTGACGCCTTGTTGGCAAAACCTTGTAGGTCAGCACAGCGTATGTCATTTAAAGCAGCCACCAAACGATGTGCTGCACCCGTACATTGATTATTAAAATGGTTCACATATTGTATAAAAAAAT
>PYHX02000413.1:51349784-51367044 GCA_004302925.2 Cochliomyia hominivorax
AATATTCTTCAAGAAACAGTCTTAACTGTGAAACAATGTTAAATTAACATTTTATCTACGAAGCATAATCGTCACTGAATAAAAGTTACATTATTTCTATTTTAATTGATATTAAATTGATTTTTTCTGCGGTACAATTTAAGTTATTTTACAATTATCTTTTAGAGGCAACAACAAGCTGAAATTGTTTTTCCGACTTTGGATTTACACAGATTTTGTTAAAGAAAATTGCAACTTGCAAACGAATGAAAGAAAAAGTTAGTAACTAAGTGAGTTAGTGAATGAGTGAGTCTATTGGTAAGCACGTGACAAAAATGGTTAAAGAAAGATATACACACAAGAGAGGCGAAAATAATTGTATAAATTCAAGCTTGCAACCAAAATCAAATAATATGCATAGATGCTGCATATATGTTGCCAATTGTTCATACTTAGCAACAAGTTAAAATGGAGAAATAATTGATTAAAATTGTAACGACTTGTTTGTTTATTTATTGTAATTTTACTCATATGCACAGTTGTTGTTGCTGTGGTTGCTGAAAAAATTATACAGAAACCAAATTGTAAGACAAAATGCTGCAATCAGTTAGACAAACAGACGTTTAATACTTAAAATTATTGTTGTAATAGAATAAAACAAATAAACTGAAATAAACTGAAAATAAAGGTGCAACCATAATGACTTTATTCATTGACTACATCTCATTATTATCATCACCAATCATCCGTATGATCATAACAATTGTATGGAATGAAATAGTGTAGTAATCATATAAAAAAGGCATATCACAGAAGAAATATGTATATTTAAATTAGGGTGGTTTTAACGAAAAATACTATTGTCAGTTCGATTTTCGAATTTAAACTGTGCACAAATTTATCACATTTTAAATTTTTTTCACATTTTTCGAGGCGGCAAGTGGTCTTAAGCCGCCTTATTCCTTAAATAACTCTCCAACCTTTTAACAGCGGAATATTTTTTTAAGAAATTTCACACGTACATTCTTGAAGACAGCCCAGTTAGTGTTTGGTATTTTTGATACGAAAAGGCACGATGATAAAAATTTAGAGGCCACGAACATTGAAGTCAAGTTTTCTAAATAAATATTATTGCTGCATAATGGATGCACAAACGTATGTTCTGGCAGATGTTTCACAACTTCCTGACCATGAACAGTATGTTACTGATGCTGCAGGAAATGTTGAGGAAAATTCAAGGACCAAAAGCAGCCAAAAATTCTTGCTCTGGAAAGCATTATGCAATTGCTCAAAAAAGAGTGTGGTAGATCTTAAATGGGTGTGGAATACCTGTTCGAAGAAAGTGACAGATAACAAAAGGTTATTGTTTTCCGAAAAGGATTAAAAATTTCACTTGTTTCCGAAAAAAATGCCATTTGCGGGAGATATAATGAAATATAAACCGATATTTTTCAAATCGTGTATTAAGTACATTTTAAAAATAAATGTGTCAAATATCAATAAAATAAGTTCTTATTTAAAGGCCTTTTTGGGATTTATCTATCTCAGTCTACTTTTTTGTGATTTATTATATCAAAATAAATGTATGTGTCAAATATCAAAAAATTATCTTAAAAATTGCGGCAGCTGATTTTAAGGATACCAAAATATAAAATCTTGGTATCCTTATAACTATTTTCTATTGATCCTACTTTAGTGATTTTATGCGCGATAATGAAATTCATGCAGATTTAATTTGTTAAAATCCAAAAAGTTTTTATTGCAAATTTTTCTTAATTTTGAGGTTTTTTTCAGTTATCGGTCTATAATTTTTTTCCTACAGAAACCGCTATATCCGGCTTTAAATAACAAACTGAAGAGAACTATAATAAACATCCGTACCAAATTTCAATAGAGGTCGCCTTATTATTGTGGACGTGAGAACATATCCAACGGACAAGCAGATGGGCCAAATCTAAAGGATTTTTGATGATTTCTTAGTATTATGAATGGAAAAGGCTACCAAAATAAATCTTCTTAATACACGGCTACATCGGAAATCTAGTAGTTTTTTTTCAACTTAAATTAATTAAGCAGAAATCCAAAAAAAAAAAAAATTATTATAATAATAATTATAATTTAAATTAGAAAATCATATTATATGAGGGCCGTTCAACACTTTTTCATGGCTACCATGCCTTGTCAAGAATAAAATGAAGAATATTATATAGTCGGTCCTAATCGACTATAACTGGTTGGTGTTATTATATATTTGAAAGTATAGAAAAAATTAGTCCTTCCAACTGGCTGCTTGTTTGTCCATGCTACAAAAGTCCTTCTGGCATGGGGCTTTCAACTTATAGAACTCATAAAACAGAATATAGTTTAACTAATGTTTCTTATTGGTTCAAATCTTCTTCCCAGTAAATCAGTTCGAAAAAATCGAAGCTCTCATATAGAGTTCCCGAAAATCACTTTAAAATGCCTAACTTAAAAAAGGGTTGTATAAATATGCAGGTAAGATTTATACAATAGATGTGATAAATTTTTTGACAATTGGTCCATTTTTTCCTATGGTATATATTTTCCTATAACACATCATAGAATAAAATTCTTTGAGTTTGCCACGGTGTTGATATTATAAAGCACTCAAGAGCTGGTTTCATATAAAACATTTGGTTCAAAGTTCGCCATATTGTGATCTTATGAAAGTGCATTTTTTTGAAAACAATTAAATTGTTTTCCGACAATTTTTAACTTTGCCATTTCCGACTTATTCCGTCTGTCTGTCTCCCTGTCTGTTTGTTGTTGGCACGCTCACATCCATAGTAATTGTCAGGACAATAAACTTTGGTCAGAGTATTTGTTATGATCCTGAGAAATTTCCTATTTAAAAATAAGCAAAATTGGGGTACTATATCAAAAGATATAGAACGATATCTGAGGCAACCTCTAAGTCTCAGCGAAGAATTTTTGTAAAACTATTCAATTAGAAATCGAAATAAAGTTATATGTACTTCGTTATCATTCCAAAAGACAAAAGTTAACTAAAGCTATGAATTATTAAGTGTATTATTTAGGAAAAACGGTTATTTTTAATATACCGCATGTTTGACTGTGTATGTACGAAACATAATGTATTAACTTACAAGCATTTGTGCGAAGGGTATTGAAGATTCGGCATAGCCGAATATAGCATTTCTACTTGTTGATGTTATTTTCAATAAATTGATGATGTTCCTATTTCGATAGTCCACTTTCTGAGCATTTTATTATGACAATTTTATGTTTTATATAAACCAACCAACCGATCAAACACAAAAGATCACTCTCAGTGCCGACCACTTTTTAAGAGTGTATTATTATGCAAGAACATAAAGTATCGTCTAAATTTATATAAGAAGTAAATTTTCTATAAAGTTTTTAAAATTTTTTACCGCTCAATTTTCCATTCATAACTTCTAATCAAAGTAAAAATACTGTATTTCGAATTTTATAATCTTACATTTAACTGTATATAAGTACATATATAAATGTTATACTTAAGTCATGTATAACATTTAGGTTACATTTGTGCAACGATACTATAGAATATTATAAGTGTTATATTAAAACATGTATAATATAAGACATTTATATTATATTAGCTGAACATGTGACATAAGTCTAAAAATATATTACAATTTTATATTTATAAACTTTATTCCCACAAAACTTTATAGTTATCCAATATCGATATAACTTTTTAACAACATATATTTTATTCTTTCCTGTCTGTCAACAATTTTTAACCACAAAGTGGCTAAAGTTGAGAACTTGTTCACTACAAAATTTATTACATTTTGCAATAAGTTTTACTTCGATTCTTTTAAACAGACATTATTTTTGATATTTTGTTCTTTAAAAATTACCTTTCAGGTGCTAAATTTCTTAACTAAGGGGAGGGAAAGTAATTGCTGGAATAAAACAAAAAAAGTCTGATCATATGATCCTCCTTGATATCCATGATGATAGAAAAATAACACGTAACAGGTGGGAAATGTAAAATAAAAGCAATTTTTTATTTATATGCCAATAAATATTAGATAGACACGCCTACTTCAAACCAAAAATTGAAGAATTGAAGAATTGAGAGATTTTGTTAGATATACAGATACATAAAAAGATAAATAATAATTAATTGTTAAAATGTTGTTAGATGTAGAGTTTAATGTGGAGGTAAATTTATTAACTAAAGTATGGGCGACCAAATAGGGACAAATTTATGGAAATGAAAATGTATGCAAAATTTTTAAATTAGACTAGAGGAAGCCTTTGGTTTGGCGAATTTCAAGCGAATAAATATGTATATAGTCGATCAAGCCCGATATGAAATACCCTACATCACAATGTTGACCTATAAAATAGCAGTTACGAAAAGTTAATAAACGGCCCTCGTTTAATTTTATTTTTTATTTATTCTTGAGTCGGTCAAGACTTTGCAATACCCTACACCGTATTGTTGGTTGAAATGATTGCTACTAAAAATTTATTTACTACCCTCGTATAATTGTTTACTTTGTGTATGCTTATGTGTGCAATATGTTATTATGATACTAACATTTATCTAAAATTGTTGAGTTTAAAAGGGATTTTTTCTGGAAGATTATATGGTAATTAGGAAGAAATTATGGACCGACCCTTGTTTTATTTTGCACAGCGATTTTGCCTTATATTTATCTCAATTTTATTCCTCGTATAATTAAGCACATCTGTTGGCTAAATTTTATAAAAATCGTTCTATATTTAGGAATTTTATGGACTTAAATCACCGTTCCGGGGGGAATTTTATTCATTATTTCATCAATAAGATTAGTACACTGAAGAAATCTTCGCTACTAGGAAAACATTAAAATTAAGTCTCATCTCTTTCAGTTGACTTACGTGGATGATCGCTACGATCCATTTTAATTTTGGCAATACTAAAAATTAGTATTTAATGCAAATGTTTATTTTATGCATATACACGCAGAGAAACGTTATTCGTAATATGCTCATTCGCAAACACTTCTATATCTGCGACAAACATTTATAGTTATCACCAACATGTTAATTGTTGAATTTATTTTATTTTGATAACAATATTGTTGCTCCAATAAAATTATTTTACTTAAAAATATATTGTGGCCACTATACGTTTGAAAATATGTTTGACTGATCACAATTTTATTGTCGTTAAACAGCTCGTTATAAAAAACTATTGTTATGTGGATAAAATATTATTTTCAGTTTACTGGCAACTTAGTTAAGAACAATTTTTTTACAATTTGTATTGTATATATTCTTGTTATTTATAAATAAAAGATTATTCATTAAAAAATTAAAATTATATGACGAAAACATTTCAAATTTATATATTTTCCAAAGTTATAAAAAAATAAAATGAGAAATATATTTAAATACTTCATACGAAAATATTTAAATTCAATAACAAAATAATGCAAACAAATACATTTTTATTGAACTAACAAAATTTTTTATTGGAATAAACATATTTTTAGTGGCGATAACTATAACTATATAACTATATCAGTGGAAATCAATAATGCAAATAAAAAAAAATTTTAATGATACAAAAACTAATTTTGGTGGCGATAACAATAATTATTTTTATTAATGCGAAATCACAATGCGAATAAACAAATATTTTATTATTTATTTTATTATTGAAATAATAAATTTTTTTTGCGGTGATAACAATAACTATTGTTTTTAATGCAAAATCACAAAGCGAACAAATAAATATTTTAGTTACGGTAACGATATCTTATAACAATAGTATGGATGCTTCTTGTTTATGGTTACCGCAAATACATTTTTTTCTCTGCATGTACTTAGTATTCAAAAAATCGACATTTCAAAAAAAAAAAAAAAGTTTTCGAGTTATTCGAAAAATGGGCTTCATTAATCAAATTATCATAGCACTTTTTAATGCCCCAAATGGAATGGGGTAAAAAAGTTTTTTTTTGTTTTCTGGTATCGTGTCTAGATACCATGGTTTTATTTAAATCCATTACGGAAACATTTGCTTTAATTTCTTAATATATATAAATTACAGATCTATATTTTTTTACCTAAAAATATATATTCCTGAAAAAATCTCATTTAAGTATTTTTATTGACGTGATTATGTCTTGAACAGACAAGCATATCAAAATCGAAGTCTAAGAATGCATACAATACTTCGCTCGTGTAACACATGGGAAAAAAAATATTTTTATAATCACAATTATGGCGTAATAGGATGAAATAAAGCTGAATATTTTATTGAAATATTCAATACTAAAAAAACTGGAATGTCGAATAATTCGAAAATAGAAATATTTCGAAACAGGCTGGTTTCTTGAAATGCATAAAACCGGTTAACCGGTTTTTCGGTTTCGATTTTTGAATACACCAGTTCTTATGTCGATAATTGAATATGTTAAGATTTTTGCGATTTTTAAACAAATCCAGACACTATAATATATTATTTAGATCTCGCTATAAATCCGTCATAGTTTTTTTTTTTCAATACCGTCCTAAACATTTACTATATTTTTTGGTCCATACATGAACTTCCATTAATTACATTTTATACTTCATTAAAAATATATTTTTAATAGTTTTTTGTTTTTGGAGTAATTTTAAAAACTTGTGGATCCCAAAAATTATTCTAGATAATAAAATAAGTAATTTCCAACACTTTTTAGATTTCTAATTTATGGAATATATAATTAACTTTTATTATTATTATTTATATGCAATTTATTTTATTTAATTATTTATGAACTATAAAAGAAAAAATACAACAAAAACACCAACAACAATGAAAAATAGTACATACATATTCAGTTAATTGTGTTGCAATTATTTTAACCACAAAATTCTCATGATTATTAACATCTTGATGGGATTCTTTATTTTGTCTAGATTCCATAATTCTTCTTTTTCTTCTTTTTTCTATAACTATATTTTCTCGTTTCGTTATTTTTTCTAATTAATTTTCTTCTTCTTTTTTTATAAATAAACCAAAATATTAACACAATAATTTGTTGCCATTAAAATTTTAATAATTTTTATTAAGAAATTCATTGAAGATGAAGAAGAAGAAGCAAAGGCAGAAGTTCTTTGCAATTTCATTTGAAACCGTGTGAAATGATTTGATACGAACTTAATTAAAAACTGATGAACGGCGGAAATCAGTTTTTAAATCTAGACCGATGGACGAACAGAACATTGAAAGACTTTTAGTGATTATTTGTAAATGGAATTTAATAAAATAAACAATTAAATGTAAGTATGTATTAAATGTATATATATAAATGTAAGTACGTATGTATGTGTGTTGTAGTTAGTAAATAAATGTAGCATTAAGTAGAAGCAATAATACAATAACAAGAAAGAATGCCATATTTGATTATGCCGAATCTTCAATACCCTCCATTACAAATGCGTGTAAAGTAAAAAATGTTATGTTTTGTACATTTACACTTACACATACACTCACAAAGTATAGAATATATAATATAGAATATATAAAACATAAATACAGCATGGTAAACTTAATGCGTCATAAAATAAGTTACATTTTTGGCTATAACTTTTTTTACTGAACAGATTTTATATCGGTTTATATATTTTAACATAATGAAATGATTTTGCTGCTTTCAAATAGGAAACTTCTCAGGATCATAGTAAGTTTTCAGGAAAATTTTAATTTAGCTCTGTCAATTACTGTGAATGTGAAAGTGCCAACAACAGACAGCCAGACGGACAGACACACGGACATACCTTAATCGACTAAAATTTTGATTTAATGTAAAAATATATTTACATATTTTGGGGTCTAAGATGATTCTTTCTAAGCGTTACAAAACGGAATGACAAAGTTAATATATAAAACTTGTTGGTATGGATGAATAACATTTATAATTGTATTGATGAAATATATTGATATTTATTCTCAAATCATTGTAATGAATGTTAAATAAATAAATAAATTAATTAAATGAATAAAACATATAGAAGTACATAAGTGTTCTATGGTCAGTTTGTTTTTTGTATCAACAAACTGTTTTATTTGATGTTTTTTCCCAATATTTTTTCCTAATGTCTGGATTGTGAATTGGAAAACAGCTTTTACTTGATCAATGAAAAGTTATTTTGAAAATAAAAGGGTTTCACTTTATCAGAGCTGTCATTGTAAAATAATGTTAGGCTTTCTAAAAAACTTTGTCACCAAAATACGATATGTTTGTAGTGGGTTCTAGAAAGTGGATATCTATTGTTGTTCACCTTCGGTATGACGGTTTTTTAAAATATCGGCAAAAATTTGAATGAAAAAAACTTTTCCACATATATAAAGTCCTTTTAATTTTCTATACAAATTGGCTTATATGTGGAATTAACTCTTGTAGTTCAAGAGATACTTAGACCAAAGTAAAATTTTGACCAAAATTTTAAATAATTTTTTACGCAACAACAATATATCTATATGGATCCAGAAAAAGATATATTAAAGAAATCAGAGGACTTTAGTTGAAACAATTTTCTCCTTTGTCCTATCGAAATTTCGTTAACTTTCAAATATGTTTCTTTAGTTTCTTGAAGAGGAATAAATATTAAAGCTATAATCAAAATCTGCCAAATCTTCAATACCCTCCACCACAAATTCGTGTGAAGTTAATACGTTAAGTTCCGTAGATATACATACACTCACAAATGTATATAGTTTATAACACAGAAACACCTAATGAGTCATAAAATTAGTTATAATTTTGGTTATAACTATTTTGCTACTTTTTTCTACAAGGCAAATTTCATTGAGTTCTGTAAATTTTTGTTGAAGTTAGCAGACAGACAGACAGACAGACAGACAAACAGACAGATTTTGAGTTGAAGCAAGAGTATATATACATTATGGAGTCTGAAATAATTCATTCTTAGCGTTACACACAGAATGACAAAGTTAATATACTCTTTTCTCTTATAAGCTCAAAACTGTTTTCCGGGAAGGGGTCTTATATGGGAGCTACAGCAAAATTTGAACCAAGATTGTTCATATTAATAATATTCTTTCAATGAATTGATCTTTATTTAAATTTTTTATAAACTCAAACCCGTTTTCAGGGAAAGCCCTTTATAAGGGGCTATAGGAAAATATGGACCGATATGGGGCAAATTAATATAATATCTTCAGAACAGTTATTAATTTTATTTACTCATTTTATAAGCTGAAAAATATTTTCGATGAGGGGCCTAATATGGGAGCTACATCAAAATATGAACCGAGATTTTTCTTATTAAAGATATACATTAAAAATAGTTAAAACATTCATTGTTTATAAGCTCAAACCCATTTTCCGGGACGGGGCTTTATATGGGAGCTATATCAAAATATGGACCCATGTTATTAAAATTTATAATATATATTTAAAATCGTTAGAAAATAAATAGTGCCATATTTCAATGGAATTGGTTCAAATTTAAGAGTTTTATAAGCTATAAAAAGCCTTATTTGGGAGCAGGGTCAATTAATGATCCCAGAACAATGTGACTTCTTTGGTACTTATTTTCATACAATAATAAATGCAAAGAAGTCACATTGTTGTGACAAATTTCAGTAAATTATCTAAAAAATTGCAACCCATATGACAAACAGAGTGTAGGGTGTATCAAATTTTTGCATATTATAACCTATAACTTTTTTTTGTTTATCAGATAATGATAATATTTTGTACGATGATGGAGCACGTACTAAAATGATAAAATTAATTTTTTGTTTAAGTCAAATAACATTTTTAGAAGAAATTAGAAGAGTCCTTTTTCGGAATTTTGAGGTTGTTTCAGATATCGGTCTATAAGTTCCTTGCTTATTAACCGATATAGCTGGTTTTAAATAGCAAACTGCATAAGACAATAGCAAACGATGTGGCCAAATTTCATTGAATTCGGACAATTATTCAAGACGTGAGAATTTTCCCAACAGACAGGCAGACGGACATAGCTAAATCAACTAAGTTTCTGATTTGATGCAATGATATATATACATTGTAGGGTCTGAAATGATTCCTTCTTGGCGTTACACACGGAATGACAAACCTAATATACCCACATCACCACTTGTGGTGGTGATGATGAGCCATATTTATGAGCTACCTACTTAAGAAATCTGTAATGAACTAAACATATAGCGGCAGGAAGAGCAATTTGCTGAAAATAGTGAATTTGTAAAACTTAATGAGTTTTCCCCGGTTCGGAATTTTGGGTATTTTGGAATGAAAAAGTTATACATTATTGACAACTTTTTCCATTAAAATTTCCTAGCAATATCATAATTGTTAAAGAATTTGTGTAATTAAGGTTCTTTTTATGATTTAAACTTTAAAATGTTTTCTTCACAAAAAATTAAGAAAAATATTTAAAAATTTACGAAATTCCTAGCGGGCTTGCGAAGAGATTGTTTACCCAAATGAACTCGTATTTGCTTTATATGCATTTACGTTAAAATTTTTTCAGAACTGAGGAAATTTTATAGTCCAGAAGAAAAAATTTGATTTAAATTTGAGAAAAATGTTACCACCATTTCGAAAAAAAATCTGAAAAAATATTTTTTTTTTTAATTTCTATTTAAAAATAATATATATTTTTGTTGAATCGACATAAGTATACGGTTCTTGCACAAAAATTATTTAAAATTTTGTACGGATTCGTGTAACTTTATAGATTAGATTATAGAAAAAGTTTTGTTTTTAATTGTATTGTATTGTACAATGGTTAAACCCACCGTACAATATTTAAAATTTATAATCAGAATTATAATAATTTTTATATATTTATAAATCTTTATTCAGTCTATTTATATATAGAATGCTAACCGATATCGGGTAACAATATTGTGAATAATTATCCACTGCTAATGTTTTGGATATATTCCACTAAAAAATAATTAAGAATGATATATTCGGATGTGCCTAATTTTAAGTACACTCCACTACTTACATCTTGAAAAGGGACCTTATATGGGAGCTATAACTAAATATTTAGCGATATGTATTAATGGCAGTTAAGAAAATAGTTGTGCAGAATTTCAATAAAACTGGTTTATATTTAAGAGTTTTATTAACTAAACCCCGTTTTTCGGAAAGGGGAATTATGTGAGAGCTACATTAAAATATAGACCAATATTTGCCGCAGTAGTAACATATATTTAAGTTATCTAGAACATTAATTATGTATGTTACAAATTTCAGAAATTATTGTTAAAATTGCGACCTGTATATTTCATCCTACAATATTTTTTTCTACTTATTCTATTTTAATGATCTTTGAAACGATTAAGAATTATATGTAACTGTGCCTTATGGGTAAATTCTTTATAAGTCCAATAAGTTTTCATTGTAGATTTTAGTTTTAATTGAAAATTATGAATTTCGATTGAATCTGTACGGTCATTTCATGAAAAAGGTTTTGAGCTTATAAAACATTTTCAAATATCTATTTGTGTTCAATAAGAAAAATCCTCTTTATTATAATGTGATTTTTATACCCTTCATCTGACTGGGTCAGAAGGGTATACATAAGTTTGTGATTCTGTTTGTAATTTCCACAATTTTCGAGTTGGACCCCCAAATTATAATACTCTGGATCGGTCTGAAAACAGAATTAAATTGTCCGTCCTTCCGTCCGTGTGTCGGTTGAAATCAAGTTTATGGAGCCGACCTATAGTTAACATATATGATATGTATATAAAACGATTGGAAATGCTTTCGAGAATTTTGCTATTGAAATCCAGGGAAATTGGCTTAGATATTAGCAAAAAAACTGAAGGTATCTCAAACTTTTTTCGTTTTTTTTTCTATTTTTTGAAGAATTTACGATAGTAAGTAGAGACTTAATTTTTTTCACACTTAAATTTCAATAAATTTAACGGATTTATGCGCTGAAAACATGAAATGAATCGGACCATTAGTTCATAGGAGAACAATAACAACGATTAAAATAATGTTTATAATTTTTTTTATTTGTGGCTCAGAAATATTTTTGTAAATTTTCCATTCGAATATAAAAACTAGATTAGGTCATTAGTTTCCGAGATATGGATGAAAACTTATTCTGACGCTCCTTGGACAGCTAAGGAAAATTTCTACTGTTGTTGGATATCGTATTGAAAACAATAACAATTTAAGGCAAAGTAATGTTTTCGACTTTTGAGAGTTCTATTTAAGCTAGAGACATAATTTTTCTACTTGCAGATCGGAAATAATTAGGAGAATCCTTAGAATGATCACAGTAATTGTTCCATTAGTTTCCAGTTATAGGCAAAAACGCATTTTTTAGGCATTTTCCGATATTTTGAACCTCCTATAGTATATATGAACAAAATTTTGATGTAGAAAATAGGAAATTTTTTTATAAATTTTGATTTTTTTAAATTTTCGAAATCGGGCCATAAATAGCTGAGTTATTAAGTATTCATATATATTTATAATAGTTTTGTTTTAGTGAAAGCGAAAACTTCTCGTGAATAAAATTTTGAATGCATATTGAGCATACATTGACTCAAATAAAAGTAGTAATGGCTGTCATTTTTCTTCTTCTTCTGTAAGTGATGATATTTCATAATATTTATAACAGCCACTTAACGTTAAATGTTTTAGTCCGATGCTTAAAAATAATAATTCCATATAAGCAAAGGTGAAGGGTATAGAAAATACATCGTGGCCGAATTTGACATTAAAAATAAAAGAAAGCACATATTTAAATATCCTCAAGTAATGTAAATGGTCCGCACATGAATAAAGCATTTTTACTTGATTGAACTGTAAAAAAATTCTGCATGTTTTTAAACTATATAATATGTCGAAAGTTCGTTAGAGTTGTTCTTTACAGATGTCTGAACCGACAATGAATCAAACAAATATTAAGAAACTCTAATGATATATATTCTATATTACGGATATTGGAAGTATGATTCAGTCTGATATATATAAAGATTTTAAATAGAAAATTGTTCATAAGAAGACTTAAAATTGATTTCATTTCAAAATATTTTGAATTTGTGTGATTTACTTGTTATTACATTAATGGTGTTTGAAATTCCTTTAAAATGTCATAATAAATTTCGACTGTATTCAGTTTCACAGAAATGTAGAACAGAAGAAATCGTTCACTTTTTATTTATTTTATAAATTCTTTTTGCAAAAAACAGAATAAGAACAAAAAACAGTGGCAAATTTTACAAACATCAGATTATTTATACACCCTACACCAACTGCGGCATTATGAGTTTGAGTTAAGATCAGAAACGCCACAAAGGGATTAAGCTCTGAAAAGTTATCTGTAGGGACAGCCGTAATAAAAGTTTATTCTAAAATTTTGAAAACATATTTTCCCATCTTTTTAGACAGATGATCAGACATTTGAAATTTTTAACTATGAAATGTTCGATTCAAAATTTAGAAACAAATTTCTCAAAACGAGTTAAATATTGGAATACTGGATTAAAACTTTAATAAAAATGTGTTCTGTTGAAAATGTCTGTTACGATCAAGCGATTTTATTTAGGGTGAATAATATTCAACCTAATTCGAATAAATATTCATACTTATTTGTTTAGCTCTTATTGTCTGTCTAAAATGCCTTTGCACTTGGGTGTCCATGATGTGTTGTTATTGTTTATTTATTGGATTCAAAACAACAAAAAATTTTTATGTGTATAAAAAATTATAGATAATTCCAATGATCAAGTCTCTATAAATCATGTGTATTGGAATTTTTTTGATTTTTTTCTTGTATTGAAAAATAAATAAAAAAGAGAATTGTTCTCACTGAAAAATAATGAGATTAAAATTAAAGTGAAAACCTAAAATTGTGTACATAATACTACAACTCTTCTTAACTCGCAAAGAGATGAATAAACGAAATTGAAATTGTAATTAATGTGAACAATTTATTGATTATAAATTGAACAATTGAAGTTAATAGAGGGTTAATTTTGGATTTAAGTTTTAGAACCTTAAAAATATATCAAAGCCAAAGCAAAACAAGCAAAAATTTTAATAAATTGTAACTGGGTAGAAAAACCATAATTAATAAATAATTTCATAAGAAGTGAGATTAAAAAATTCTTAGCAAAAATATAATTTGATGTTTTTTTTTTTGATCAAGTTACCCTTGTAAAACATGCAAGTTATTATGTGTTATGTCAAACATCGTGAATATCTGAGTGATCAGGAAAAGTGTAAAATATTTAATTATTTGCAACAAAACCCTACTTGGTCCAACAAAAACTTGGCCAAGCATTCAATGGTCGAACTGCTTCCAATGTTATTAAACATTGCCAGGAGAACTTTCCATTGATAGGAAACCGGTTCAGGAAGAAGGAATATCAAAAAATAGAAATCATTTTAAAAAGAACTTCGAACACATCCGGTAGAAAGGCAGACCGGTTAGCTCAGTGCCAGGACTTTTAGTATGAAAACTAAAAGCTAATACGGAATTAAAAACATACAAGGCTCAAAAAGTTTTGGAAGTAAAAGCTGCTGAAAATTTGAAGACTAAAAATTGAAGTCAGGTTTTAAAAAAAAAATTTCTTGCTGCACAATGGATGAGAAACCGTATGTTATATAGGAATGTGAAAGATATTTAGTACCCAAAAACAGTTAAAATTTCCCAAAAAGTTCTTGATATGGCAATTGCAATAAAAGAAGACAATCATTTTATTATAACTGTAACTGTATTAAACCCATAATTAATAAATAATTTCATATAATCGAAAGTCTACATATATATTAAGTCTAACACAATGTTGCAAGAAAACGAATTAAATGAATTTTGACATTTTATGCGGTTAAGTTCAAACGTATTTAATACGTTTAAACTGTTTTGTGGTTGCAGTTTTTAATTCACTCTAAACCATAAATTTAAAATTTACCAAAATAAAATTTTGTCACCGATTGAAGAATAAAATGAAAAATCTTATAAAAAAAACTTGTTGACTTTAGAAAGAAAAATATTTTAAATTAAACTTGAACCAGTTTGGAATAAATATATGAAATTTCAAATTGATCAATATGTAAAGTAACTTAACGTATGGACCAACAAATGGAATAAGATTAACGCATTATTAGACAAGAAGGAACAAAATAGTCAGTAAAGACCGACTATAAAATACTCTACACCATGATGCAATATTGAAAAATAATAAACAAATCCTCGTAAAAATTTATATCTATTAAAATATTTCTGTGATACTCAAATATATGCGAGATCTGTGCCATTTCAATTTGGGATGTGGAGGCGTTAGGAATAATGGACCGAAACTTTGCAAAATTTGTTTTCGTTTTTTTTTTTTTTTTTTTTTAACACAATGAATTGACATCTTTAAATCGACTCAGAAATTGCTTATGAGTCTTACAGTAAACCATATTTTCTGTAAGTTACAACATTAACACAAACGCATAAGACCCCTAACAACTATGTTGAATGTAGGGTTAAAAAAAAATTAGGAAAACACGCACAACTCATTAAAATGAAATAAATGAAGCCCAAATCCGGCAATATTTTCGTAACATTTGACTGGTAAAATATATGTTATAATTATATGTCTGGTTATCATAAAATTGCACCACCCTGATAGATAAATTGTTTATATAAAGTCCGAAATATAAGGGGTTTATAAAACACAGAATTTTTACTAAATTTGTACTCTCAGAGAATAATTCCAAATATTCTGAAATATATAAATATTTATCTTCAACATGGTCCAAAGGCTGACCTGTATAATACCCTACAAACATGTCTGACTCATGAAAACCCATAAATATTTAATATAATATTTAACTCATATAAATATAATTTAAAGTTGAAAGGAGCAAGTTCTGGCCTGTAATATTAGTGGGACAAGATTTATCATTCACTATTTAATAAATAATTATACCCTACACCATCATAGGAGATATCTTAATGAGATCTAAGGACGATGCCTATTGAAATTGGTTTGATTGCTTTATTCTTTTATATAGGACCCATACAAATGTCCCTCGGAATGGGGTTTTTAGTCCATAAGATTCCTCAATATGAAACTATTTTAACCAAATTTAGCGGAGATAAGTTTTATTATATTCTAAAACGATGTGCTAATTATATAAAGATCGGTTAATTACTTCTCATATAACCACCCCCTCCAAATCATCATCATTTTGAAACTTATAATCGCACATATACTTGGGTATTGTAAACATATTTTGTCAAATTAAGATAAATATAACCTAAACCGCTATGCAAAATTATACGATGATCGGTCTATAAAACAGCCTTTAAAACATATAAATTTCACATAAAATTTACACGAGGACCGTTCATAAATTTTTCATAGCAGTCATTTAAAACAAGCAATGTGTGTAGGGTATTACAATAACGGGTTTGACAGACTAAAGCATTTTGATTGTTTTTTCCGGCTTTTCAAAATGTATTCGAGTTTGACGTGAAGGAAGAAGTGGCCTAGACACGAGGTTGATTTTTATCTTCTGTTCATTATTTAATTTCAATAAATGTCTTTTGTGTAGCTCCTTCATCAGCGAATGAGAGATTTCTGTCTGATCTCCAAATACAGATTTTTATTTTTATTTTACAATTTTGATTTGATTTTCTTCCAAAATACAAATCGTGTATGTGGCACCGCAATATATTGTGAAAATCGACATTATCGGAAAGTACACACACTTGTACTGCAACCAATTAGATTTTTTTTGCCAAAGAAATTCAAGTCTGTTCAACTGTATGGTTCCACATACTTTTTTATTTATCCATTTTAAAGTAAATCGTAATCGATTCCAATTTTGGAAAAAAAAGTAAATTTTCATGACGAATAAAAGAATAAAAACGTTTTTCGAATAAAATTATAAAGTAAAAAAAGTTGTGTGTAGTGCAATAACCTAATCGCAATAGAAACATTGCAAAGAATCCATAGTTATAATTCTACCTGATGCCAATAATAATGTTAGACATACGATTTAAACTCAATTGCTCAGTGGCTTTTAATGTTGGCCAAACTCTTGCAAATCTAACAGGTTAAAATGCGTATGCGTTCGTGTTCCTTTTGCGTACATCAAGCAGGAAATGCAGCTACACACATTTATGTAGAAAAAGTATTTATATCTATAGAAATAACTAACGTCTATTCATTCATCCTCATTCATTCATTCATTCATTCATTCATTCATATATTTGTTCACTTACTCAGGTCATTCATTTATTCAATTATTGATACAAACGTACG
>PYHX02000413.1:51367144-51428291 GCA_004302925.2 Cochliomyia hominivorax
CCTTCAGTAATCAAGGACATTACGTGTTAGAGAAACTTGTGAGCAGATTACTCTTTAAAGACCATTCAAATAGTTGAAGTATTATTCAATGCCTGGTGACTTTCTTTGTGACCCAGATTGGTCAGGATTTACATTACCTTTTTGAATTAGGGGTCTCCGAATGCATCACTCAACAACTCGCCTTTCAATGCCACTCGATTTCAATTAATACCCGATTTCCTTGGCTTTAGGTGTACACTTAGAATACATTTGCTTTTAATCGTGAGTATCTTGTTGTGGGACTTCAAAGGATAATTCAAATTCTATTTATAATCTTCATCGAGAAATAAGAAGTGATAATTTCAATACAAATTTTAAGTTGAGGTATGGAAGCCGTAAATATTATGCTTTTGATTCCATATTAACTTTTTCGTCTGATGTGGCCTCTCCTTGACATTTGTGTAGAAATCAATTTTGAACAAGACGGTCAAGATAGTCAAGCCCGACGTTTATCAATGTAGTTACGAAAAAGTAATGAACGACCATCGTACAATTTTATTTTCTGATTTATTCTTCAGTGTGCAGTACATTTTTGTGAAACTAACATTTATGTGAAATTTATGTGTTTTAAAGTGAATTTTTTGTGATGAGTTAAATGAGAACTACATGAAATTATGGACCGACACTTGTATAATTTTACACACCTAATAATTCTTAAATTATAAGTGAGATTAATGCTCTTCAAAATGATCTTTGAAAGGGAGCTCCTAAGGGACTTATGAAAAGCAATGAACGGACCCTCTCTTAATTTGGCACATCGCTTTAGATCGCTTTATATTTAGAACTTTTATGAGCTTAAAACCTCATTCCTGGAAGAGTAATATTCTATTGGCGAAGCCAAATTTTATTAAAATATTTCAAAAATGGCGACTTGTAGAGTGTTCACTACGTTTACATAGACGGATATCGTTAAATCGACTCAAGAAAGTAATTATGAGTCGAACGGTATACATGAGAGTAAGTGTAACACCATTTTGCTATATGACACAAATATCAGCAGTCTATAATAATACAAACCTTCAAAAATATAAATCACGTGATTCATAGTAAATTTTCCTAGTTCTTTACTTTCAAGTGCTCGAAATTTATTTTTTTTTTTAACATCAATGAAGCCAACGCATTGCTCAGTTGTGTACAACTCTGACTAAATAATGTCAAATCAAGTTGGCTAAAATCTCTTCATTTTGAAAATGTGATTTTTAATAATTAAGGTATCTATGGTTGGACCTCCCTTTATGAAAAATGTTCATTCATATATGACATTTAAATGTGTGGAAAATTAATTAACTATAAAATTTCTTAGTGATGGAGATCATCCGAATTTAATACGTTTTAATAAAATGTTGTATTAAACAAATCAGACAGTAATGTCTATTTCACTGTGTCCCAGACACATTTTATACATTAAATATATATTCTATCTCTCTAAATACTAAAACAACTACAATATTTTATATAATATAATATAATTCTCTTATAACTAAATGTGTTTATATACAAATGCTATAAGATGATCAATGATGATCATTTTAAAATTCTACTTAAACTTATAGATTATAGAGTAGACTTAAAATGTATTTATTATTCCAATTCATATAACGATGGTGCACTGGGTTCTGGTAGATTTTCATCAATTGAAGTTAATAAATTTGGCATCACTGTTGGCAAATATGGTATTAACAAATCATGATCTAATTGCAAACTCTGACTGCGTACATGTTCAAAAAAAGAATTTCAATTCAATAAAAATCACATTAAAACGTTCACTTAAGCCGGAAATATTATCTGGGGATAATTGTGAAAAACAATAATCGCAAAATATCAACCAAATGTATATACAGTAAATTACATTCCTTCAGACTGGTGGCCAGACCTGACAAACGGCACATGCCTTTTTTAGATGTAACAGAGATTTGATATTCCTCCATGTTGGTAAATATGACACGTTGCAAATTTAGTAAATCCTCTAGATAATCGAATAAATCTAAACAAAGTTCATAACTAAAGGAGAAAGAGAGAGGGATGCAAAGAAATAATTCAATCATGTATAACAAAATCAGTATATATGAAATTGTGTAAGTAAGGAGTGAGATCGACAAGTTTTTAATATACATAAATGTTAATAAAAACGAAACCACTAAAATAATTTTTTTTAGTTTAAATCACTGGTGATGAAATTTTGAACCTTATTCGGAAACTCTTCCATTAGAGATTTTATAGTGATTTTTGTCCAATAAATATTTCTCCACTGGCCGTATCTTTGTGCAGTTGGGAAGATTTGCCCTTCTTGGCACAAATGCCACACCACCTTGTTTATCATAGTCACAGGATGCTAAGTGAGGCCAAAAAAAGTGGACATATTATGAAGTCTTATGAATGGAAACAACCTTTTTGTAAACATTTTATGGAGAAAACTTCGGTATTTGTAGAGCCCGTTGTAACAAATTATTGCTGCAATTGCAAATTGTTTTTTTGGGAAATTGTAAATGCTCATAAAAAAGACATAAAATTTTTGGCCAGGATGTTGCGAAAAATCTAGCAGAGCATACGATCCGCCATACATCATACATTTAGAAAACTTCACCAGCATTTCCTCGCTTTGTTTTTGGACTCATAATTCTTAGCAGGGTTGCTGTTAAGAACTTTTCGAGCCTTGTACCAAACATTAAGGCTAACGGGTAGCTTTTCTACCGAATGTGTTGAGAGTCCTTTTGAAAATGCTTTATATTATTAGGCTTTAGAAACATTATGTGGACCATTGCTTCTACCAGAACCAGGTGTTCTTTCAACGGAATAGTTCCTCCGATACTGTTTAATAACATATGAAAAAAAGGGCAGCCGCTTGAATACAAGACAACTTTTGTAATATCAAGTTGGTTTTTGTTGAGAATATTTAATAATTTTTGTGGACACACATTTTAACCAGATTAATGTCATTTAATATAATAACTGATTTTGAGCATAATAACTGATATGTTTTACAAAGTTAACTCGATAAAAATCAAATCAAATAAAACTTGGAGTTACACGTTTTAATGTAAAACGTGCATTAAGATTTGTTTCGATCTCACTCCTTAGTTATGAAAGCAAATTTAAAATTCATTTATGTACGTTTTTACAAATGAAGTATTAATAGAAAACTAATTTATTAGATATTTATTGTATATATTTACCAAATATTGATATCCCCCCGGATTTCATCATTGAACTGCAAATTGCCATCATATGCTCCATGTGTTAGATGAAATAATAATTTCCTTAGTAAAACTTTACAATAACATACAATACATTTGGCCAAAGGATCATTTTGTCCACTCCAATATTTGATACAATGTTGAAATTTTCCTTGTGTATTATGGAATATTTTATAGCATGTGAATGACCTTCATGTAATATTTTATGTAGTAAACAACAAAATTTCCAAGCGATTATTGGATTTGATGTAAGATTTTTTCTTACATCTGGGAACGTCCAAATATATTCAGTAATATTGTGTTCATGTGTTTTTCTTAACCAATGCGGTTGGCCATGTTCCCCATTTAAAGGGTTGTCCTGCCGATTGAAACATTTTTCTAGTAATTTTTCCTGTTAAGAAAAAATACACAGTTGTTAGGGACTTGTAGTTGTATGCCTCCGAATAAATGTATATTAATTTAACACATTTTGAAATCATGATAGTTCTCATTCAAACAGTTCTCGTAAAGTTACAAGAAGTTAAAGTCGATTAAACAATATCTGTCCGTCCGTCTGACTGGTCTGATGGCTGGCTATGTAAACCTTGTTATCAAAATGCAGGTCGCAGTTTTAAAGATATCTTTAACAAATTATGCAGTTTCCTTACTTCCCACTGAAATTTTCATCATACATATGTTCCTCCCGAAATTGGATTTTAAGCTCATTAAAGTCTTAAATATAAAGCTATAAACATTTTGGCGAAATTCGGAGAAAAATAATGATATTTTAAAACTATAAGCCAAATTATACAATAATCGTCCATTTTCATTTGCCATAGGTCTCATACAACCTCCCTTCTATATATCACTTTAAAGGGCTTAAATAGATATTGAAATAATATTTGATCAAATTCAGGAAAATAAAGCAAAAAATGATGTACGATATTTTGTGGTTTTATGAATGCTACAATAGTATACTGCATACCTAAGAATAAATCAAATTATACATCAATTTTCGTAACTGCTATTTATGTCCAATATTATAGTCTTGATGAAGCTGATACAACTGTATATTATGATTAAGTTTAAATCCCATTGTTCTTCATTTTTTCGTCAGAATTTGTTTCAGATATCAGTCTGTAACATTTTTTGTTATTGGATCGATACTGTTGCTTTTAAATGGGTTAGTGGCAGACAAATCTATAAAATTTCATTGAATTCCAGCAATTAATATCGGAAATATTCTCGATATGCAAAGAGTCAGGCAATGCTTATTGTATTGGTTGAAGAATATATAAACAATTTATGGGGTTTTATAATCACAAAATTAAAAAATCTTTTGCAGCGTTAAATGTGATAACGGAGGGTATAAAAGAGTGCTCTGATAGCACTACATCAAAAATCATATTGTTATAAATCGATTCGATGCTTTTTTTTTAATTTCGATTTTAAGTTATATATTGGATATTCATGAATAATATATTTTTAAATGTAATACAGTTTTGGAAAGCTCGAAATAAAAATAGAAAAATTCCACTTTTAATATATTTTTATATAATGTAAGAATTTTGCTGTATAATCCAGGTACTGCATTAAAATCTTTAAATCTGAAATTTAATAACAGAAAGAAATTAATACAGATTTCATAAAAAACATGTAAGACTGTATAGTCGGTCAAGTTCGACTATCTAATACCCTACCACATCGTCGGTTAATATCGGTTATATGAAGGCAACAAAAAATTATAAACCGTATATAGAATAATTTAATACTTTCGTTTAAATCACTTTTTAATTAGGACTTTTACGACCTAAAACTCCATTCCGGAAAGAACATTTGTTTGAGAGGTACCAGAAATATTCAACCGAACATGACTTCGCTCTTAGGCCAAAATAATATTTAACAAATTTCATCGCTATATTTCAAAAATTGAGACCTGTAGACTATGCACAACGTTTACATGAACTGCCAGCCGGACAGACAGATGAACTGACAACGTTAAATAGAGTCAGAAAGTGATTCTGAGTCGAACGGTATACTTAAAGGTGGGTGTAACACCATTTCTTCTGCATGTTACAAACATCAGCACATACGAATAATACCTCAATCACCTTCGGTGTTGTAGGATTTAATTAGAATTTATAAAAAAAAAATTCAGAAAATTTATATTCAAACATGTTATGCGCATGCGCATCGTCCTTCTTCAGTTAAAAAAATATGTGTATTAAATAACAATTTCATAAACCCAACAGTATTTATACTAAACTCCATTTAAACATTTATCCAAACTGTAACGAAGTTCATACATTGAAACAAAAAATCGTTCACACAAAAATCTTATAAATAGAAGTTAACACTTGTTAGTTATTGCGAATTCATTAAAGAGATTAGGTCATTTATTGTTCTCGCCGAAGAAAATTATTTAGCTTCATACTTTTTTTATTTGCAACATTTCACTACTGATGTTAAAAGCAATTTTAAACCTTTAGCTTCGAATTCGCATGAATAAGTTCAACAGCTTTTTTTAAGAAATGTGCTTCGGACATGTTGTAACTTAAAAATCATTTTACTTTTCTAATTTGCAACTTGCCATCATACATCATCAACTAGTTTATAACTTGACAAACAAGTTTTTGTTGTTATTGATTGTAATGCCCAAAAATTGTATGACGTAGAAGTTGCTTCCAACTGTTAAACACATTTTCCAGGCGTGTTATTTAACCTGTTCAACCGGTTTTTAGTAAATAACATGTGTTAACATATATTTATAGTATTTGTTTGAACATTAACTGACATTATTTAGTGAACTTGAATGAAGTTGGGAGAACAATTAAAAAGTTGCGTTCAATGTTTTAGTATAAATATGTTCGTATTAGAGTTTAGGGTTTTATTACGATTTGTCAATAGAACGTATTAGTTGTTACACATGCGTGCAGTGTTGCCGTTAGTGAGACTTTAGTTTACTTTTTCAATTTGTTAATTTTTAGAGGAAGAATTAATTTTAATTTAAAAGGAGGTATTAAATTTTAAAAAATAAAAACCGAAATTTGAGACCAAAGTCTCAGAACGGTAACACTGAAAATCGAACACCTTTGAAGAAATATATGGAAAATTATGATTTCATGTTGACAACTTATTTCATTAGGAAGTAATTCTCCGATTAAAAAGAAAAATAAAAAAAATTGAAAAATAACATGTCAAATCAATCTCATTTTAACCAGATACGTAACCAATTTTAATGACATACAAATACAAATAAGTCTCAAATCAAGTTTCAGCGGACTGAATATTTAGCGATAAGATATTCTCTCCAGACGAAGTCTATTGAAACTGGCCATGTTCGGTCTAATTTTTCGGGTACCTCTCATCAAATCAAAAATTAACTTCCAAAAACTTTTTGTATTGTAGGCAACAGCAACGACAATTAGGAATTTATGGCAATATCTTTTTGTATGATTAAATGACTTTTTGATCTTTTGTATTGTAAATGGCGGCATCTCAAAAATTAGTTTTTTAGTCGCGCAGTTTGATAAAGTACCCAAGAACCTGGCCAAAGTGACTACAAGTATTTTCATAATAAAAAATTGATATTTTGTAACAGGTCGAAAAACGAATAGTGATTATCATAATACATTTGGACCAAGTCCTCATATAAAGAACCCTTCAGAAATTAATTTCAATTTTCTAAATTAACCTTAAAACGTTTGCTACACGATGAATTTTAATATAAATATGTTTTTCCTGCAATCTTTATCGTCTTACCAACAATGGGCCCGTAAGGGCCCTTAAGAGCACTAAAGGCCAAAAACAGCACGGAAGTTAAAGTCAAATTTTCAAAAAAAAATATTTCTGCTCCATTATTAATGACACACCGTTTTATTGGCAGATTTTTAGCAACTTCAAAAATTTTTTTACTAATACTCGAGGGAATGTTGTAAACAAGTTTATTGCCCACTTATTTTCGTCCTTACTGGCATCCAGTCACTATGAGTGATAGACAAATCATCTAAACTGCCCGGAGCTAAGTACTGTGGAGAGATATTGGGCTCTTGTTAAACAAGGTGTCCAAAAGAGTAGCAGATTTTCAGTGAAGATGGACTACCTATTCGAGCAAAGCAACAGAAAGTACTGTAAAAATGTTACTGAAAGGGTTTCCAAAAAACTTTCAAAACTTTATCGTTTTTCTTAACATATGAGTGATAAGAATTAAATAATTTTTGATTTCACTTTAATATAAATTGGGAAAATATTTCTTAATGAAATAAGTCCCTAAATTTTAAACTTGATGAATTAACGATAATCAAAATATTTATAATAAGAATTATAATTCATTTTATAAATATTTTGATTATCGTTTTGTCCGTTCTGATTTTGAACAGTGCCCAAATCGATTTTTTATTTATTCTATAAGCTTTCGGAGAGATGTTTTTGAATTGATTTAACATGTATGAAAATTATTTAAATTTTACTAGAGAAAGCCTAGTTAGATTGGGTTTTCAGCCAAGGTATAAACTGTTATCATATGTATTTGGCATCTCTAAAAACGTTAGAACTTGCGGATTTACAATTTTCAATTAAAAAATTTCCACTTTCTATGTTTACAAATTTGACTTTTTTCCAGCGTATGGAAAAACTCGGAGCAAAGTTGTTATTTTCAACTGCTCCTTCGTTTTACTCTTCTTTGAGGAGTTAAAAAAATAAAACTCTTTTCTCGATTAAAATTTTAATCTTCATTTTTTCGATTATGCTCTGCGCAAAACCGGAAAAGAAAATTATTTTATTCTTCTTTTAGCAAAGAGCAAATAAGAGATTTATATATGTTTTATTCCTCAAAATTGCGAAATGGTTAAAAGAAAACATAAAGAAAAAATTAAAATATGCATACACAAGCCGTATAAAACTTACTGTTGTTTTTTTTACTAAAAAATGCAATAACAAAAACACCTTAAAATTCAACAACTAAAATGAAGACTTCTTAATATGTGAGTACGTTTGTATATCCATAAAAAAGGTTGTAAACTTACAAACATCCCTTTTTCAACTTAATAAAAAACAACAATTTGTGGCGAATTATTCATTTTTCGGATTTTGCTCTTCTTTGGATTTCGCTCTTCTTTGGATTTCGCTCTTTTTGCTTTTATCATTTTTTAGAATTATACTCTTGCTCAAAGAGCGATGAAAAATAAAATTCGTTTTAAGAATTTGAGAACTTAGCAAAACTTAATTTATCAAGTTTGGTAGGTCTTGGGCATGTCTCTGGCCCAATCTCATCCGGATTTAGTTTTCACGTATTCCGGTTAAGATTTCTTTGTTTTGTTTTATTTTTAATTCTAAATTCAGATTAATTTTACCTTTTAAACGGATTCATATATTTATGTAGTTATTGCATCAATATTTTTAAAAAATTTTATAGGAAAATCTGGCACCAAATTTTTACAAAATTTAAGGACATACAGTAAGACAACTGCCTTAAAAACAATAAAAATAAACAGGAAAAATTCAGAAATGGATTTTTAGCGAATTTTTAAAAAATCAAAATACACGATGTGATGAACTTAAGAGGGCCTCCCTCTATATAGGGCCTTTCAACACCTTAGCTCTAAATATGAGAAATGATTTAGACACACAGTGTGTTGCGTATAAAATTAATCTAAATTGTTTAAAAAAATCAATATTCAAAATTTGCGACCAGATTATAATTGATATCATATTTCTTAGCATATTTCTGCTTTAGGCATGCACCATAGCGGAACCAAAAAGAGCTTATAATTTCTATATAGTTAACACTTTCTGTATTTAAATTGTAAAATTACTTTATTTTTAATTACGTTGTTGTTTCAAGTATTAATTCTTATTAGAAATTATTCTAACTGATCACTCATATACTTTTTGAAATCATCACTTTAACACTTTCAATAGGTGATATTAACGAATAAACACCGAAATTGTCCATAAAGTCTTTAATTGAATTAGCATTATAATCTGTTTATAGTTAATATTAAATTACCAATTCTTTGAATTGTTTTTTATCCATTATAATTTATTTTTTATTTTTAATTTCTTGTTTTGGGATTCACGATTTTTAATTATTTGCTTATTGTTGTTGACTGTTTGACTGGTGAAATATAAATAAAATATTTTGACAGATTTGTGTACAAACACTGCAAATATATTTCTTATCATTTTTGATTATAATTTTATATTTTAAGTATAAATAGAATTAATAATATATTCGGCTATGCCGAATCTTTAATACCCTTCAGCATAAATGCGTATGAAGTAAATAATTTTGTTTTGTACATATACAATTGACATTGACATTTTTTTCGTAAATATACCAAAGAAACCTTAATGAGTCATAAAATTAGTTATAATTTTTTTAGGCTATAACTGTTTTTTATACTGAACCGATTTTTTATAGTTTTTGGTTTACTAATGAAGTCTATACAACTTAAGATTGTCATAAAATTTTGTTATTATATATCGATTTATATTTGATATAGAGATTGTCTTAGATATCAAGGTATATCTTTTTATCTCTGTCTTTTGTGTGAATGTGAGTGTGCCAACACACAGACAAACGGACATAGCTAAATCGACTCTGATTTTTGATTTGATGAAAGATTACATATGTAAACATTAAGAAGAATTCTTCGGAGCGTTACACACGAAATGACAAAATTAATATACCCACTTCACTGTTTGTGGTGGTGAACGGTATAAAAAAAACAATGCTAAAGAGGAGTCGCAAATACTGTTTTGTGATTATTTATTCTTTTTACTTATTATATCTTAGATAAGGTTCGTTTTCAAATACTCACATTAAAACAAATGAAGTATTTTAAAATTTTGTCCAATTAAACAGTGGGATAGAATCGAAAAACTAAGTATGTCCATGTCTTAAACATTAAAGTTTATGTTGCTCTTTCGGTTTTCTAAAATTTTCATTTCAATATTTAACCATATTAATATATTGAAATAATAATTATTGTACAAGATTATTTTAAAAGCATCTAACAGATTAAGTCGGCCTTATTCCTATAAGCTCAACTATGAATTACTCAATCTATTTTTTAATAATTCCGTAACTTTGAGCCGTTAGAGACATCTTAAAGAAATTTCACATAGTAGAGTTGAGGAGCTCTCGTATTAATTTGAAGGTCAAGAGCGTAGTCAGGGGCCATCCAAAATTGTGAGAAAAGAATTTTTCTATATAGATATATTAAATCTTATAGTTTCGAAGATATTCACGTCGAAAATAATTTTTCATCTATTTTTATACCTGCAGACTTACTGCAGGTACCGCTATTTAAAAAATAATAATAATAATAAGTTTGCTCCTATAACGTTCTTAAAAAACTGGTGCAACAATTATATAAATATATGAAATTCGTTAAAAAGTTATATTAAACTGAAGTTGGAACCTAGGACATATATATTTTTTGATTTAACTACCATTTATAACAAACATTATGGTGTATGTAGTAGTATTACATAGTTTTTAAGAAATGGTTCTGAGTCGAATGCCGTAATATTGAAATTAAAATTTAACAAGATGAAGTGACTCTCAAAATACGTTCTCATCATATCAATTCATCAAAGATATCAGTTCTTTTTCCAAAATTTATGGCGCACCAGACTATGTTTTTCATTGCAGGTACGCGAGTTGTTCTCAAGTGGTTAATTTATACAACTGAATTCTGTTTCATTATTTTTTCTATCAATTATTTTTTAATTTTCCTTTCCGCTTCACAATAATTTCTATCGAAAAAAATGGACTCATATATCCAGAGGTAGGGAAAACTTTATTTTATATTTGTGTTAAAATGTTTCCATTGTTAGCAAAAATTTTATAAAAACATTTTTAAAACACTGTGAGATCGAAAAATTCTAAACATACATATATGTTAATAAAAACGAAACTACTAAATTTACAGTTTTATTATTTTTATTTAATTGAAATTATTATTAAAATTTACAACAAAAACAAGTTATAGTTTTAATCACTATTGATGAAATTTTGAACCTTTTTCGGAAACCCTTCATTAACTTTTTTAAAGTACTTTCTGTCACTTTGTTAGAACAAATAGTCCATCTACTTTTAATATCTATTACAAGCACTTTCATTGGTACTACAGGCAGGATGCCACAAACGTGCCAAAAATAATGTGGACACACTTTGAAATCTTATGAATGGAAGCAGCCCTTTTTATAAACATTTGTATATATATAGAGACCGTTATGACAAATTTTGACTGTTTTTGCCGCAATTATATGTTGTTTGGCATTCACATTTTTTTTTTTTAATTTTGACAGCTTTGCGTCCCAACCATTCAATATCCGTGCTTATTTTAGTCATCTAAATTTTGGTAGCGTTCCTATCAGGAACTTTTTGAGTCTTGTATGTTTTTAACCTGCATTAGCTTTAACTTTAACTTTTAACCGGTCTGATTTCCTACCCGTTGTGTGAGAATGCTGTTCTACTTTCTTGACTTTGAAACATTCACATCAAGGAATGGTTTCTTCTATTTTAACGGAAATGTTTATCCAATACTGTTAAATAACATTGGAAAACGCTTGGATGATAGACTTTTTGAATACTTGGCCAACTTTTTTATAGAATCAAGTTTAGTTAAATAATTTAGTACGCACTTTATTCTGGTGACACGTTTTAATCAGATTAACAATATTTGACATCTTTTACAAAGATAACTTGATCAATAAATAATCATATAATACTTTGGGTTAAACATTTTCACATGTTTTAAGATTTTCTCTATCCCATTCCTTATTAAAAAAAATCCGCACAGTGGCACGTGCGTGTAGCTCTAATATAAATAATAAAAAACTTTATCGAATCTTTCATAGTCCAATCAATAGATTATTTTTGATTAAATTGTATTTTAATGTTTAGAAATATTTATTTCACTTAATTAAACTTTCTCACGCTTTTCTGGTGATAAGGTCTTCAAAAATACTTTATACTTATAACCCAAAAACAAAATAAATAATCGATTCTTAAGAAAATGTTTTTATTAAAGATTAATGAAATCCTGGAATGGACTTAAAAACCAAAACTTTTATAGAGAAAATATTTAATTAAATTAATAAAGAAATAATATTTGCATTTTGTAGTGAAACTAAATCAAGTGTCAATAAATTTAAACTATTTTATTATTTTTATTTTTTAATAACAATAAAGTCAAACAAAATACACTTTAATTATAAATCATTAGAAAATTTATTACCCTGATAACACCTGATAATAAATAAATGACTCATTCCATTGAAGAAGAAAATGTGGAACATTTCAAACCGTTTTCAATATATTTCTTACTGAATGAATTGCAATATATTTAATGAATTGTTGCTGAATTTGAAAGATATCGGTTCTAATGAGTGAGATCGAAAAATTCTTAACATTTATGTAAATAACAAAATACAATTTTAATTTCTAATTTGATTGAAATTATTTATTACAATTTATCAAGAATAATATTTTTACAGTTCTAATCAGTTGTGAAGAAATTTTGAACTCTTTTCAGAAACGTTTAAATAGTGCTTTCTGTCAATTTTCTCGAAAAGGTGGTCCATCTTCGTTTAAAATCTATCACCTTTTAGGAAAACTTTTTCAATTCTCTTTTCTTTTTCATTATTTTTATCCCAATATCTTTCCACTGACCTTAGCTCCGGGCAGTTTAGAAGCTTTGCTCTCTTGGTATAATACAAGATTATAGTTCTTATACCACATTTTCTTTCCATAGAAAATTTTCAATAAATTTTCTTTCTATAGAAAATTTTCAATAAATTTTCTTTCTATAGAAAATTTTCAATAAATTTTCTTTCAATAGAAAATTTTCAATAAATTTTCTTTCTATAGAAAATTTTCAATAAATTTTCTTTCTATAGAAAATTTTCAATAAATTTTCTTTCTATAGAAAATTTTCAATAAATTTTCTTTCTATAGAAAATTTTCAATGAATTTTCTTTCTATAGAAAATTTTCAATGAATTTTCTTTCTATAGAAAATTTTCAATGAATTTTCTTTCTATAGAAAATTTTCAATGAATTTTCTTTCTATAGAAAATTTTCAATAATTTCTTTTAAAATTTCAATAAATTTTCTTTCTATTAAAATTTTCAATAATTTTTTCTATAAAAATCTTTCAATAAATTTTCTTTCTATAGAAAAATAACTGAACCCATTACGAAGTCTTATGAATTGAAGCAACCTCTTTTGTAAACATTCCTTGATGTAAAATTCGGTATTTATAGAGTCCATTGTAGCAAATAATTGGCTTTTTCTAACGAAATTGATTAATACTTGACATAACAAAAATCTCAAGCATCAATAACATATTTTTTACCAGGAAAATGCGAATATATATTTCGTCATTCATTATGAAGCAAGACTATTTTTTACGCAAACTTCAATTTCCGTACTCTGTTTGGCTTCTAAATTTTTAGCAGCGTTCATGTCAGAAACTTTCTAACCCTGGTATCTTTTTCATTAAGCCCTGTCAATTATTGTGGATGCTATTGTGTCAAGAACAGACAGAAATACGGACACAGTAAAATCGACTCATATTTTTAATACAAGAATTAGATTATTCCCCATTTTTAAGTCCGTCCGACGCAATTTAATCCAACCACCTGTGATAGTGAAGGGTATAAAAATAATCGATTTCTCACTTATTTTGGTAAAAATAAAATAGGGGCTTATTTTAAACGATGAAAGAAGTTTCATTATTTTCTTTCGCCACCTAAAATAACGACAGTTAATTAAATTAAAACTTTGAGTTTATCGGAAGTACTGAGTATATTAAGCTTTCCCCGATCTCTATTTTTAAATTTCTAAAAAAGAGATTTTAATGTTATTTAATTAATTCACATTCATTATCTTATTTATACTTTAAGGTAACATCTTGGATAACAAGTGACGGCAATGAATCACTGCAACGATTTATAAATCTGGAGCTTGACTTTGATACTCCTATGAAGGAACTTGAACATGAATTTGAAAAATACTACTTTATATCAATGGTAATTTAACTTTACTATATATTTTCCAATAAATCCGATTTTAAACTAATAACAATTTTTTCCTACAGAAACATTTAGCCAAAGGTCGTGATTTAAATTTGGCAGCTGGCTGCATGGAATCTCTTAAAGATAGTTCTATGAAATTGAAAAATGCCCTTGATAGTTTTTCCGAAAAACTTGAAATAGCACGAGAACGTATAGAGGGAGCCACACGTCTATATCATCTTATACATTTGAATACGCCAGATGAAAATATGCTAAACGAAATGGAACGTTTAGCAGGACAATATGGCACTAAAGGACTTTTGGAAAAATATCATGAAAAAGAAAATGATAGATTAAAAGCCAAACCGGATACTTTAAATTTACATATCAATCATAATAGTTTGCAGAAAACGATAACACAAATGATAACCAGTACGCCCGATAACAGCAAACAAAGGGCTATAAGTCATAGGTCAAGTTATGGTACAGGATCATTTGAAAGTCCTCCATGTCAATGTTGGCGTGATAGTCGTAATTTAGATGAAATGGATGAGATGTTGGATAACGATGAAGAAGAAGGACGCTCAAAAATAGCCGATTCAGGAGTGGGAGAATGTCAACGTTGTGAGGGGAATCCGAAATTTACCAGAGTGTGTTCATGCCAAAGTCTTAATGAGGAATCCGAGAATTTATATGAAAAACAGTTAGTATTAGGAAATAGTGAATAGTGAATGTTTTGAAAGGGTTTTAATTTAATTAACTATTTTCAGAGATGAACTGGATGATGAATGTTATGAACAAACATCGAAACATTATATTAATGTTCATTCACCCTGGGAGGCCAATAAACATTTACAATGTTTTGCATCCACCTTTGAATTACCGAAATTAGAAGAACTCAGCTGTTTAGATCCAAAAATACAAAAGTGAATATGACTTTAAATACGGAATTTAAGACAATATTTTATATTTACTTTTGATCAACATTTTATTACAGAACGCTCCTATTGATCATGCGCGAGATGATTGGCACGGAACGTGACTACGTACGTTCGTTATATTATGTTATTGAAAACTATATTGATGAATTATTGCGCGACGATATACCACAATCGTTACGCGGTCAACGTAACGTTATCTTTGGTAATATTGAGAAAATATTTGAATTCCATAATAATCATTTTCTAGCGGAATTGGAACGTTACGAACATAATCCATTGAAAGTGGGTGCCGCTTTCTTGCAAATGGAATCAAAATTTATTTATACGCTTTATATAATAAAAATAAACCAAAAAGTGATACATTGATGAGTGAATATGGAACGGCTTTCTTTAAGGTAATTTAAATGATCATTAAAATCCACTCTTTACTAAGAGTGGATTGGCTAGACAGTTGAACACATGTTGCGATCAAGTGATCATTGGCCATATGCCGAACAAATATTAGGGACAGCACTGTCAATACGAGACTAGTAGACATTGAGCCCATTGCTCCATCTCGAACGTTGTTGTGCTAGGACTGCTCCTGTAGACCTTTACAGATTCTGTTCTATGTCTGCAATAAGAGGAGGGCGGTCTCCTCTTATGTATTGACGACATTTGTAAACAGCCCGTTATGGTTCTTAAGGAAGCAGTATAATTTATCACTGATCGCCTAATCGTTTTATTAGTAGCAAATAAGGTGTCTATATCCATACCCCAATTCCTGCTGACTAGTGCTTTGAGAACTTTATTCCTACTACGAAATTTTTGCGTAATCGAGTGGCGTAACCCCTAAGACCTGCAGATGATTAACAATCGGAATTCGGATTTCATTAATTATGATGCCTAAATTTGTATTTACCTCATTAGTTCAATAGAGAACTTTATGGCTTGCAGTATCAAAGGCTTCTGATAGGTCAAAAGTCATAAGCATCAAATATGGACCGATCATCAGTACTTTGAAAAAACCTGTAAAAATTTACGATGTTTACTAAACATATACCTTTAAACATTCTGGGGGTCAAAATTTCTGAGTATGTTTTCGTATATTAAAGATTTCTAAAACCAATAAACAATATACCAAAGTATTGGTCCATAATTTGTTGTAACTCTCTTATTATCCCTATCTAAAATATTAACTACAAATGTCATAAATCAATAATAAATGTGTCATGACAATATTCCTATTAAATATGGTTTATACACAAATCATGAAATCAAATTTGACGAGGGTCCACGGTACATAATTTATGTAGTCGATCTTAACCAACTTTGACTCTATTACTTGCTTTTTTAAAAACTAACGCAATTCCTTCGATTTATTTTTCAGACTAAACAAATCGAACTTAATGATAAAATGGACTTGGCTTCGTATTTATTAAAGCCAGTCCAACGTATGGGTAAATATGCTTTACTCTTGCAACAATTGGTTAAAGCCTGTAATACAGTTGAGGTAAACGATATAACTTCGTCTTATAAATTCCAAACTAATTCTGTTCCATTAACAGGGTTCTGCTCTACAAGAAATTGCTGCCGATGTCGAGGAATTACAAAAAGCTGAAGAAATGGTTAAATTTCAATTACGTCATGGCAATGATCTATTGGCCATGGATTCTCTAAGAGACTGTGATGTGAATGTCAAAGAACAAGGACGTCTGCTTAGACAAAATGAGTTTTTGGTGTGGCAGGGTAAGGGAGGCAAGAAAACATTGAGACAGATATTTTTATTCGAAGAATTGGTATTATTCAGTAAAGCCCGAAGATTTCCGGACCATAAGGTGGGATCTTATAAATTTAACAATAATTTCTTTTTAATTTCATATCAAATTAATAAAATTTATTTAAATTTTAGAATCTTGATATTTATATTTATAAGAATAGTATTAAGACTTCGGATATTGGTTTAACTGCCCATGTGGGTGATTCACCTACAAAATTTGAAATTTGGTTTAGAAAACGCAAACCTGAAGATACATTTACCCTGCAATGCATGTCAGAGGATATAAAAAATGCCTGGACTGAGGAAATTTCAAAATTATTATGGCAACAGGCGAAACGAAATCGAGGTTTGTTATAGACAAATTATATAGAAAGAAATAATTTGTAAAAAATTTTATATATTTAGAAATTCGCCTTGCTGAAATGTCTTCAATGGGTATTGGTAGTAAACCCTGTTTGGATATAAGACCCAGTAATAATCAAATTAATGATCGTTCCATTACCATCAGTCAATTGGGAAAAGGTTTGTTTTTAAAACCCCTTACAAATTTAAGTAGTATTTTATATATGTTTTCCCCAAATTATATAGCACCCAAATTACGTCATTCATTTGTGGGCTTGCATACAGATCAAATAAAAACTTCACGTCGTCCCAACTCCCTTATATCGGAAAGTTCTTTATCTAGTGGCACTAGCAGTTCTTCACTTAGTAAATCCTCCACATCATCTTCATCATCGTCATCTGCTCACCATCACCACAATCATCAGACTCATCAACCAAATGCCCAGCCTTATCACACAACTCCAGCTCTAGAACTAATCAGTGAATGTCAAACTCTTGCATTAGAGAATTGTAATGACAGCTTTAACCGTTCCCAACAACAGCTAATGACAAATACTCTAAGCAGTGGATTTAGCAGTCACAGTGGTGGTGGAACTTTAAATTCAAAACATCGTAATCATCATAAACGTTCAACGACTATAGTTAGCCAACTTTCAATGGGTATTGAACTTGATTTATGTTATTATTTCTAAAATCGAAATTCAAAAATGCACGTTTACATTCTGTTTAATTCGATATTTTGATGTTTGTTTGTGTGTGTGTTTGTAGCGTTTAGAAAGCGTTACGTATATGTAAATATGTATGTAATCGTTGTAAATAATGTATATAATTATATATAGTTTACTTTATTGCATGATTTTAATCGTAAATAATAGAATTTAGATTGTTGGATTGTAACTGTTTAAATGTTGTTGTAATATTTGGAATATATTTCAAGATTTTCAAAATGATCACGAATCGTTAACAGATTAACAGATGGAAAGAGTAAACATTTTCTAGGTTGAGCCTATATAACCTATCATTATATGATTCTTTAGTCATACTATATCCGATTCTGTGAAGTTACTTATAGACTCATACAATATAATTATCAGTGTAATCTGTAGAGTACTCTAAAGTCAAAACTATAGACTATGAAATATATCGACTTTTGAATGTTAAAGAATTTTGGACTAGTCCGTTCTAAAGTAATAAAATTTAAATATCTATCTGTTTCTAATTTGATAGTTTAAGGGGGATTTGACCATTAATCGGATATCGTTTGAAAATATATCATAAAGGGATCTGAAATATTTGGCAGAGAGTAAGAAAAATGTAAAAACATCTGGCATAGAAAAATTGAAGGAATAGTTCAATAAACTGATTTATTGAAAGAAGCTATTGCTGGGTGATTAATGACAAAATAGTGGGTTTTATGATATTACGATATATAAGGAGTAAGATCGAAAACTTCTTAACATACATACATGTTTATAAAAACTAAACCGCTTAACTTACAGTTTTATTTTTTCTAATTTGATTTGATAATGTTACAATTACGAACATCAGCCATATACAATTTTTGACCAGGAAGTTACGAAATTCTGCCATAACAAACAGTTTTTTTTGCGTTGCTGTCTATAAATACGAAATTTATCGAAAATTTTCTATAAATACGAAATTTATCGAAAAATGTTCTATAAATACGAAATTTATCGAAAAATGTTCTATAAATACGAAATTTATCGAAAAATGTTCTATAAATACGAAATTTTTCGAAAAATGTTCTACAAATACGAAATTTATCGAAAAATGTTCTATAAATACGAAATTTATCGAAATTTTTCTATAAATACGAAATTTATCGAAAAATTTTCTATAAATACGAAATTTATCGAAAAATTTTCTATAAATACGAAATTTATCGAAAAATTTTCTATAAATACGAAATTTATCGAAAAATTTTCTATAAATACGAAATTTATCGAAAAATGTTCTATAAATACGAAATTTATCGAAAATGTTCTATAAATACGAAATTATCGAAATGTTCTATAAATACGAAATTTATCGAAATGTTCTATAAATACGAAATTTATCGAAAATGTTCTATAAATACGAAATTTATCGAAAATGTTCTATAAATACGAAATTTATCGAAAATGTTCTATAAATACGAAATTTATCGAAAATGTTCTATAAATACGAAATTTATCGAAAATGTTCTATAAATACGAAATTTATCGAAAATGTTCTGTAAATACGAAATTTATCGAAAATGTTCTATAAATACGAAATTTATCGAAAATGTTCTATAAATACGAAATTTATCGAAAATTTTCTATAAATACGAAATTTATCGAAAATTTTCTATAAATACGAAATTTATCGAAAATTTTCTATAAATACGAAATTTATCGAAAATTTTCTATAAATACGAAATTTATCGAAAATTTTCTATAAATACGAAATTTATCGAAAATTTTCTATAAATACGAAATTTATCGAAAATTTTCTATAAATACGAAATTTATCGAAAATTTCTATAAATACGAAATTTATCGAAAATTTTCTATAAATACGAAATTTATCGAAAATTTTCTATAAATACGAAATTTATCGAAAATCTTCAATAAATACGAAATTTATCGAAAAATCTTCAATAAATACGAAATTTATCGAAAAATCTTCAATAAATACGAAATTTATCGAAAAATTTTCAATAAATACGAAATTTATCGAAAAATTTTCAATAAATACGAAATTTATCGAAAAATTTTCAATAAATACGAAATTTATCGAAAAATTTTCAATTAATACGAAATTTATCGAAAAATTTTCAATAAATACGAAATTTATCGAAAAATTTTCAATAAATACGAAATTTATCGAAAAATTTTCAATAAATACGAAATTCATCGAAAATTTTCTATAAATACGAAATTTATCGAAAATTTTCTATAAATACGAAATTTATCGAAAATTTTCTATAAATACGAAATTTATCGAAAATTTTCTATAAATACGAAATTTATCGAAAATTTTCTATAAATACGAAATTTATCGAAAATTTTCTATAAATACGAAATTTATCGAAAATTTTCTATAAATACGAAATTTATCGAAAATTTTCTATAAATACGAAATTTATCGAAAATTTTCTATAAATACGAAATTTATCGAAAATTTTCTATAAATACGAAATTTATCGAAAATTTTCTATAAATACGAAATTTATCGAAAATTTTCTATAAATACGAAATTTATCGAAAATTTTCTATAAATACGAAATTTATCGAAAATTTTCTATAAATACGAAATTTATCGAAAAATTTTCAATAAATACGAAATTTATCGAAAACTTTCTATAAATACGAAATTTATCGAAAATTTTCTATAAATATGAAATTTATCGAAAATTTTCTATAAATACGAAATTTATCGAAAATTTTCTATAAATACGAAATTTATCGAAAATTTTCTATAAATACGAAATTTATCGAAAATTTTCTATAAATACGAAATTTATCGAAAATTTTCTATAAATACGAAATTTATCGAAAATTTTCTATAAATACGAAATTTATCGAAAATTTTCTATAAATACGAAATTTATCGAAAATTTTCTATAAATACGAACTTTATCGATAATTTTCTATAAATACGAACTTTATCGAAAATTTTCTATAAATACGAAATTTATCGAAAATTTTCTATAAATACGAAATTTATCGAACAATTTTCTATAAATACGAAATTTATCGAAAATTTTCTATAAATACGAAATTTATCGAAAATTTTCTATAAATACGAAATTTATCGAAAATTTTCTATAAATACGAAATTTATCGAAAAATTTTCAATAATACGAAATTTATCGAAAAATTTTCAATAAATACGAAATTTATCGAAAAATTTTCAATAAATACGAAATTTATCGAAAAATTTTCAATAAATACGAAATTTATCGAAAAATTTTCAATAAATACGAAATTTATCGAAAAATTTTCAATAAATACGAAATTTATCGAAAACTTTCTATAAATACGAAATTTATCGAAAATTTTCTATAAATACGAAATTTATCGAAATTTTTCTATAAATACGAAATTTATCGAAAAATTTTCTATAAATACGAAATTTATCGAAAATTTAAACGAATTTCGAAATTTCTATAAATACGAAATTTATCGAAAAATTTTCTATAAATACGAAATTTATCGAAAAATTTTCTATAAATACGAAATTTATCGAAAAATTTTCTATAAATACGAAATTTATCGAAAAATTTTCTATAAATACGAAATTTATCGAAAAATTTTCTATAAATACGAAATTTATCGAAAAATTTTCTATAAATACGAAATTTATCGAAAAATGTTCTATAAATACGAAATTTATCGAAAAATGTTCTATAAATACGAAATTTATCGAGAAATGTTCTATAAATACGAAATTTATCGAAAATGTTCTATAAATACGAAATTTATCGAAAATGTTCTATAAATACGAAATTTATCGAAAATGTTCTATAAATACGAAATTTATCGAAAATGTTCTATAAATACGAAATTTATCGAAAATGTTCTATAAATACGAAATTTATCGAAAATGTTCTGTAAATACGAAATTTATCGAAAATGTTCTATAAATACGAAATTTATCGAAAATGTTCTATAAATACGAAATTTATCGAAAATTTTCTATAAATACGAAATTTATCGAAAATTTTCTATAAATACGAAATTTATCGAAAATTTTCTATAAATACGAAATTTATCGAAAATTTTCTATAAATACGAAATTTATCGAAAATTTTCTATAAATACGAAATTTATCGAAAAATTTTCTATAAATACGAAATTTATCGAAAAATTTTCTATAAATACGAAATTTATCGAAAAATTTTCTATAAATACGAAATTTATCGAAAAATTTTCTATAAATACGAAATTTATCGAAAAATGTTCTATAAATACGAAATTTATCGAAAATGTTCTATAAATACGAAATTTATCGAAAATGTTCTATAAATACGAAATTTATCGAAAATGTTCTATAAATACGAAATTTATCGAAAATGTTCTATAAATACGAAATTTATCGAAAATGTTCTATAAATACGAAATTTATCGAAAATGTTCTATAAATACGAAATTTATCGAAAATGTTCTATAAATACGAAATTTATCGAAAATGTTCTATAAATACGAAATTTATCGAAAATGTTCTATAAATACGAAATTTATCGAAAATTTTCTATAAATACGAAATTTATCGAAAATTTTCTATAAATACGAAATTTATCGAAAATTTTCTATAAATACGAAATTTATCGAAAATTTTCTATAAATACGAAATTTATCGAAAATTTTCTATAAATACGAAATTTATCGAAAATTTTCTATAAATACGAAATTTATCGAAAATTTTCTATAAATACGAAATTTATCGAAAATTTTCTATAAATACGAAATTTATCGAAAATTTTCTATAAATACGAAATTTATCGAAAATTTTCTATAAATACGAAATTTATCGAAAATTTTCTATAAATACGAAATTTATCGAAAAATCTTCAATAAATACGAAATTTATCGAAAAATCTTCAATAAATACGAAATTTATCGAAAAATTTTCAATAAATACGAAATTTATCGAAAAATTTTCAATAAATACGAAATTTATCGAAAAATTTTCAATAAATACGAAATTTATCGAAAAATTTTCAATAAATACGAAATTTATCGAAAAATTTTCAATTAATACGAAATTATCGAAAAATTTTCAATAAATACGAAATTTATCGAAAAATTTTCAATAAATACGAAATTTATCGAAAAATTTTCAATAAATACGAAATTTCATCGAAAATTTTCTATAAATACGAAATTTATCGAAAATTTTCTATAAATACGAAATTTATCGAAAATTTTCTATAAATACGAAATTTATCGAAAATTTTCTATAAATACGAAATTTATCGAAAATTTTCTATAAATACGAAATTTATCGAAAATTTTCTATAAATACGAAATTTATCGAAAATTTTCTATAAATACGAAATTTATCGAAAATTTTCTATAAATACGAAATTTATCGAAAATTTTCTATAAATACGAAATTTATCGAAAATTTTCTATAAATACGAAATTTATCGAAAATTTTCTATAAATACGAAATTTATCGAAAATTTTCTATAAATACGAAATTTATCGAAAAATTTTCAATAAATACGAAATTTATCGAAAACTTTCTATAAATACGAAATTTATCGAAAATTTTCTATAAATATGAAATTTATCGAAAATTTTCTATAAATACGAAATTTATCGAAATTTTCTATAAATACGAAATTTATCGAAAATTTTCTATAAATACGAAATTTATCGAAAATTTTCTATAAATACGAAATTTATCGAAAATTTTCTATAAATACGAAATTTATCGAAATTTTCTATAAATACGAAATTTATCGAAAATTTTCTATAAATACGAAATTTATCGAAAATTTTCTATAAATACGAAATTTATCGAAAATTTTCTATAAATACGAAATTTATCGAAAATTTTCTATAAATACGAACTTTATCGATAATTTTCTATAAATACGAACTTTATCGAAAATTTTCTATAAATACGAAATTTATCGAAAATTTTCTATAAATACGAAATTTATCGAACAATTTTCTATAAATACGAAATTTATCGAACAATTTTCTATAAATACGAAATTTATCGAAAATTTTCTATAAATACGAAATTTATCGAAAATCTTCAATAAATACGAAATTTATCGAAAAATTTTCAATAAATACGAAATTTATCGAAAAATTTTCAATAAATACGAAATTTATCGAAAAATTTTCAATAAATACGAAATTTATCGAAAAATTTTCAATAAATACGAAATTTATCGAAAAATTTTCAATAAATACGAAATTTATCGAAAAATTTTCAATAAATACGAAATTTATCGAAAAATTTTCAATAAATACGAAATTTATCGAAAATTTTCAATAAATACGAAATTTATCGAAAACTTTCTATAAATACGAAATTTATCGAAAATTTTCTATAAATACGAAATTTATCGAAAATTTTCTATAAATACGAAATTTATCGAAAATTTTCTATAAATACGAAATTTATCGAAAATTTTCTATAAATACGAAATTTATCGAAAATTTTCTATAAATACGAAATTTATCGAAAATTTTCTATAAATACGAAATTTATCGAAAATTTTCTATAAATACGAAATTTATCGAAAATTTTCTATAAATACGAAATTTATCGAAAATTTTCTATAAATACGAAATTTATCGAAAATTTTCTATAAATACGAAATTTATCGAAAATTTTCTATAAATACGAAATTTATCGAAAATTTTCTATAAATACGAAATTTATCGAAAATTTTCTATAAATACGAAATTTATCGAAAATTTTCTATAAATACGAAATTTATCGAAAATTTTCTATAAATACGAAATTTATCGAAAATTTTCTATAAATACGAAATTTATCGAAAATTTTCTATAAATACGAAATTTATCGAAAATTTTCTATAAATACGAAATTTATCGAAAATTTTCTATAAATACGAAATTTATCGAAAATTTTCTATAAATACGAACTTTATCGAAAAATTTCTATAAATACGAACTTTATCGAAAATTTTCTATAAATACGAACTTTATCGAAAAATTTCTATAAATACGAACTTTATCGAAAATTTTCTATAAATACGAAATTTATCGAACAATTTTCTATAAATACGAAATTTCTCAAATTTAAAAATTATCGAATTCTATTTATTCCGTATATAAGTATATTATTCATTAATATCTTCAGTACTTGTAGTCTTAAAACCACTTTATAATATATGATATATTCTTTCCTAATACTCCACTTCTCTTAATTTATCTAATCCATAATATCGGTCTATATCTCTTTATATGTTGTTTTCAAAAACCGAAACCATAAAATACATGATTTTCATAAACAAACATACTAACAATCATTCTTACTCATTATATGTAATTGTGTGCAACAGAAAGTGGTATAATATCTGATATATGCATGACACCCGATCAGGATAATAATGATGTATTAACAACATGGCCCTCCCATCCAACAGATGTTATAGTTTCTCCCATAACTGGTTGTCAGAAATACTACACACTCAAATGTCACACAACAAATTCGTTGGGTAAAAAAATGGATTCACAACAACAACATCATCATCATCATGTACATCATCAACATCTGCAACAAACTCAGCAATATAAAGAAATGAAATCAGAGGAGATTGTAGAACATACAACAAGTTGAACTATATATTTGTAGTATTCATTATATTCAGCAAGAAAGTGAAACATTTATTTTAATTATTAAATTTTCTTTAATAAATTATGAATTAAATTAAAGTGAAATTAAGAAAGTGAATTATTAAAAATTAAGCGTAATAAAGTATCACGGAATTGAATTTGTTTTTTTTTATTTTCATTTAACTCTAATTATTTTGTCATTATTTATAAATTTATTTATATATTTCATTACTGTTTATAATTATTATTTTTTTGTTATTTATTAATTTTTTATTTTAATTTTATTATTTCATAAAATATAATTCATCTTCTTAAATTTAGCAATTTTTTTTCTTTAAAGTTTTGTTTGATTAAAAATTAAATAATTTCCATTTCAAAATTGCATCCAATAAACTAAGAATTTACTCTGAAATTTTTTAATTTGTTTTATAAAAAATTTATACTTAATTGAATAACAAATTTTAAGAATTAAGTTTAAACGATAATAAAAAATTAATAAACTTATTAAAAAGTATATACAACTAAAATGTTTATATTTAACAAGTAATAATGTTGTATTCGGCTGTGTCGAATCTTAAACACCCTCCACCACTAACGTTATACAAAAACATAAGTAATCACTTAACCACAATAGTGGTTATAACTGATAGTTACGAAAATTTAATGAGCGACCCTCGTATTATTTTATTTTCTGATTTGTATTATTGTAAAACTAACATTTATGTAAATCTAGCTCTTACCCGTTGCGCTTTGCTGCACAAAAATTTGACATATTACAACGTGTATTAAAAAAAAATTATCCAATCGACATTTTGCTAAATGCCACTGGCCCTGTTCGTCCTAAAATTTTTTTTAATATTTGCATTGCATAGGAGCTACCTTCCTAGATCCTAAACGTCCTACATTTTGTCCAGTAAAACTGTTTGGAACCAAATTTTAGAAGTTTCGCTGTTAAAGTTATTTAGATATTCGATAATCATTATTTCCTTTGTATGGGGGTAACCCTTCCCCTGATTATATCTTTTCTAAATTTTGTTCACTAAAATAGTTCCTTGAGTTAGTGATTGGGACCAAATTTGAAAATTCTCGATGAAGTGGTTCTCTAGATAATCGATGATCAATATTTTTTGTATGATTGGTTACCTCTCCCCCTCATCCTATCCGCTGATATATTTCTTTAAAAATTCTCCCACTGGTCCTATCCAAATTTTTTATAGCCTATGTTACTTTCCAGTATATGGGGATCAGCAAAATCGGTGCAGTTATTTACCTGTCTAGAAGCCCCAAATAAACAAACACTGATTAATTTTAATAATGTACGCGTGTGAAAAAAGTTTCTGTGGGGAGTAAAATGTGTGCTATAAGAAATTTCTAACCGACCCTCGTATAACTTTCGATTTTTGTTTATATATTTATCATAATTTGACCTGCTTATATTATAATACCAACGTATATATGAAATCTATGCCATTCAAATTGAAATATTTGAGAAGGAGCTTGTATGGGAACTATAAGAAGCAGTTTACCGATCCTCGCATAATTTGGCACATCGGTTTAAATATCATAAAACTTATTTCTGTGAAATTTCATTATCGCTTTATATTTAAAAACTCATTCCGGGAGGATATTTTAATGGTGGTTTCTGATATATTGGACCAAGCTTAGTCAATTACAATAGGCTTCGTCCTATTGAATCAAGATATCTCAAAAATTGCGACCTACAGAGTGTTCATAACGTTTACATGGAGCGAGGAAATTATTTATCCTAATATCCCCGGATTCACTTTATATGCTTTAACGATGGAGATTCTTTTAGAATTGAGAAACAATTAATATATTCCAGAAGGAAATCGTTAATTTTATTATCAGCAAGAAAGAATGCTATATTTGATCAATACAGTTAATGGGTCATACAATTAGTTCTATTTTTGACTATAACTTTTTTGCTACTAAACCGATTTTGGAAATGAAGTTTATATATTTTAATATTATGGCAAAATTTCACTCTTGTCGATTTATACCCATTTTTCTGGTTATAGGAACATAAAATTTCTCAGAACTATAAAAATACTGGGTCTAAATTTCACTGAGCTCTGTCACTTATTGTGAATGGGAGCGTGCCAACAACAGAAAAGCAGAAAAACGGCCAGTCAGAGGGACACAGCTAAATCGACTCATTTGATGCAAGAAAATATATACATTATGGTCTAAAATGATTCCTTGTAAGCGTTACAAACGGAATGGCGAAGTTATTTTCTTATGCTAATGGTTGGTAAAAATATTCCTTCTTTTTTCCTTAATTTCAATTTTAAAATACAAAAGAATTTTGTACAGAATTCAGACAATATTTTAGATTTTTTTTAATCCAAATAGAGCCCACCAATTTCAAAAAGCTGAAAAAAACTGTCCAAAAACCTTGGTCAAAACGTTACATTAGCCTAAATATCTCTTAATTTATAAGAGTTCTTCCATGTAAGCGTATTTTTTGTAGAGAATTATAAGGGCTTTATTTATGTGAAATAATTTTTCAATCATAAAAACATTTTTGGCGATTTTTTTAAAAGTTGTCGTACCTGATGTGATAAACTTTGTAGATCCAATTTCCGAACCCAGGACCTACCAGAAACATGTTCTCCAAATCAATTGGAAAACACCTTAAAAATGTCCATGTGAAATTTTGTTAAAAAATAATCAAATTTCCAAAGTAAGAGAATTGTATTCAAAAAGACGTTTTGGGACCATTGTGGAACATTGATAAGCCTGAAGATAATTCCATCTTGGCATTTTTCACGGAATGACAAAATTTTAATATAGAAGCTTTTAATAAAAAATATAGTATTTAAGATGTTAAGGCGAATTGTCAGTATTAAGTCCATGCCGCACGAAGGCGTCAAGTCCACACGGTTATTCACGTATAAGATTTTCCTCATTCAAACGCCACATCATGCAGTGGGGTTTTAAGATGTTATTTAATAAAAGTTTTGTAGGAAAAAGAATATGGGAATTATTACACTCTATTTTATTCATCAAAATATACATCGAAAATTTTCTATAAATACGAAATTTATCGAAAATTTTCTATAAATACGAAATTTATCGAAAATTTTCTATAAATACGAAATTTATCGAAAATTTTCTATAAATACGAAATTTATCGAAAATTTTCTATAAATACGAACTTTATCGATAATTTTCTATAAATACGAACTTTATCGAAAATTTTCTATAAATACGAAATTTATCGAAAATTTTCTATAAATACGAAATTTATCGAACAATTTTCTATAAATACGAAATTTATCGAAAATTTTCTATAAATACGAAATTTTATCGAAAATTTTCTATAAATACGAAATTTATCGAAAAATTTTCAATAAATACGAAATTTATCGAAAAATTTTCAATAAATACGAAATTTATCGAAAAATTTTCAATAAATACGAAATTTATCGAAAAATTTTCAATAAATACGAAATTTATCGAAAAATTTTCAATAAATACGAAATTTATCGAAAAATTTTCAATAAATACGAAATTTATCGAAAAATTTTCAATAAATACGAAATTTATCGAAAATTTTCAATAAATACGAAATTTATCGAAAATTTTCTATAAATACGAAATTTATCGAAAATTTTCTATAAATACGAAATTTATCGAAAATTTTCTATAAATACGAAATTTATCGAAAATATTTTCTATAAATACGAAATTTATCGAAAATTTTCTATAAATACGAAATTTATCGAAAATTTTCTATAAATACGAAATTTATCGAAAATTTTCTATAAATACGAAATTTATCGAAAATTTTCTATAAATACGAAATTTATCGAAAATTTTCTATAAATACGAAATTTATCGAAAATTTTCTATAAATACGAAATTTATCGAAAATTTTCTATAAATACGAAATTTATCGAAAATTTTCTATAAATACGAAATTTATCGAAAATTTTCTATAAATACGAAATTTATCGAAAATTTTCTATAAATACGAAATTTATCGAAAATTTTCTATAAATACGAAATTTATCGAAAATTTTCTATAAATACGAAATTTATCGAAAATTTCTATAAATACGAAATTTATCGAAAATTTTCTATAAATACGAAATTTATCGAAAATTTTCTATAAATACGAAATTTATCGAAAATTTTCTATAAATACGAAATTTATCGAAAATTTTCTATAAATACGAACTTTATCGAAAAATTTCTATAAATACGAACTTTATCGAAAATTTTCTATAAATACGAACTTTATCGAAAATTTCTATAAATACGAACTTTATCGAAAATTTTCTATAAATACGAAATTTATCGAACAATTTTCTATAAATACGAAATTTCTCAAATTTAAAAATTATCGAATTCTATTTATTCCGTATATAAGTATATTATTCATTAATATCTTCAGTACTTGTAGTCTTAAAACCACTTTATAATATATGATATATTCTTTCCTAATACTCCACTTCTCTTAATTTATCTAATCCATAATATCGGTCTATATCTCTTTATATGTTGTTTTCAAAAACCGAAACCATAAAATACATGATTTTCATAAACAAACATACTAACAATCATTCTTACTCATTATATGTAATTGTGTGCAACAGAAAGTGGTATAATATCTGATATATGCATGACACCCGATCAGGATAATAATGATGTATTAACAACATGGCCCTCCCATCCAACAGATGTTATAGTTTCTCCCATAACTGGTTGTCAGAAATACTACACACTCAAATGTCACACAACAAATTCGTTGGGTAAAAAAATGGATTCACAACAACAACATCATCATCATCATGTACATCATCAACATCTGCAACAAACTCAGCAATATAAAGAAATGAAATCAGAGGAGATTGTAGAACATACAACAAGTTGAACTATATATTTGTAGTATTCATTATATTCAGCAAGAAAGTGAAACATTTATTTTAATTATTAAATTTTCTTTAATAAATTATGAATTAAATTAAAGTGAAATTAAGAAAGTGAATTATTAAAAATTAAGCGTAATAAAGTATCACGGAATTGAATTTGTTTTTTTTATTTTCATTTAACTCTAATTATTTTGTCATTATTTATAAATTTATTTATATATTTCATTACTGTTTATAATTATTATTTTTTTGTTATTTATTAATTTTTATTTTAATTTTATTATTTCATAAAATATAATTCATCTTCTTAAATTTAGCAATTTTTTTTCTTTAAAGTTTTGTTTGATTAAAAATTAAATAATTTCCATTTCAAAATTGCATCCAATAAACTAAGAATTTACTCTGAAATTTTTTAATTTGTTTTATAAAAAATTTATACTTAATTGAATAACAAATTTAAGAATTAAGTTTAAACGATAATAAAAAATTAATAAACTTATTAAAAAGTATATACAACTAAAATGTTTATATTTAACAAGTAATAATGTTGTATTCGGCTGTGTCGAATCTTAAACACCCTCCACCACTAACGTTATACAAAAACATAAGTAATCACTTAACCACAATAGTGGTTATAACTGATAGTTACGAAAATTTAATGAGCGACCCTCGTATTATTTATTTTCTGATTTGTATTATTGTAAAACTAACATTTATGTAAATCTAGCTCTTACCCGTTGCGCTTTGCTGCACAAAAATTTGACATATTACAACGTGTATTAAAAAAAAATTATCCAATCGACATTTTGCTAAATGCCACTGGCCCTGTTCGTCCTAAAATTTTTTTTAATATTGCATTGCATAGGAGCTACCTTCCTAGATCCTAAACGTCCTACATTTTGTCCAGTAAAACTGTTTGGAACCAAATTTTAGAAGTTTCGCTGTTAAAGTTATTTAGATATTCGATAATCATTATTTCCTTGTATGGGGGTAACCCTTCCCCTGATTATATCTTTTCTAAATTTTGTTCACTAAAATAGTTCCTTGAGTTAGTGATTGGACCAAATTGAAATTCTCGATGATATATATATATACTAGTATATATTTCTTTATAATATATATATATATAGTACTATATATATATAGTATTATATATATATAATATATATATATAATACTAATCGTATATAATTTAATACTCATTCCGGAACATGCAGGGATATTATATATGGCAAAAATGGTATACTAAAACTTATTTCGGAATTTCATTATCGCTTATATTTAAAACTCATTCCGGGAGGTATTAGTGTCATATAGGACCAAGCTTAGTCATACAATAGGCTTCTATTGAATCAAGATATCTCAAAAATTGCGACCTACAGAGTGTTCATAACGTTTACATGGAGCGAGGAAATTATTTATCCTAATATCTCCGGATTCACTTTATACGCTTTAACGATGGAGATTCTTTAGAATTGAGAAACAATTAATATATTCCAGAAGGAAATCGTTAATTTTATTATCAACAAGAAAGAATGCTATATTTGATCAATACAGTTAATGGGTCATACAATTAGTTCTATTTTTGACTATAACTTTTTTGCTACTAAACCGATTTTGGAAATGAAGTTTATATATTTTAATATTATGGCAAAATTTCACTCTTGTCGATTTATACCCATTTTTCTGGTTATAGGAACATAAAATTTCTCAGAACTATAAAAATACTGGGTCTAAATTTCACTGAGCTCTGTCACTTATTGTGAATGGGAGCGTGCCAACAACAGAAAAGCAGAAAAACGGCCAGTCAGAGGGACACAGCTAAATCGACTCATTTGATGCAAGAAAATATATACATTATGGTCTAAAATGATTCCTTGTAAGCGTTACAAACGGAATGGCGAAGTTATTTTCTTATGCTAATGGTTGGTAAAAATATTCCTTCTTTTTTCCTTAATTTCAATTTTAAAATACAAAAGAATTTTGTACAGAATTCAGACAATATTTTAGATTTTTTTTAATCCAAATAGAGCCCACCAATTTCAAAAAGCTGAAAAAAACTGTCCAAAAACCTTGGTCAAAACGTTACATTAGCCTAAATATCTCTTAATTTATAAGAGTTCTTCCATGTAAGCGTATTTTTTGTAGAGAATTATAAGGGCTTTATTTATGTGAAATAATTTTTCAATCATAAAAACATTTTTGGCGATTTTTTTTAAAAGTTGTCGTACCTGATGTGATAAACTTTGTAGATCCAATTTCCGAACCCAGGACCTACTAGAAACATGTTCTCCAAATCAATTGGAAAACACCTTAAAAATGTCCATGTGAAATTTTGTTAAAAAATAATCAAATTTCCAAAGTAAGAGAATTGTATTCAAAAAGACGTTTTGGGACCATTGTGGAACATTGATAAGCCTGAAGATAATTCCATCTTGGCATTTTTCACGGAATGACAAAATTTTAATATAGAAGGCTTTTAAAAAATATAGTATTTAAGATGTTAAGGCGAATTGTCAGTATTAAGTCCATGCCGCACGAAGGCGTCAAGTCCACACGGTTATTCACGTATAAGATTTTCCTCATTCAAACGCCACATCACACAGTGGGGTTTTAAGATGTTATTTAATAAAAGTTTTGTAGGAAAAAGAATATGGGAATTATTACACTCTATTTTATTCATCAAAATATACATATTTATATATAATCTACAATGACTCTCAAACTATTAGTTGCTGAGTTACCATACAATACAAAGATATCAAAGAAATTGTGATAATATGGTAGCTTTACTTTCCGTTCGCATTTAAAATAATTTCAATCCAAATTTCATCGTGAAAGAAGAAAACTGAAGAAAATTAAATTTCACAAAATTAAAATAAATTTTTAAAATTCAGAACAAAGAGTTATGGACAAAATGAAAATTGACATAAAATCCCAATTTCTATGTACAGTAGATTAATTTATGAAATTTTCTTATTTTTGAAGGTGTTTCTTTCACATAAATAAATAAAAAGTTGTAAGACTGATTTCAAGAGTTGGACATAGCAGACTTATTGATGTTTTACACTATTTTCGAAGACTCTTCTAGAAATAGATCCATTAGCAAAGTTATGTAATTAAAATGTTGAATTTTATTTTAATTCTTTAAAAATATTTTCACCACGACATTTTGTTTTGGAATGAATCAAATGAACCCTCTATTGAAAGCATATATTGGTATTTAAAATTTTCCGATATGGAGTAAGCGTAAATCTGCATATGAAAAAAGTATATTCTTACGCCATAGTAAAAAATGGTGGCAGAGGAGCAATGGTTGGGTGTTGCATCTCCGCTGTGGTGGTTGAAGGTCTTATCTAATGGAATAATGGATAAAAATGCATATAAAATACAGTCATACTAATTAAAAATCAAAAAGTCTGAAATGAAAAGTATGCCAAAGGATCATACATTTTTGTTGTATTATGTGGCCCTTGGCCACATGCAGGACAAAGAATTGAGATACGATATGACACTAGTAGGCATTGAGCGTCTTGCTACATCCAGATATCAATTGTAGCAGAACTACTCTTTTTGACCCCAGCAAATTCAGTTCATTGTCTGCAATGGGCTGCATTCAAGTACGACATTCATTAAATCTCAAAATTTGTGACATCTCTGTGAATGTCGTTCAAGACTGTTATTTCGAATTCTAGTCCAAATGATTTTGCACATATCTAAGTTATATGCCTCTGGGTAACTTCAATTCTGTAAAACTGAAGTTAATATGATTTCTCCGATGACATCTAAGAAGGAGCTTCTTACTTAACATTTCATTATGTACAGTAACTGGAAGGATCTTCGGTTCTTCATGTAGATAGGGAATATAGCCTGTTCTTAAGATTGCATTTCGACAGCTATGAATATATTTTATATATATAGTGTGTGTTATTGTAGTGGCATGTGCTAAAGAGGTAAGTAGGATGAGACATGTAACTCCAAAAATCCTTGGGTGGTTATCAGTTGTCCATCGACTACAATGCCTATATTAATGTTTAATTCTTTTGTCTAGGTTATGAAAAGTGTTGAAGTTGATTTCGTTGGTGAAAGTTTCAAGTTTCTTGCAGTAAAGAAATTGTGGATTACCTGGAGATAATGATTAACTAGAGGACCCCATCATTCACTGTGGTTTAATATATGGAAGGAAGCATTAGAATTATAGATGCCAATATATTTAAATATCACAAACAATTGTAAAATATGTTAAATATTTATTTTAAAAAACGTAAAACATTTATTAAAAACATTATAAAGTACTTATTTTTCATGGTCACTTTTAATTAAATAGTTTATTCATTCTTAAACATTTAAACATTTTTGTAAGTGCTTTTTCTTAACCACCATGTAAAGTTGAAATGAATAAAACATTATCATTTTGTTTTAATTCATAATCCAATTCGCCCTAAAATAAATGAAATATAATTTAGTATAATTAAAAATTAGGCATTATTTATATATTTACCAATAATTCCCAATCGGTGTCATTAACCAGTACTAGAATGCCAGGTCTCCTGAAAAAAGTATTAAAAACAATTTAATATAAGGAGTGAGAACGAAATTTTTAACATACATATATGTTAATAAAAACGAAACTACTTAACTTAGAACTTTATTTTTTCTTTTTGTGCTGATGTTTGTAACATGCAGAAAAATGGGGTTACACACACTTAAAGCATACCTTTCAACTCAGAATCACTTTCTGAGTCAATTTAACGTTGTCCCTTCCTCTGTCTATCCGATTGATTATCCATGTAAAGGTTGCAAATTTTTGAAATATATCGATAGTATTTGGTATATATTATCAATTTGGCCTAAGGATGAAGCTTATTGGGGTTTTAAGGTCTTAAAACCCTAAATATAATAACATAATTGGCGAAATTAAGAAAAATGTAAATGATTGCAAAATTATACGAATAAAAAATAGTTAGTTGAGAAAGAAATTGGGACCAAATTTGAAAACTACATTGGGGTCATTCTGTGGAATGCACACGCAGTAAGTAGTTGAAACTTACGAATTTTGAGTTATGACAATTTTGCAGCAAAGGGGCGATATAACGTGCATGTTATATAATTCTCAAGTCAAGCCTGACTAAGTAATACCCTACACCACAACGTTGATTGTTGTTATTGTTGTAACAGTTCGGTCGTACCGGATAGTTCTTTCTTGGGAAGAAAACAGCTGTCGCTGGGTTGACCGTCTTTGACCAAGTGTAACTTAGTTCGTTTTGGAACGGAGATGTAATTGTCGTTGGGGAACGCACAACATTGGTTATAAATGGTAGCTATGAAAAAGTAATGAACTACCTTCATATAATCTTATTTTATAATTTATTCTTAAGTGTGCAGTAGATTATTGTGAATCTAACATTTATGTAAAATTTATGCATTTTAAAATGAATTTTTATTAGAAGTTAAATGAGAGCTACAAGAGATTATAAACCGACCATTGTATTATTCTGTACATCAGCTTGTGTTTATGTTTATCTTAATTTGACCAATTACTATTATAATAGCAACGTATGCACTTCAAACTTATTATATTAAGCCAATAAAGTTATAATTATTATATTATGCCAATAATAGCCAATTTCAATAGGTTTCGTTCTTGTACCAAAATAATTATTTCATCAAAAAATCTTAAAAATGACGAACTGTAGTGTTCCCAACATTTACATGGATAACCGGGCGGACAGACAGACGGACGGACGGGCATTGTTAAATTTACTCAGAAAGTTATTCTGAATCGGATTTTATACTAAAAGGTGAGTGTAAAATATTTTTCTAAATATTACAAACATGAGCACAAATGCATAATACCCAAACACATATTGTGGTGTAGAGTATAACAAACATACAGATATCATTTTTCATTTGAAAAAGTATTGGTGGAACATTTTTTAATTATAGTATCCTCGATGGAATTTGAGGCTATATAAACCAAACACACATCACACATTAACTGCACTTGATGCAAAATCATAACAGTTTTCATTCAATTTACTTACACTGTATCACCTTGAATAAATAGTTCTGGTCTTTCGGTTAGAATATTGGAGTGCATCCATTTTAAAAGATTTCTTATTGTCCCTGTAAAAAGTAGTTTTATTTGATGAATAATAAACAATTAATGATTATTTTCTTACATTTTTCTGTTCCAGGCAGAGAAATTTCACGTTTTTTTATGTTGCCAAAAAGTAATTCGGCGCCGGCACTACAAAGTAAATATACGAGTTTTTAAACAGAATAAAAATTAATCTGACACAATTAAAACAAACCTAAATTCTAAAATAATATTTAAATCTGTTGAGGTCATATTTAATTATGAAATTATTAAATAGTTAATATAAAAGTAGTGAAATATAAAAAATATATGAACTGATTTGAATTCGCCTTGTTTTAATGTTTACAAACAGCTGACAATGACGCATAAGCCAAACACATGTCTTTGAAAAAAATGTAAACAAATATAGTTTGAGAGCAATTGAATAACAATTATACGAATAAATAAGACACAATAAGTTTTCAAATATGTTAATATCAGCTTTACCGTGGGCTTTACAAACAACGACTTATCCGTTTTAAAACTGATTCATTGGAAAGTCAAAAAATTTAATTCGATAATTAATTTCTTTTTATTTTCAAATTTGCTGTCAGAGGTTTTATAAAAAAACCAGGATATTATCACGATGTTTCTGGTCACTCAAAATCAGGACCTATACCGTGGTATAATCCTTGATAAAAATTCCAAGTTTTTATGCTCTTTACCAGTAGTATTCTAATTAAAATGTGGTAAATGCGTGAAAACTGGAAAACGCTAAACGAATACCTCTATTCGACGCCTCAACATTAACCAGTGCGTAAGAGCGAACGCAAAAATCTCGAAAGCAAGCAAACGAAGTACAGCCTAAGATAACGTATATAACTCGATAGGTGCTTACTCACCTAGAGCTGCTTTACGACTGGAAATGATTGATATTGTGTTGGCTAGTGATTAGAGAATCGATTTCGATTTGGTTGAGAATCAATTCTCTTTGTACAAAAATTAATATTTTGTGATCGATTCTACACTGCCATCTTTATACTGAAATCAATTCTGGACGATCAATCGTAAAGTGTTACTTTTTAGAGTTTTTTATATATTGAATCGAATAATGTGCAAAATAGAAAATGAGTTTTTATTTTTAAAATTTTTTAATATATTCGATTATATTAGTCGATTAAAACTTAAATTATAGGGTACGATTAATCGACCAAAAAATCGAAATCAAAATACTTGATCGAAAATCGTGAATCGATTATTCATTTTATTAAATATTCACTAGTGTCGGCTCCCGTTTTTCTTTGAATGGTCGCATCTACCAACCAATTTCTCATGTAATTTAATTAAAAGTTATTGGAACAACATTTTTAACTCTGGCATATTTCCATAGATTACAGTTTATAATTGTTTTATAGTTTAATTTGTATGGGGACTACCTCTTCCCTTGATACCAATCGTCTACATTATGTCTACTTGAGAAATTTATTGGTATGTACTCTCAATTCGATAGCATTTAGGTATTCGATAACTAAATACTATTTAATTTTATCGGGCTACCTCCCTATTTATTTTCTATGTTTTTATGGTAACACTGTTCCTTGGGAGAGAAATTGGGATGAAATCTTAATGCCCTCACTTTAATAGTTCTTTAGATATCGGATAATAAGACTTGTCCTACAGTTACAGTTCTTGGAGAAAGTAATTAGGACCAACTTTGAGAACTCTCGCTGTTATATTTCCTAAGATATTCGATAATGTATGTAGGGAATGCCTTTTCATGGTCTTATCCGACTTATATTTTGTCCGAAAAAACATAACCTCGAGAACGTAATTAGCATCAAATTTAAAAAATCTCGCTGTTATTGCTTTTTGGATATTCGATATTTAATCTTTGTTTTTAATGGGGAATAACCCTATCTCTGATCCTGTTTGTTCTACATTCTGTTAAGTAAAACAGAACCTTAAGAAATTGATTACGGCCAATTTATTGAGAACTCTAGCTGTTTTTTTGATATTTAATAATAAATATTTGCTATGTATAGAGGGTATCCCTCTCTGTGGTCCTATCCATAAACGTACTTGAAAACAATTGCTTTTATACTACCCAAAATATTTAATTATCCTTGTGGTCCTTTCGGAATTTTTTGTGTAAAAATTTCATCAAAATTGGCCCAGCCAATTGCATCCTATTTTATATATAAATTTATTTTTTCGTTTTAATTTCATTTGTAGCAGGAACAGTATTTTCTTTTAAATCCAACTTAAAATCAATAGGTTTATCATAACCCATAATACGAACATAATGTTCTGGATCTTCAAATAGAGCAGGATCAACAAACAAGGATTTTTTGCCCACATTAAATGAGGTAAACATACCAGGCACTTCAGGAATTTTGACATCACTAGGGCGGAATTTTGTCTAAAAAAAGTAAGACAATTATAAAAATGTTTCATCTTATTATGTTTCCAAGTACTCACTCTAACTTTTTGTAAAATAATGTTTATTGTTGTTGCTATATATTCCCCTGTGACTGGATTATAGTGTATTTCAGTCACATATTTTTTGGTAACAAAGTGTAATAATAGTGGTGTCACAAATGTAAAGAAACCGCCAAAGCCACATAGAAATATTGCCATACCAGTACCTCCTAATTTCATGCCCTGTTCCATTAAAATGGGTTGTGCAGCCAAACCAGCCAAGCTGGTGGTCAATGAAAATACTTTAACAGCTCTCATACGTGGTGTCAGTGTTCCATAATAGATGCGTTCTAAATCTTCTACCTCAATTCCTTCAGACGTTTTTGAAGCATAAGTTCTTCTTTGCCCCAGGCAACCATTTAATAATGCGGACTTTTGGTTTAATTGTTTGGAGTAAATATTTCTACTTAAAATTGCGGCACTTGTCACAGCGGGAGTAAAATTATTTTCCATTTGCATTAATTTTATTGATTTAAAAGTATTTCGTGAAATTGTATTCAACGCTGTATTGCAGCGCATCGTTGTTCGCAAAGCCAACATTATTTATATGTTTTATTTTTAACTTAAATTAAAGTTTTATTAAATATTTTCTACTTTCTTGAAAATTTATTAAATAATCAAGACAAGAAGAGAAAAACAAGTTTCGCAGGCAGTGGCTTTTAAACTACTGAAACATATGACACATGTCAACTTTTAAGCAGAAAGTTGCCATATCAGTATAATGTAATTTGTGAAATGTGTTTGACACAGAGATGTGAAATCAGAATAAATAGAACTTTATGTAATACAAAAGAGCATTATCGACTTTATACCCCACACCACCACAAGTAGTTGGTGATGATGCGTTTGAGCTAAAATTGTAATGGGCAGAAAAAATTGTGCTACCACTACTTTCAAATATACTGGCTGGCTGTTCGTGTAAACCTTGCGAACAACATACAGGCCTCAGTTTTAAGGATACCGTAATGAAATGTTGCACGTGTCATTATTTTGGCCCTGGGTTGATCCCTATTGAAAGTGGTGATGATAGGTGTATTACTTCACCTCACCCCCATACAATTATTCCTCACGGAATGCGGATTTAAGATCCTAAATCTAATGCGATTTGAATGAAATTTAGCACAAATTAGTTTTATGATATTCGAAAACGATGTTTCAAAACGTCCATTATTTCTCACAGGTACCATCACTTTTAAGGCCAAAAATATCACATATACGTTGGTATTGTAATAATCATTGGTCAAATTAAGATTAGTATAAGCAAAAATCGATGTGCCAAATTATACCAGGCCCATAATTTCTTCTAGCTCCCATGTAACGCCCAGAGAAACAACGCATTAATCGCTCATGGATGTTAATATCAGTATAATAAATGAATTTTGCTGGAGGGTTGTATGAGAGCTAGAAGAAATTATGGACCGAGCCTCGTAAAATTTCGCACATAGGTTTTAGCCTATGTTACTCTTAATTTGACCAGTTATTATTACATTACCAACGTGTATGTAAAAATTATGCCCTTAAAATGGAATTTTGCCAAAATAATATGTACACTACACCAGCGTAAGTGGTTGGGGTATTATGCGTTTGTGCTGATATTTGTAACACACACCCATCTTTTATTATACTGTTTGACTCAGAATCACTTTCTGAGTCAATTTATTCCTGTCCGTCCAGCCATCCGGCTGGCTGTCTATGTAAACATTGTGAACACTTTCTCTCTTGCAATTATCGAGGTATCTTGATAAAATTTGGTAAACTTTACTGTCTCGAACCAAGAACGAAGCCCATTAAAATTGGTCAAGTTCGGTCCAATATTTCAAATACTTCCCATGTTAATGTCTTTCCGAAATGTGTTTCTGAGCCCATAAAAATTCTAAATATAAAACGAATATAATGAAATTTGACAAAATAAACCAATGATATCCTTAATTGAAAGGCATATTGTAATAATAAGTGGTCAAATTAGGATAAGTATAAGCTAAAATCAATGTGGAAAATTATTGCAGGATCACAATTTCTTATAGTTCCGATTTAACCCCCTACAAAGTTCAAGTTCTAACGTTTTCATACATACCTGAAGATTTTTTGAGTAATTTTTAATCGACTGACTGGATTTATATAGAATTTAATATAATTATAACAGAGGAGTATGACATTATTACTTTGGAGTTCGATGGAGCAGCTATAAGGGTGCAATGTGGGGTACCTCATTCAATATTAAACATTTTTTTACACCGAGACATTTAAATATTTTGCATGTGTTTCGATTTATATGCATTTGAATTTTAAACTCTAAAATCATTTTAAAACGCATAAATTTATTATAAATAATTATATAGAAAATTAATATCTTGTAACTGCCATTTTTGAACGACGATGTGGTGTAAGGTATTACATAGTCTTGCTTACTTGTTAAAAAAAATTAATTTAACCTGTATGTTATAAAGTTCCAAAGTCTGTATTTTATAACTGAATGTAGTTTTGGAGAGCTCAAAGTGTTTTTAATCGTTTGGTATGACCTGACACTATATAACAAAACAAAAAAATTTTAAATTACATAAGAAATAAATAATACAAACAAGGTTTTAAAGCCCTTATCTGATTAACAAATATGATAACCCACGAGGTACTCCACTTTGTGCCTCTAAAATAGCGCCCAAGAAGCTCCGATGTACTAATTCTGATCTTCTACAAAATAAATGGGTAAATGTATTAAAATATGTAATTGAATTGTAAATAAAAAATCCTTGTTAAATATATTTTAAAAATTTGTTCAGATTTTATTTAAGTTAAATTTCAATAAATGAATAAAAATACTTATTTAAATTCAATTTCGTTTTTTTCTTTCCTTAAATTTTAAACTTAAACATTTTAAATTAGTACAAATTTATTTACTTAAAGAGACTCCCCGAAATTTCAACAAACACTCATACAGTGTTAAAGTTTTTGTTTCCGGTAAACAAAGGAACACATACAAACCCAATTGAAGACATATTAAACCCAAAACAAAATACAGTGCAGTGGCGCTGACAATCATTTTGAATGAAATGACAGTTAATAAGATTTGAAGTAAATTCTCTCCAATCAATACGACAGCAATGCATTTTGGTTTTTGTGTTACGGTGAATGCCTCCGATAGGTAGACAGTAGCAGTTGTAGAGACACCAACGCAAATTATGAACTGATATAGAAGCACAAGTATGGAAACAATTTCCAAATCCATTGGTTTGACAGCAACTTCAGCTTTGGTTAAGAAATCCATTATACCACCAGCTATGAACATAAAAATGGTGGCAGGCAATAAAGTAACAACACATAATCTGCGACGTCCATAACAATCGATAAGTAGGCCACCTACAAGACTCCCCAATAAGCCGGCCATTGTGAGGGTGTATAAACAATTCATATCACAATCAAATCCCAACCAACTGGTGGATAAGTAAATATGATTAAATGGCTGAGACATAGAGATGGCAACAAAACAACGTAAAATAAATACTTTTATTAGTGGCAACATGTTGTGCTTGCGAAATATATACCAACAACTGTCATCTGCATCCACTGCCAACAATTGCAAGTAGTCCTCACGCAAGCGCATTACTTCACTGTTGTTTAAATGTGTGTCCTGTAATTGTTTCAATGCCACAGTTGCAGCCGCATCACGTTGTTGCTGTAACAAAAGCACAGGAGATTCTGTTCGTAAATGAAATGTCCATATAATGGATATAACACCTAAACATGCAACCGCAATGCCATGCATTTGATCCACATGCATTGTATGCCCAGATGTGGGTTCAAATGTATACCAAATATATGTGAATGTCAGTTGCATTAGAATGCCAAACCAGAGAAAACAACGTTCGGTTGACATTACTAAACCACGTATATCTTTGTTGGCCACCTCTGCTCCAGTAACAAATGCCTGCAATTGTACTAAGCCAAATGCTGTGCCCTCAAATATGCAACTAAGTGCAACAGCAATGAATGTTCGAGGCATAAGAATAAATAAAATACCACCAACAATTAAAAGAGATCCACTTAATATCTGCAAAAAAGAGGAGCAATATATATAAAAGAAGGTACAAGGATAAACAGAGGAAAATTTTACAAAGATTTTAAACTAGAGCAGATGAGACAGATGTTGAGGTAATGTAGAGGAAAGAAATATTAAATTGTGAAAAAACATAGTGTTCACAAAGTTACATGGACTACCAGTCAGGCATTCTATATCCGACTATAAACGGATTTAGAGACACCAAATTTGAAATTATTGACGCTTTCTACATTTCATTTGGACAATGAAGTCTTTAACTTAGAAATAGTTAGTCTGATTTCAATGAAAGCGAAAGATGAAGTATAGTGGAGAATTATTTGTGAAATTTGGTTTTATAGACACAAAAGTGTTCAGTTTTACAAATGCGAAACTTAAAAATTTTTGTGATCAGTTCATATTCATGTCTTGTAAGAGAATGCAACTGAGTACAACCATCGTTTTACAAGAGGAATTATTAATATGTTCCTACAATTATTTCATTTCCATATTAACAATAAAAATTAGCTAAATTTCATAAAATTTAAATAATCTTTAAAATCTTGCTCTTAAGTCATAATTTTAACAAATTAGCTTCAAAAGTTCCAGAGGTATTAAGAGTTTCTCTTGTAAGGGTAATTCAAATCCCCATGCCCAATATCACAGTGCCAAATTTCATGAAAATTTAACCATCCATTTATTCACCTTCGTTGTTGAATTTTGAAGTCTTAGGTGGCAATTTCAGATATCGGTCTATAACTTTTTTTACTGAACCAATTTTTCTTTACTTTTAAGGGAAGAAGTCCTTCTCGGAATCATGCATATATTTTTTAATAAATTTAAGAAATTACCGACTTGTGACTTTCATGTCTAAATTGCCATATATGGGACTATAGTCTATTTTTAATAGTTATATGAATTTCGTTTGCAATTAATTCATATTTAAGTCAAAACCACTATTTCGAGAAGAGGCAACTTTTTAACGAAATTATTTCATTTTCTTAAAAATGTTTCAATGAAATAATTTAGATGTTTATTTTATCAATATGAATGAATGTGATAAATTTTAGAAAATTATTTTCAATATTGCGATCTATATGATAAACTGAAATTGGTCATATTCAGTCCAATATTTTACGTACCATCCATTGAAATGTCCTCCTGGAATGAGAGGACTCAGAAATATGAAGATATTTTATTTAAATTTTGCACAAATAACTTTGTATCAGTCTAAATCCATTTGTTTTCTATTGTTGTTCCTCGTATAACCTCCATATCCGAATATCATCTTAAATGGTGTAATTCTCTCAAAAAGGTTAATTAGTAGATTTGATATAAAGCATAAATCAAAAAAAAAAAAATCATAGAGTGTGTTTTGGTTGGGTTTGATTGATTATTCATACTTGTAAATTAACATTGGCCTACAACTTTTTTCCTATTAAACCGATATTGCCAATTAAGTAGAAACTAAGAAGTAAGAATGGTACAAATGTATATAACACAGAAACACTTAATGTGTCATAAAATTAGTCAAAATTGTGGCTTTAACTTTTTTCTACTGAACTGCCTTTTTTCTACTATCCCTGATTTCAATGAGCTCTGTAAATTTTTATGGATGTGAGCAGACAGACAGATTGAAGAAAATCGACTGAGATTTTGATTTGAAGCAAGAATATATATACATTATGGGGTCTGAAATAATTCATTCTTAGCGTTACACACAGAATGACAAAGTTAATATACTCTCTTCACCACTTGTATTGTGGGGGTATAAAAACAAAAAATAAGCTTGTTTTTAGCTCAAAACTGTTTTCCGGGAAGGGGTCTTATATGGGAGCTACAGCAAAATTTGGACTAAGATTGTTCATATTAATAATATACTTTGATTATAGTTAGAAAAATCATTGTGCTAAATTTTAATGGAATTGATCTTTATTCAAATGTTTTACAAACTTAAACCCGTTTTCCGAGAAATCCCGTTATAAAGAAGCTCTAGGAAAAATATAGACCGATGTAGGGCAAATTAATATAATATCTTCAAACAGTAATTATGTCGAATTTAAATAGAATTGGACTTTATTTACTCGTTATATAAGCTGAAAACTGTTTTCGGGGGGCCTAATGTGGGAGCTACATCAAAATATTGACCGAGATTTTTCTAATTTAAAATATACATTAAAAATAGTTAAAAAAATCATTGCACTGAGTTCCAATGGCATTTTTCTTTATTTAATTATAATATTCTTTATTTAATAATATAATTATAATAAACCCCATTTTCCGGGAAGGAGGCTTATATGGGAGCTATATCAAAATTTGGACCCATGTTAATAAAATTTATTACATATATTTAAAATAGTTTAAAAATTAATTGTGCCAAATTTCAATAGAATTGGTTCAAATTTAAGAGTCTTATAAGCTATAAATCATATTCCGGGAAATGCCCTTATATGGGAGAACAATATGACTTCTTTGGATTTATTATTGTATCAAAATAAGTATATGTGACAAATTTCAGTAAATTATCTTAAAAATTGCGATCGATATGACACACAGAGTTTGGGGTGTATCAAAATTTTGCATATTATTGCTTATAACTTTTTTGAGGTTGTTTCAGATATCGTTCTATAACTTCCTTGCTATAAACCGATATAGCTGGTTTTAAATAGCAAACTGCTTAGGATAATATCAAACGATGTGACCAAGTTTCAATGAATTCGGACAATTATTTTGGCGTGAGAATGTTTCCAACAGATAGACAGACGGACATAGCTAAATCGACTCAGTTTTTGATTTGATGCAATAATATATATACATTGTAGGGTCTAAGATGGCATTACACACGGAATGAAAAACTTAATAAACCCTCAAGACTTGTAGTGGAGGAGGGTATAAAAAAGATGACAATAAAAGTTTAGACAAAATTTCGGTAGATTCGTATTTTTATTGTAGACGTGAGAATGTTACCAACAGACAAAGCAAAAATGGCTCAATTATTGATTCTCTGCAAAATTATATGATTTATGGGATTTCAGATAATTCCTTTTGGTGTTGTAATAGGAAGTTATTTAAAACTTGGCGCGGTCAAATAAAACAGTCTTTCTTATTTTTATTGTAACGATAGACAAAAATGTTCAATGAATAAGTTTTAATTCCATATCATCTATAGTTTATGGTTAATTGTTAATTTTATTCGATTTGCCATATGTTACAACTATTTCACTAAAAAGAGTTGTAGAATCAAAATTAACTTACATGAGGAATATTTTTAGTTAAACGTCCCACGAATAATGATCCTAAAAATGCACCCATTATAGCACCTACAAACCATAAAACTGATAATACATTTGTATCTATATCAACATCATATTCCGCAGATGGTAGTTCGTAAACGGACCAACCCATTTTGAAGCCACCAGCAATAAAAACAGAAGCAGCTTTAAAATAAAAGAAATTTCAATTTTGCATTTATGAAATAAAATTAAATTAAATTCATTAAATTCATTCATTACCTGGCATCATAAGTTCAAATTGTAAACGATAGTTCCAAAGCTGTTTCAGCCAAGTGGAATTATCTTCCTCTTTAATTGTGGGCAGTAAAGACATTTTTCATCGATTTTATTTCTTTTTAATTTTCTAAATTATTTTGAATATTTAAAACTCCATAATATTGAATAGAAAAATGTTAAATACGCTAATTCATCATGTTTAATGTCAACCGTTTGATTTCACACTGTTTCAATACAATAAATATCGTTAAATAAATTTTAGTAGTATAGTTTATTTATTCCCATATTGGGGCTTATCAATAATATTATTTGCTCTCTTTTAGCGCCTCGATTAATTTATATAAATAATACATTTTCGCGTTATGATAAGATTATTTGTTTTTTTTTTCGAATTGTTGGTAAAGGTTTAAGTAGTTTAAGGTGTATATTTTGGTTTATTTTGATATAATATTAGATGCAACAATGGGAAACAATTTGACCGTACACCAAAAAAGCACAGTGTGTCCAAATCGATTATTATACTCTGCACTACCACAAGTGGTGAAGAGGGTACATTAACTTTGCAATACCGTGTGTAACGCTGTGTCGTGAAGTATATTGAAGATTGAAAGTCAAGATGTTTTTGAGTTAATTAATAGGAATACAAGACCCTATATTATTAGGGACGTAGTTATGACCTCGGGTCACAATATTTAAAAAGAACAATATTCATTACAACTGAATCGATGTTAAAAATTCTCTTATTAGTGAATTCTGGTCGGGCTTGTTAGACTAAAGTTTTTTTTAACTTCTTTACATAAAACATTATTGTTATTAAAAGAAACCCAGAGTGGGACTACAACAGTAGGCTATATCGTAATTTACGTATTTACCTCAGAAAGATTCTAGTTTATCTGCTCATACAAAAAATAAATTCAGGAAGTGTTTCTGACAATTGTTTTCTGTCCGTTACAAACATCGGAAAAAACACTTAATACCATAAATACCAATGGTGGTGTAGGGTATAAATATAACATTTTTACAAAACGTTCTTTTAAGTTTCTGCAAAAAGATATATGATCGGTCTTACGCACCAATTTGTGTTTTTTTAGTGTTTATAATGATATTTTACTGTTATCTTATCTGCCATGAGAATATTACCAATACTGTTAAAGGGATTGCGTAGCTGTTACTGTTTACAATATGGTTTACTAGCTTTTACCCGTTGCGCTTTGCTGAACGAACATTCTCCTCAGTCCAAGATCTCGAAAGAAATTTCACAAATCACAACGTGTATTAATTTAATTCTGACTTTTACAGTTCATTTGATATTCGATAAACATCTTTTTTTGTTTTATCGGGAACACTTCTCTCCCCATGATCGTATCCGCCCTTCATTCTATCCAGTAAAACAATTACTTGAAAATCTCGGTGAAGTGGCTATTTAGATATTCGATTATCAATATTTTCTTTGTATGGGAGATACTTCTCCACTTGATCGTATCCGTCCTATATTTTGTCAATTATTTCTTCGTGTGGGGGTATCTCTCCGCTGGTCCTATTGAAATTTTTATAGCCTATGTTACGTCTTACCATTAGGTCCAACAAGTCTAAACTTGAAATCATCTCCACTTTTACTATCACTATGTGATAGTATCACTATTTATTAAATCACTATTTCATTAAAATCGAAGTAGCCGTTCGGAAGTTACAAATTTATTTTCACTTCATTTTTCAATTGAAACTTTGTACAACGGGAATACCGAAATTTACTTCAAGGAATTTTTACAAAAAAGTCAGCTTACATACATAAGCCTTCATAATGTGTCAACTTAATTTTGGACTGACTTGGTATCCTGTCACTACGGTAAACGAGACCTTGGATGGTACAAGGATAATAGTACGACATTTGTACCACGGGAGGCAAATTCTCCAAACTGCCCGGTGCTATGAACAGTGAAGAAATATTGGGTTCTTGTTAATAGGGAATTGAATAAGAAAGAAAGAAAATATAAATTTCATCGAAGACTATAATTTTTTTGTAAATTATAATTATTTCAATCAAATAAAAAAGAGAAACAAGTAAGAATGCTATATTTGGCTGTGCCGAATCTTTTAATACTCTCCACCACTAACATTATGCAAAAATTACTATGCGTTCATCAGATTAAATGCCCATTATGAAAAAGGGCCGCAATAAACACTGCAGTGAAATTGAGAAGAAATTAGATACATATGTGTGAGCTACAGCAAAATATGAACTGATATTGGTCAGATTAATAACATATATTGAAGACAGTTAGAAAAATAATTAAAACGTATATCAAAAAATTGGCTATTATTTACTAGTTTTATAATTTTAAGCCTGTTTTCCGGGAAGATATTGACAGAGATCGGCCATTCCGGAAAGTGATTTTATATGGGGCTACAGCAAAATATGGACTGAGATTATTCAAATTAGCAATGTATATTAAGACAGTTAAAAAAGTCGTTGTGCCAAATTTCAATGGACTTGGCTTTTATAGCCTAAATTCGTTTTCCGGAAAGGGGCGTTATATGGGAGCTATAGCAAAATTTGAAGCGATATTGTCCAATTAATAACGTGTATTCCAGAGAGATAGAAAATGAATAGTGTTGAATTTCAGTATAATTTGTCCTTATGTAATACTTTTTAAGCTCAAACCAGTTTTCCAGGTAGGGCCGTTATATGGGAGCTATAGTAAAATATGGAACGAAGAATTACACATATATTAAAGACCGTTAGGAAATTAATTGTACTTAAGTTTAGTAGAATCGGTTTATATATAAGAGTTTTATAATCTATAAATCCTATTCCGGGAAGGGGCTTTATATGAGGCTTGGTAAAAAAATTACTTCAGTACAATTTAGTTTCTTTGGGTTAATAATTGTATTAAATTGACAAATTTCGGAAAATTATCTTAATAATTGTGACCCATGCAGCACAAATTTTGCATATTTCAGCCTATAACTTTTTTCTTTGATCTGATTTTGATGATTTTTTATACGATAATGAAATATATACTTGTATATTGTAATTACATTTTTTGTTTAAATCCAAAAAAACTGCTTAGAACAATAAGAAACAATGTGTTCAAAAATATGTGTTTGTTAAGAACTGTTCGATTTCACTTCTTATCTTATGGTTATTATAAAAATGTAAGCTAAATCCATAAATAATAGAGAGGTATACAACTTAACCTCAATATAAATAAAAGAGTCAGGTCACAATGGTTCAAACATCGATATCTAGTGACAAAAAATATATACTCCTTTTAAAGAGACAACTTTTATTTTCGTTTAATTTTAATTAAATTATAAAATATTATATTTAGAAATATAATTACAAAATTAATAATATTTTTTTAATGTATAAAACATTTAAATACTTATTTGTTAAACATTTAAATCGACATACTAATTAAATAATACAATTTTATAAATCAATTACGAAAATTGTTAAAATTTTTGAATTTAGTTAAACATTCACGTAAGGAATAACGTTTTGTTTCTGGCATTACATAGATGGCAACGGCCAGGAATACTAAAGAAAGTGCGCCCAAAGTTAGGAAATAAACGAACATATTTGAAATTGTATGTAAGAATGTTGTTGTACTACAAATGATAATAATGTGAACCAACATTTCCACTATAAAAACAATGGCCACATAATATGGTTTAACCGCCAAAGGAAAGGCTTCACTTAGATAAGCTGATGAGGAAGCCATCGATATGGTGGCGAATAATTGAAAGAATATCAATAAGTATTTAACAGCATTCATATAATCCATATCAATTAAATTTTTTTTATCATCACAAATACCACCAACGGTGAAAGCCAAAATAGTGCATACAACAAAACCAGTTATCATGGGCGATTTGCGACCTTTAGAATCCAGAGTAAATGAAACAATCAATGGTCCTATCCATCTCGCAAATGCATATAAAATATATGGAAATACGGCATAAGGTGTAGACATAACGGTAGAATAAGTAAAGGCAAAATTAATTTGATATGAAAAACTTAGAGCCATAAATGAGCGATAAAAGCAAAGTTTCAATAATGCCGGCAAACCATAGATGGCATTTTCAATAAATGATTTGTCTTTACTTTCGGCCAAATAACGTTTGTGTTCTTCCAGCTGTTCATAAGTTTCATAGGTAATGGTAAAGGGTCTTTGTAGACGTCTTAAACAATCGATGGCCATTTGTTCATCCCCACGTGCCAAATAATATAAAGGTGATTCAATTATTAGTAAAGCTGCCATAATAAAAGCTATAATACCGTAAATGATATTAAGAACACCACTCATTTGAATAGCTTGGAAAACTTCATCTGTACTACTGGTCCATGTGGTAGAGTAAATTATTTGTATGAATATACCACAACTAAAACACATTGTATCCATTGAAGCGGCATTTACACCACGCATTTCTTTGACAACCTCTTCGCCAACCAAAACAAATGTCACCGGAAATACCAAACCGACTGCTATGCCATTAAGATATCGTGAAGCCATTATGGCGTCATAAGATTCGGGTTCAGATACTTGTAATATGCCACCGATAGTTACTAAGATTGAAGAAAAACACTGCAAATTGAATTATACATTTAGATTTGTGATTTAATTGTTGTTTTAATTGTGTTTTTTAAATAACTCAGAAACTCACCACTAATATTTTCTTTGGTACTAAATTACAGGCAAATGCACCAATTATGGCACCAATTATACATGCTATAAACCAACTCATAATTAAATTGTCTGTTATAAACAAATCCGAACTGAATTGATTGGTTCCAAAACCTAGTTTCCAGGCCATATTCATACCACCGGATATGAAAATTAATGATGCTGCAAGATTTAAAGATCATAAATAAATGTATTTCTAATAATTTACAAAAGAAAAGAAGAAAGAATACTATATTCGGCTTGACCGAACCTTTAATTCACATTATTTGCTTGAGTTGAAGATATTGTACCGGAAAACTAATTTAACATTTTAACAGCTTAAAGTCTGATTCTGGAAGAAAACTACAGTGAAATGAGAAAAGAAAATGAAATTCTTTTCAAACGCAGGTACTAGTGTACCCAAAAACAGAAACCAGAAACCGGAAACCGGTTATCCGGTTATTTGCATTACGGAAAATATGCCGTTTTTTGCAGACGGGTGATTTATCCATAATTAAAGCATTTTTAAGCTTTTCACTAAAATATTCACCTTCATTTTGTATGTTCCGAAATGACTGGGAATATTCAAAATTTTTCATTCCATGCGTCCAATAAGAAAAGTTGTGTATGTATTCATAAATTTAAGATAGAATTCCGGTAAGGGAACTCTATTCGAAAACGGATTTTTAAATTTTCGAATAACTCGAAAAACCGGTTCTCTGAAAATGACGGCTTTTTTGAATACAAAAATTGGTACCGAGCCGAATTTTTTAGGTATTAAAGAAAGATAATTAAAACCTTTTTAGCCTAAAATCCAATTTCATGGGTAATAGACCTTATATGGCAGCTACATCAAATATTGGTTTATGGACCGATATTCGTCAAATTAGTAATATTATATCAATTATCCAAAACTTTCATGATTTTTGAGGTGAACTAAACAGCGGTCTACAACTCTTTTCCTTCTGAACAGATATAGTCAATTATAAATATCAAACTTAAGAGGACTATTACAAAAATCTTACCCAAATTGCGTTAGAATCGATTCCTTATTGTGGATGTGAGAATGTTTCCAAAAGCCGGTCAGACAGACGGGTATAGCTTAATCGACTCAGTTTTGATTTGAATCAGGAATATATATATATATATATATATATATATATATATATATATATATATATATATATATATATATATATATATATATATATATATATATATATATATATATATATATATATATATATATATATATATATATATATATATATATATATATATATATATATATATATATATATATATATATATATATATATACTTAATAGATTCCTTTTTCGTGTTAAACTTGACATGACAATGTTAATATACTTGTGGCGGTAGATATTTTTTTCAATAAGGTCTGTGTTATTTGTTAAGACGCATATAGTCCAATCCAAATCTTAAGGAATTAAATAGTACCAATTATTAACCTATTTTTGACCACCATCCAATGCCATTAAGATAGAGGAATAAAATTTGGTATGGTGTCTAAGATATAAAAATATAAAATTATTTTGTTCTTTATATTATACAATTTCTGAAATATTAGACCATGGAAATTGGATTTATGATTAGTCTAAAGAGCTTTTTAATGGTCTAGTTAATCTAAAATTTAATTTTCTTTGAAAATAATTCTGTAATTTTTGACTGGTTGAATGGATTTACAGAAGAGTGCGACATAATAACCCCTATAGGGTGATAAGTGCAAAGTGTGGTATCCTTGACATTTTTACCGCATGTAAAATTAAAAAAATGGAATTTCAACTTGCAAAATTTTGCAAGATTTTGACTCAGTTTTGTTTAATATATGTCCAAAAGTATTATCTCAATCTTGTTAAATCATTCTATTTATGGTCCATAAATATAAATTAGTTAAAAGAAAATTAGTTAAAATAAAAAAAATATTTAGAAATAAACGTAAACGCACCAATTTTTATGAGTTTTGGAGGAATTTTAAAAATTTAAAATGTTTAATATTAAAGATGTCTGTCAGAAATATTCAGACAATTTTGATCTTGAAATAAGGCACCATGGGAGAGGTATAAAGTGGGCAAAATTTATGTTTCTCATAACATTGAAAAAATTTACCTTTGAAATACACTCATTTACATGTGTTCTATCATGTATTCCAACTTTGGAACTTTTCCCCATATTTTTTGGAAAACAGGGAAAATATTTTATTATCATCAATATTCAATAACAAAATTTTATAAATTTTTTATAAATCTTTAAAAGGAATTAAAATTAAAGAAGTAAGAATGCTATATTCGGCTATATCGAATCTTCAATACCTTCACTACAAATGCGGGGAAATGTTATGTTTAGTACGTTGAACTCAAAAATTTTATAAAAATGCACTTTGGTTTTTATATACAACATTTTAATCGGATATTTCTAAATAAAGAAAGATTTTCGAAAATAAATGTTGAAAATTTTTGCTAAAAACGTATTTTTGAATTTGGAAAGCGTTATATTTTGGACTGTATAGTGGTACAAGCTCTACATCTACATTATTGGTTTTTTAGGACCTATGAAAAATTATGGAAAGACCCCAGGATAATTTAATATCGGGGAGTAAAAATTCTTATTGTTAAAAATTTGGAACATATCATATCATTAAAACTTTGCCAAGATCGGTCAAAATTTTTTTTTATTTTTGAAGCTAAATATCTCTTAAACTTAGGTTTATAATAGGTTTTCATTTGCAGAATCCACTCATATAAATTTTTTTTAAATCAGTTTAGATATAAGAAATCTGGTTCGTTTTAAATATTTGTATGACCCGAAGTGACCAATTGTGGGACCTTGTGGACGATCTCCGTTAAGTTCACAAAGTCTAATCTCAAAACTTTCTCTCGCCGACACTTCTACTATATATTATTAACTTGTATACCCAATATTTTAAAAACACCTTTAATATTTAATTTGTATTATATATTTTATAGATTTTTTAATATAAAAAATAATATGAAACGTGTAAACATGAACGTTACCTTTTAATAGGTATTACTAATCTGATAAGATCAGTAATATTTTTAATATAGAAATTACTATTTTAATTAAGATTTTGGTTTAGTTAATATATTAGTTCGTTAAACAATATTAATTTTTATAATATTTTAGAGCCAAATGAGCTTAAGCTTTATTTTGAAAAGTTTTTTTATATAGGACCTATAAAAAAACAGGCACCGATCAAATTCGTTCTTACTGAAGTGGTTTTCATGATTTTTTGTATTCTGATGAAGTATGTATAGCTGGTAGAGAATTAAAAGGGCTATATTTATGTAAAATGTATGTTCAATCAAATCCTTAATAAAATTTTAGCGATTTAAAAAAATCGTCATTTCCGAGGTGACCATATTTGGAGATCCACTTCCCAACCTCAGGACCCACTATAAACATGTCCTTTTCCATATCACCATATATTAAGTCAAATAAAGAAGGTGATATTTATCTTATTTGTGGGAATCAAAAAATAATTAAATCTCTCAATAAGTACTGAATCTGTAACAAAAAACAACCAAAGTCCCCCTCTTAACTACTCCACATGTCTCAAATAGACAAAAGTTTGCTTAAACTTACTTTTTTGGCATTTTGAAAAAGGAGAGTAGTATTTTGTGGATCGATGATTCTTAAATATTTTAATTTATAAGGAGGTCTTCTAGCAAAGAATATAATCAAAAATTTGCAACAAAAACTATAAAATTCGATGTTTCTGGTGTTATGGTATGGAGGTGCGTTTCTTACTATGGTGTTGGACCATTTTACAGTATCAAAACTATAATAGATGTGTCAGAATATGTAAAAATATTAGACGCAATAATACTTCCTTATAGACCTAGAAATGCCGCTGAAACCAACAAGAGAACTAAAAGTGATTTCACATTGATGGGGTCATTGTAATGAAATGGCCTCCCCAGTCTCCTGATGTAAATCCAATAAATAATCTGTGTATATATGTATAATATAAGAGGTTGCTTATTTAACCGACCAATAATAGCGATATGTCGACCACTTAGAGCAGGCATGGAACTCTATTTATCCTGGAAAGGTGCTAGAATTTAGTTAATTCAATGGAAAGGCGAAGTTCGGCTGTTATTACTAACAAAGGAAATACTATATAGTAAGTTCAAACCGATAAAATACCACTAAAAAATTAAACAACAATTTTTTATTTATGGCTTTTTGTTATAGTTGAAACCGGGTAGTGCTATTATTTTGACACCAAGTTTTATCTATATTTTTATATCTTCGTCACTATCTTTTCAACTAATTTTTATTCAAATAGCTTTTATGGCTTATTAAAGAAGACGTATGTATGTGGTGCTATTATTTTGACTGCAGCTGTATATGTAAAACTATCGCTGAAATCACATTGTATGGTTTATAGTGTTAAACGTCCGAGATTTTTATTTTCCTATATGTCTATGCATATATGTATCACTGTTATCATGGACATTATCAGACTTTTGCAAAAACACACACACACACATCTACACATATGAGTCAAAATATTTATTTAAAAAATTGATAAATTTTTAGCAGATAAAAAAAATTTACTAAACTTTTAACACTTTCATTTTTTGGTCTCGAACGTATGTTATGGACGCTATCAGCTTAAGACTTTATTATATATTTTTTTCTTGATTTAAGTATTTTGAAAATATTTTAAAACGCATTTTTTGGAAATGCCTTACCTGTGCCCACTGAATTTGATTGTGGTTTATTTTTGTAATTTCGGCTCCACCATCCAGTATTTTGTTGTACTGGCTGAACAGCTGATATTGCGGTACTGATGATGCCGGTACATTATAAACTTGCACCTGTATTGTAGGTGGTTGTGCCATGTATGGAGGTGCTTGCACCTGTATTGGTGGTGGTTGAGCCTGAAATGGTGCAGGTTGAGCTTGAAAAGGCGGAGGTTGAGTGTGAAATGGTGTAGGTTGAGCCTGAAACGGCGGCGGCGGTTGTGCCTGAAATTGTGGTGTTTGCACCCTAATTGGTGGTGGTTGTGCCTTTGGAGGAATAGGTTGTTTAGATGTATCCCACATAATTGTTAACTAAATGTCTTTATTAAAGTACAATTCGTTCGTTTAACTGTATTTTATACGTCTTTACTCGTTTAAAAATATTTAAACACTAATTCCATTAAATTATTTCATACGAACTTTTGTTTAATAATATTTATTTATCGACGCTTAATCTTATCGAACTTAATAATTGATGTTGCTACTTTTTATGCGGAGAAAAAATATACTTTTTTTTAACTGAAACAACAAATCGATAAAGCTTTTAGTTAATAGGTATTTTCGAGCAATAATTGGAGATTTTATGGACGATTCCATCAGTTTTTGTATTCGATATTTACCTTTGCATAAGATATTAACGTCTTTTTACCGGTTTAAACTACAGAGAACTTTTTATATCCTCTACAACTAGAAATCATCTAAGACCCTATAAAGTATATAAATAGCTTTATCGGACTATAGCAGGTAATTATAAACCGACATCTGAGACAGATGAAAATTTTTCCTATTTTTATACTCTCCATCATCGCAGATATGACAAATATATTGATATATTTGTCATTGCGCGTACAACACCAAGAAGGAATCAAATTAGACCCCATAAACTATATATATTATTTCATCAAACTTAAACCTGAGTCTTTTCATCTCTATTCGATGTCAACAAAATTAAACCTGAATGTTTCTAATTGTCCTCTTCCGTTTGCTAATAAAATAAAATAAATAAAAATCTGTATTATCAGTTCAGTAGGCCCTTATTGCCTACCGCCTATAGACCGATATCTGAAGTTGCCTCAAAATTTAGAAGAAAAACTTTTCTAAAACTTTCATTTAAATTAATTTGATTTTAACAGAATTTATGCAAAAAAATCAAAATCAGATTAGTATCAAAGTAGTTATGGGATAAATAATACAAAATTTTTCTAAACCCCAAAATGGGTGTGTCATAAAAATAAGCAATTTTCTGAGAAATCTCCATATAAAGGCTTTTCTCTGAATATAGTTTTAAGATTATAAAATAATTTGACACAGTTATTCTTTTAACTGATAAACATTTTATAAGAATTTGACATATATTGGTCCATATTTGATATAGCTGTCATATAAGGTCCCTTTCCGGAATAAAATTTTGAACTTAAAAAACTTTTAAATATAATCTAATTTAATTGAAATTCAACACGCTTTCTTTTCTAATAATTAGAAATATATTTAACTAATTATTTATCGATCCATATCTCGATATAGCTCCTTTATAAGGCCCCCCTTCTGAAAAATAGTTTTGAACTTATGTAACTCTTAAATTTAAAGCAATTCTATTAAATGTCGGCACAGTTATTTTCTAAATGTGCTTAATATTCGGTCCATATTTGCTTAAAGCAAATAAAACTCTTAAATAAAGCCGAATTAGTTGGTTGGCAACAATTACTTTTCCAATTTCTTCGAATATATGTTACTATTTGACGAGTGTCGGTCCATATTTTCTTATAGTTCCCAATTAAGGCTCATTTTCGAAAAACGATTTTGAATTTATACAATTAAAAATGTTACAGTCAGTCAAGCACGACCATGTAATGCCCTATATCACGTTGTTGGTTGTAAATGCATGTTACTCACAATTATTTATTTAAGCTTTTGTGCTCAATAGATTATAAAGATATAACATTTATGTAAATTTTGTGCGTTTTAAAAGATTTCTTTTTTTCTGGAGGTTTATAAAAGGTAAGAAAAACCATGTGGACCGACCATCGTATTATTTCACACAGCTTTTTTGAATTTGACTAAATATTTTTGAAAATACCCACGTTTATATTTAGGAATTTTAATTACTGAAAACACCATTCCGAGAATCAAAGTCTACAAAGTCTACAAATTAAACGCTCATTAAGGATATTATACGATATTGTATAGTCGATCTAAAACAACTTTTACACTCTACTTGTTTAGAATGGTCATGACAAAGTTAAGTACAAATTTACTTTTAAGAATTTTAAGAATAATTTATTCACAATTTAAGTTCCACTTGAAATACCTCCTATGTATGCGAATAGACCCATTGTTGTTTGTTTGCAAATTATTTGCATTTAATTGAACTTTTAAATGTTAAAAAGATATTGAAAAAGTTTATTAAAAGCTTCGTTTCCAAAAAAAAGTAATTTTATTTTTTGCTCTACTGAGATCCAATGGCGAGTGGGACTTTTTAATTTCTTATTTTTTATAAAAAGTACCTTCATTTTCACAAAAGCGATGATAAATTTATTAATCATCATTTTACGTTTTCAAATATCTTATCAGAATTTGTTATTGCGGTTAAAAATCTGTACTTGTTTTTGAACATTTCAAAATAAATGAAATGAAATTATTTGTATTTGAAAATAGTTTATTTAGTTTTATAAATAGCAAATCTGTTTATATGTTGCCTAAATGAGACGACTGTGCCGAATCGTAAATATCCTCCACTACTTATATTAAGCAAGAAAGAATTAGTCTATATTTAAACAAGTAAGAATGTATAGTCGTTTATGCCCGATTATCTAATACCCTAGCACCACTTCATTGGTAAATATGGTAGTTTCAAGAAATTAATGCACGACCCTCGTATTATTTAATTTTCTGATTTATTATCAGGTGCAATACATAAATTTGTGCGTTTCAAAATGAGATTTTCTGAAAGGCTTATTTGGGGACCACAAGATTTATGAACGACCATCGTAAAATTTTGCACATCGTTTTTTTATTTATCTTAATTTTGATCAATTATTAAAATACCAATGGGTCCAATGAGAAATAATAGATCGACTTCGTCCTAAAGCCAAAAATAATAATATTTCATCGAAATATTTCAAAAATTGCGAGCTATAGGCTGTTTACCAACTTTTATATGGACTGCCAGATGGACGAACATAAGCTCAAAACCGTTTTTGGGAAGGGTTTTATATGAGAGCTATAGCAAAAAATGCGCCGAGACTGGCCAAAGTACTAATATATTACAGATAGAAAACTTATTGTGTGGAAATTCAATAAAATAGAGTTTTGTATGCTGAAATCCGTTTTCCGGGATGGGGCCTGATAGGGGAAATCCGTTTTCCGGGATGGGGCCAAAATGTGGATTTATATTCGCCAAATTCAAGCAGTTAGATTCTGGATTCTAACATAATTTCAGTATAAATAGGAGTTTTTAGAACTATAAACCATATTCAGGGAAATAGGCTTATAAGACACATCTTATTTTCGGGTTTATTACTGCATCAAACTGGCTGTACATGACGAATTTCAGAAAGAATATCTTAAAATTGCCACTTATTAGACACATAGATTTTAGGGCGTATCATCATTTTGTATATTATTAACTTATAACTTTTTCTCTTGATCCGATTTATATGACTTTTTATATGAATAACGAAGCAAAACTGTATGTCGCACTTAAATTCTTGTTTAAATCCAATTACTTTTGTTCAAATTTTAAAAGTTTTTTGGTATTTTGAGGTTGTCTCAGATATAAGTCCTATAAAGCTATATAGCTGGTTCAAATATGATAACAAGTACTCAAGCAAAATTTCATTGAAATTTGAACAATTATTCTATTCTTGAATGTTTCAAACAGACAGACGAACAGATGAACGACAGACGGACATCTATTTAGATTTTGATAAAATGCAAAAATATTTATACTCTATTGGGTCTTGGATGATTCCTTCTGGGATTTACACAGGAAATTACCTCATCACTATTTATGGTGATGCGAGGTATGGAAATAATATTAGGAGACATTAAAAGTTTCGATTTAAATAAGGAGTGAGACGAAAAATTCTTAACATAATATTAATTGTTTTATTATTTAAAAAATTATTTTTATAATTTTAACCAATAATAGTGAAATTTTAAACTTTTTTTGGAAACTCTTCCATTAAAGTTAAAAATTAAAATCTTCAAATCTTTCACATTTTCGCATACTTTTTTGTGTTTTTCAATTCCCTTTAAACAAGATTCCAATATCTCTTCACTGCCCTTAGCAAATATCACTTTATTGTTTTTGTGTCACTCACTTTTTTACCTTAGTGACGGATTCCAAGTCAGGCTAAAAGGAAGTGAACCCATTATGAAGTCTTATAAATGGTAGCAGCTTTTCTTGTAAACATTCCTTGATGTAAATGTGGGTATTATAAACCCGCTGTAAAAATGATTGACCTCATTTACCTCAACTGTAAACTGTAGAATATTCGTTTAGAAAACTTGACTTAAATTTTCATGCTCTGTTTTAAGTCCTAACGTTTATGTTAAGACTTTTTGGGCCTTGTATGTTTTTTAGCCTGATTAACTGCTGCTTTCGTAGCGGATGTTTTTTTAGCTTTAGATATATCATCTGGATTATTCCTTCTACCTTAACCAGTTTATATATCAAAAGACAATATTTCCCGATGCTGTTTTATAACCTTTTTAGATGTCTCACGACAGACTTTAGAATGCTTGTCCAAGTTTTTATAGGATCTTGTTTATTTTTTACAGTATTTTTATTGACGATTTCGATTGGTCCTATATGTTTCTTTCTTAGGAAAGAAAAAGCCACTCAGCACTTGTGCTGATCAATATGTCAATAAATTTGATTATCATTTAGAGGTTTGAACAAAGAATCGAGATATGTATCGATAATTTGAATAAAATTATCTATTCGATTACTTTTAATACCCTTCACCACCATGAGTTCAGCAGAGGGTATATTAACTCTGTTATTACGTGTATAACGCTAAGAAGGAATTATCTTCGATCCCATAATGTCTATATATAGTATGTCCGTAAGTCTGTCTGCGTGTATGTCTCTCTGTTTTG
>PYHX02000413.1:51428391-51467286 GCA_004302925.2 Cochliomyia hominivorax
TTTTATTCGATTTGCCATATGTTACAACTATTTCACCAAAAGAGTTGTAGAATCAAAATTAAACTTACATGAGGAATATTTTTAGTTAAACGTCCCACGAATAATGATCCTAAAAATGCACCCATTATAGCACCTACAAACCATAAAACTGATAATACATTTGTATCTATATCAACATCATATTCCGCAGAATGGTAGTTCGTAAACGGACCAAACCCATTTTGAAGCCACCAGCAATAAAAACAATAGCAGCTTTAAAATAAAAGAATTTTCAATTTTGAATTTATGAAATAAAATTAAATTAAATTCATAAAATTCATTCATTACCTGGCATCATAAGTTCAAATTGTAAACGATAGTTCCAAAGCTGTTTCAGCCAAGTGGAACTATCTTCCTCTTTAATTGTGGGCAGTAAAGACATTTTTCGTCGATTTTATTTCTTTTTAATTTTCTAAATTATTTTGAATTAAATTTAAAAATCCATAATATTGAATAGAAAAATGTTAAATACGCTAATTCATCATGTTTAATGTTAACCGTTTGATTTCACACTGTTTCAATACAATAAATATCGTTAAATAAATTTTAGTAGTATAGTTTATTCCCATATTGGGGCTTATCAATAATATTATTTGCTCTCTTTTAGCGCCTCGATTAATTTATATAAATAATACATTTTCGCGTTATGATAAGATTATTTGTTTTTTTTTTCGAATTGTTGGTAAAGGTTTAAAGTAGTTTAAGGTGTATATTTTGGTTTATTTTGATTTTGGTTTATTAGATGCAACAATGGAAAACAATTTGACCGTACTCCAAAAAGCACAGTGTGTCCAAATCGATTATTATACTCTGCACTACCACAAGTGGTGAAGAGGTTACATTAACTTTGCAATACCGTGTGTAACGCTGTGTCGTGAAGTATATTGAAGATTGAAAGCCAAGATGTTTTTGAGTTAATTAATAGGAATACAAGACCCTATATTATTAGGGACGTAGTTATGACCTCGGGTCACAAAATTTAAAAGAACAATATTCGTTACAACTGAATCGATGTTAAAAATTTCCTTATGAGTGAATTCTGGTCGGGCTTGTTAGACTAAATTTTTTTTAACTTCTTTACATAAAACATTATTGTTATTAAAAACCCCAGAGTGGGACTACAACAGCAGGCTATATCGTAATTTACGTATTACCTCAGAAAGATTCTAGTTTATCTGCTCATACAAAAAATAAATTCAGGAAGTGTTTCTAACAATTGTTTCTGTCCTTTACAAACATCAGAAAAAACACTTAATACCATAATTACCAATGGTGGTGTAGCGTACAAATATATCATTTTTACAAAAAGTTCTTTTAAGTTTCTGCAAACAGAATATATGATCGGTCTTACGCACCAATTATTACAATTTTGTTAGTGTTTATAATGATATTTTACTGTTATCTTATCTGCCATGAGAATATCGTCAATACTGTTAAAGGATTGCGTAGCTGTTACTGTTTACAATATGGTTTACTAACTTTTACCCGTTTGCGCTTTGCTGAACGAACATTCTCCTCAGTCCAAGATCTCGAAAGAAATTTCACAAATCACAATGTGTATTAAATTAATTCCGAATTTTACAGTTCTTTAAATATTGGATAATTAACATTTTTTTTGTATCGAGGACACTTCTCTCCCCATGATCGTATCCGCCTTCATTCTATCCAGTAAAACAATTACTTGAAAATCTCGGTGAAGTGGCTATTTAGATATTCGATTATCAATATTTTCTTTGTATGGGAGATACTTCTCTACTTGATCGTATCCGTCCTATATTTTGTCAATTATTTCTTCGTGTGGGGGTACCTCTCCGCTGGTCCTATTGAAATTTTTATAGCCTATGTTACGTCTTACCGTGAGAACCGGCTCCTATTAGGTCCAACAAGTCTAAACTTGAAATCATCTCCACTTTTACTATCACTATGTGATAGTATCACTATTTATTAAATCACTATTTCATTAAAATCGAAGTAGCCGTTCGGAAGTTACAAATTTATTTTCACTTCATTTTTCAATTGAAACTTTGTATAACGGGAATACCGAAATTTACTCCAAGGAATTTTTAACAAAAAAGTCAGCTTACATACATAAGCCTTCATAATGTGTCAACTTAATTTTGGACTGACTTGGTATCCTGTCACTACGGTAAACGAGACCTTGGATGGTACAAGAATATTAGTATGGTATTTGTACCATGGGAAGCAAATTCTCCAAACTGCCCGGTGCTATGAACAGTGAAGAAATATTGGGCACTTGTTAATAGGGAAAACATAAATTTCATCGAAGACTATAATTTTTTTGCAAATTATAATTATTTCAATCAAATAAAAAAGAGAAACAAGTAAGAATGCTATATTTAGCTGTGCCGAATCTTTTAATACTCTCCACACTAACATTATGCAAAAATTACTAAAGAGTTGAAGATATCAACCAATAAATTTATGCGTTCATCAGATTAAATGCCCATTATGAAAAAGGGCCGCAATAAACACTGCAGTGAAATATGGAAAAATATTATTGAATTTATTTATTATTATTAGTACCGAGCTATAGATTTTAATGGCCCATTTTTTTAAAACAAAAGTTAAGAAAAGAAATTAGGTACATATGTGTGAGCTACAGTAAAATATGAAATGATATTGGTCAGATTAATAACATATATTGAAGACAGTTAGAAAAATAATTAAAACGTATATCAATAAAATTGGCCATTATTTACTAGTTTTTTAATTTTAAGCCTGTTTTCCCGGGAAGATATTGACAGAGATCGGCCATTCCGGAAAGTGATTTTATATGGGGCTTACAGCAAAATATGGACTGAGATTATTCAAATTAGCAATGTATATTAAGACAGTTAAAAAAGTCGTTGTGCCAAATTTCAATGGACTTGGCTTTTATAGCCTAAATTCGTTTTCCGGAAAGGGGCGTTATATGGGAGCTATAGCAAAATTTGAAGCGATATTGTCCAATTAATAACGTGTATTCCAGAGAGATAGAAAATGAATAGTGTTGAATTTCAGTATAATTTGTCCTTATGTAATACTTTTTAAGCTCAAACCAGTTTTCCAGGTAGGGCCGTTATATGGGAGCTATAGTAAAATATGGAACGAAGAATTACACATATATTAAAGACCGTTAGGAAATTAATTGTACTTAAGTTTAGTAGAATCGGTTTATATATAAGAGTTTTATAATCTATAAATCCTATTCCGGGAAGGGGCTTTATATGAGGCTTGGTAAAAAAATTACTTCAGTACAATTTAGTTTCTTTGGGTTAATAATTGTATTAAATTGACAAATTTCGGAAAATTATCTTAATAATTGTGACCCATGCAGCACAAATTTTGCATATTTCAGCCTATAACTTTTTTCTTTGATCTGATTTTGATGATTTTTTATACGATAATGAAATATATACTTGTATATTGTAATTACATTTTTTGTTTAAATCCAAAAAAAACTGCTTTAGAACAATAAGAAAACAATGTGTTCAAAAAATATGTGTTTGTTAAGAACTGTTCGATTTCACTTCTTATCTTATGGTTATTATAAAAATGTAAGCTAAATCCATAAATAATAGAGAGGTATACAACTTAACCTCAATATAAATAAAAGAGTCAGGTCACAATGGTTCAAACATCGATATCTAGTGACAAAAATATATACTCCTTTTAAAGAGACAACTTTTATTTTCGTTAATTTTAATTAAATTATAAAATATATATTTAGAAATATAATTACAAAATTAATAATATTTTTTAATGTATAAAACATTTAAATACTTATTTGTTAAACATTTAAATCGACATACTAATTAAATAATACAATTTTATAAATCAATTACGAAAAATTGTTAAAATTTCTGAATTTAGTTAAACATTCACGTAAGGAATAACGTTTTGTTTCTGGCATTACATAGATGGCAACGGCCAGGAATACTAAAGAAAGTGCGCCTAAAGTTAGGAAATAAACGAACATATTTGAAATTGTATGTAAGAATGTTGTTGTACTACAAATGATAATAATGTGAACCAACATTTCCACTATAAAAACAATGGCCACATAATATGGTTTAACCGCCAAGGGAAAGGCTTCACTTAGATAAGCTGATGAGGAAGCCATCGATATGGTGGCGAATAATTGAAAGAATATCAATAAGTATTTAACAGCATTCATATAATCCATATCAATTAAATTTTTTTTATCATCACAAATACCACCAACGGTGAAAGCCAAAATAGTGCATATAACAAAACCAGTTATCATGGGCGATTTGCGACCTTTAGAATCCAGAGTAAATGAAACAATCAATGGTCCTATCCATCTCGCAAATGCATATAAAATATATGGAAATACGGCATAAGGTGTAGACATAACGGTAGAATAAGTAAAGGCAAAATTAATTTGATATGAAAAACTTAGAGCCATAAATGAGCGATAAAAGCAAAGTTTCAATAATGCAGGCAAACCATAGATGGCATTTTCAATAAATGATTTGTCTTTACTTTCGGCCAAAATAACGTTTGTGTTCTTCCAGCTGTTCATAAGTTTCATAGGTAATGGTAAAGGGTCTTTGTAGACGTCTTAAACAATCGATGGCCATTTGTTCATCCCCACGTGCCAAATAATATAAAGGTGATTCAATTATTAGTAAAGCTGCCATAATAAAAGCTATAATACCGTAAATGATATTAAGAACACCACTCATTTGAATAGCTTGGAAAACCTCATCTGTACTACTGGTCCATGTGGTAGAGTAAATAATTTGTATGAATATACCACAACTAAAACACATTGTATCCATTGAAGCGGCATTTACACCACGCATTTCCTTGACAACCTCTTCGCCAACCAAAACAAATGTCACGGGAAATACCAAACCGACCGCTATGCCATTAAGATATCGTGAAGCCATTATGGCGTCATAAGATTCGGGTTCAGATACTTGTAATATGCCACCGATAGTTACTAAGATTGAAGAAAAACACTGCAAAGGGAATTATACATTTAGATTTGTGATTTAATTGTTGTTTTAATTGTTTTTTTTTTTTAAATAACTCAACTACTCACCAATAATATTTTCTTTGGTACTAAATTACAGGCAAATGCACCAATTATGGCACCAATTATACATGCTATAAACCAACTCATAATTAAATTGTCTGTTATAAACAAATCCGAACTGAATTGATTGGTTCCAAAACCTAGTTTCCAGGCCATATTCATACCACCGGATATGAAAATTAATGATGCTGCAAGATTTAAAGATCATAAATAAATGTATTTCTAATAATTTGGAAAAGAAAACTTGAAAGAATACTATATTCGGCTTGGCCGAATCTTTAATTCACATTATTTGCTTGAGTTATAATATGGGAGCTGTATCATAAAATAGACCGAAATACAACTAGTTAATTATTTGTATTTACATCAGTTAGGAAAATAATTATGTAAAATTACAACAGAATTGGTTTAAGTTTAAAAATATATTCCTGAAATAATCCAAAACTTTTTAATTAGAAATTTTAGAAAATTTTTTCTTATGACTTTTGAGGTGACCTAAACAGCGGTCTACAACTCTTTTCCTTCTGAACAGATATAGTCAATTATAAATATCAAACTTAAGAGGACTATTACAAAAATCTTACCCCAATTGTGTTAGAATCGATTCCTTATTGTGGATGTGAGAATGTTTCCAAAAGCCGGTCAGACAGACGGGCATAGCTTAATCGACTCAGTTTTGATTTGAATCAGGAATATATATATATATATATATATATATATATATATATATATATATATATATATATATATATATATATATATATATATATATATATATATATATATATATATATATATATATATATATATATATATATATATATATATATATATATATATATATATATATATATATATATATACTCTTTATAGATTCCTTTTTCGTGCTAAACTTGACATGACAATGTTAATATACTCTCATCACCACTTGTGGTGGTAGATATTTTTTCAATATGGTCCAATCCAGTTCTTAAGGAATTAAATAGTACCAATTATTAACCTACTTTTTTACCACCACCCAGTGCCATTAAGATAGAGGAATAAAATTTGGTATGGTGTCTAAGATATAAAAATATAAAATTATTTTGTTCTTTATATTATACAATTTCTGAAATATTGGACCATGGAAATTGGATTTATGATTTGTCTTAAGAGCTTTTTAATGGCCTAGTTAATCTAAAATTAAATTTTCTTTGAAAATAATTCTGTAACTTTTGACCGGTTGAATGGATTTACAGAAGAGTGCGGCATAATAACCCCTATAGGGAGATAGGTGCAAAGTGTGGTATCCTTGACATTTTTACCGCATGTCAAATTAAAAAAAATGGAATTTCAACTTGCAAAATTTTGCAAGATCTTAAGTCAGTTTTGTTTAATATATGTCCAAAAGTATTATCTCAATCTTGTTAAATCATTCTATTTATGGTCCATAAATATAAATTAGTTAAAAGAAAATTAGTTAAAATAAAAAAAATATTTAGAAATAAACGTAAACGCACCAATTTTTATGAGTTTTGGAGGAATTTTAAAAATTTAAAATGTTTAATATTAAAGATGTCTGTCAGAAATATTCAGACAATTTTGATCTTGAAATAAGGCACCATGGGAGAGGTATAAAGTGGGCAAAATTTATGTTTCTCATAACATTGAAAAAATTTACCTTTGAAATACACTCATTTACATGTGTTCTATCATGTATTCCAACTTTGGAACTTTTCCCCATATTTTTTGGAAAACAGGGAAAATATTTTATTATCATCAATATTCAATAACAAAATTTTATAAATTTTTTATAAATCTTTAAAAGGAATTAAAATTAAAGAAGTAAGAATGCTATATTCGGCTATATCGAATCTTCAATACCTTCACTACAAATGCGGGGAAATGTTATGTTTAGTACGTTGAACTCAAAAATTTTATAAAAATGCACTTTGGTTTTTATATACAACATTTTAATCGGATATTTCTAAATAAAGAAAGATTTTCGAAAATAAATGTTGAAAATTTTTGCTAAAAACGTATTTTTGAATTTGGAAAGCGTTATATTTTGGACTGTATAGTGGTACAAGCTCTACATCTACATTATTGGTTTTTTAGGACCTATGAAAAATTATGGAAAGACCCCAGGATAATTTAATATCGGGGAGTAAAAATTCTTATTGTTAAAAATTTGGAACATATCATATCATTAAAACTTTGCCAAGATCGGTCAAAATTTTTTTTTATTTTTTGAAGCTAAATATCTCTTAAACTTAGGTTTATAATAGGTTTTCATTTGCAGAATCCACTCATATAAATTTTTTTTAAATCAGTTTAGATATAAGAAATCTGGTTCGTTTTAAATATTTGTATGACCCGAAGTGACCAATTGTGGGACCTTGTGGACGATCTCCGTTAAGTTCACAAAGTCTAATCTCAAAACTTTCTCTCGCCGACACTTCTACTATATATTATTAACTTGTATACCCAATATTTTAAAAACACCTTTAATATTTAATTTGTATTATATATTTTATAGCTTTTTTAATATAAAAAATAATATGAAATGTGTAAACATGAACGTTACCTTTTAATAGGTATTACTAATCTGATAAGATCAGTAATATTTTTAATATAGAAATTACTATTTTAATTAAGATTTTGGTTTAGTTAATATATTAGTTCGTTAAACAATATTAATTTTTATAATATTTTAGAGCTAAATGAGCTTAAGCTTTATTTTGAAAAGTTTTTTTATATAGGACCTATAAAAAAACAGGCACCGATCAAATTCGTTCTTACTGAAGTGGTTTTCATGATTTTTTGTAATCAGATGAAGTATGTATAGCTGGTAGAGAATTAAAAGGGCTATATTTATGGAAAAATGTATGTTCAATCAAATCCTTAATAAAATTTTAGCGATTTTTAAAAAATCGTTATTTCCACGATGACCAAATTTGAAGATCCACTTTCCGACCTCAGGACCCACTATAAACATGTCCTTTTCCATATCACCATATATTAGGTCAAATAAAGAAGGCGACATTTATCTCAGCTGTGGGGATAAAAAAATAATTAAATCTCTCAATAAGTACTGAAGCTGTAACAAAAAACACCCAAAGTCCCCCTCTTAACTGCTCCACATGTCTCAAATAGACAAAAGTTTGCTTAAACTTACTTGGTTTGCCATATTGAAAAAGGAGAGTAGTATTTTGTGGACCGATGATTCTTAAATATTTTAATTTATAAGGAGGTCTGCTAGCAAAGAATATAATCAAAAATTTGCAACAAAAATTACACAATTCGATGTTTCTAGTGTTATGGTATGGAGGAGCTTTTCTTACTATGGTGTTGGACCATTTAACAGTATCAAAACTATAATAGATGTGTTAGAATATGTGAAAATATTACACGCAGTAACGCTTCCGTATAGATCTAGAAATGCCGCTGAAACCAACAAAAGAACTTAAAGTGGTTCCACATTGATGGAGTCACTGTAATGAATGGTCTCCCCAGTCTCTGATGTAAATCCAATGAATAATATGTGTATATATGTATAATATAAGAGATCGCTTATTTAATTGACCAATAATAGCGATATGTCGACCACTATAGAGCAGACATGGAACTCAATTTATCCTGGAAAGGTGCCACAATTTAGTTAGTTCAATGGGAATTCGAAGTTCGGCTGTTATTACTAACAAAGGAAATACTATAAATTGTTATGAATATATAGTAAGTTCAAACCGATATAATACCACTAAAAAATTAAACAACAATTTTTTATTTATGGCTTTTTGTTATAGTTGAAACCGGGTAGTGCTATTATTTTGACACCAAGTTTCATCTATATTTTTATATCTTCGTCACTATATTTTCAACTAATTTATATTCAAATAGCTTTTATGGCTTATTAAAGAAGACGTATGTATGTGGTGCTATTATTTTGACTGCAGCTGTATATATAAAACTATCGCTGAAATCACATTGTGTGGTTTATAGTGTTAAACGACCGGGATTTTTATTTTTCTATATGTCTATGCATATATGTATCAGTGTTATCATGGACATTATCAGACTTTTGCAAAAACACACACACACATCTACACATATGAGTCAAAATATTTATTTAAAAAATTGATAAATTTTTAGCAGATAAAAAAAATTTACTAAACTTTTAACACTTTCATTCTTTGGTCTCGAACGTATGTTATGGACGCTATCAGCTTAAGACTTTATTATATATTTTTCTTGATTTAAGTATTTTGAAAATATTTTTAAAACGCAATTTTTTGGAAATGCCTTACCTGTGCCCACTGAATTTGATTGTGGTTTATTTTTGTAATTTCGGCTCCACCATCCAGTATTTTGTTGTACTGGCTGAACAGCTGGATATTGCGGTACTGATGATGCCGGTACATTATAAACTTGCACCTGTATTGGTGGTGGTTGTGCCATGTATGGAGGTGCTTGCACCTGTATTGGTGGTGGTTGAGCCTGAAATGGTGCAGGTTGAGCTTGAAAAGGCGGAGGTTGAGTCTGAAATGGTGTAGGTTGAGCCTGAAACGGCGGCGGCGGTTGTGCCTGAAATTGTGGTGTATGCACCCTAATTGGTGGTGGTTGTGCCTCTGGAGGAATAGGTTGTTTAGATGTATCCCACATAATTGTTAACTAAATGTCTTTGTTAAAGTACAATTCGTTCGTTTAACAGTATTTTATACGTCTTTACTCGTTTAAAAATATTTAAACACTAATTCCATTAAATTATTTCATACGAAACTTTTGTTTAAAAATATTTATTTATCGACGCTTAATCTTATCGAACTTAATAATTGATGTTGCTACTTTTTATGCGGAGAAAAAATATACTTTTTTTTAAATGAAACAACAAATCGATAAAGCTTTTAGTTAATAGGTATTTTCGAGCAGTAATTTCTAAATTGGTGATTTTATGGACGATTCCATCACTTTTTGTGTTCGATATTTACATTTTGCATAAGATATTAACGTCTTTTTACCGGTTTAAACTATGGAGAACTTTTTATATCCTCTACAACTAGAAATCATCTAAGACCCTATAAAGTATATAAATAGCTTTATCGGACTAATAGCAGGTAATTATAAACCGACATCTGAGACAGATGAAAATTTTCCTATTTTTATACTCTCCATCATCGCAGATATGACAAATATATTGATATATTTGTCATTGCGCGTACAACACCAAGAAGGAATCAAATTAGACCCCATAAACTATATATATTATTTCATCAAACTTAAACCTGAGTCTTTTCATCTCTATTCGATGTCAACAAAATTAAACCTGAATGTTTCTAATTGTCCTCTTCCGTTTGCTAATAAAATAAAATAAATAAAAATCTGTATTATCAGTTCAGTAGGCCCTTATTGCCTACCGCCTATAGACCGATATCTGAAGTTGCCTCAAAATTAGAAGAAAAACTTTTCTAAAACTTTCATTTAAATTAATTTGATTTTAACAGAATTTATGCAAAAAAATCAAAATCAGATTAGTATCAAAGTAGTTGTGGGATAAATAATACAAAATTTTGCTAAACCCCAAAATGGGTGTGTCATAAAAATAAGCAATTTTCTGAAAAACCTCCCATATAAAGGCTTTTCTCTGAATATGATTTTAAGATTATAAAAATAATTTGGCACCGTTATTCTTTTAACTGACATAAACATTTTATAATAATTTGACGTATATTGGTTCATATTTTGATATAGCTGTCATATAAGGTCCCTTTCCGGAATAAAATTTTGAACTTAAAAAACTTTTAAATATAATCTAATTTAATTGAAATTCAACACACTTTCTTTTCCAATAATTAGAAATATATATAACTAATTGGTATTTATCGATCCATATCTCGATATAGCTCCTTTATAAGGCCCCCTTCTGAAAAATAGTTTTAAACTTATTTAACTCTTAAATTTAAAGCAATTCTATTAAATGTCGGCACAGTTATTTTCTAAATGTGCTTAATATTCGGTCCATATTTGCTTAAAGCAAATAAAACTCTTAAATAAAGCCAAATTTGTTGGTTGGCACAATTTCTTTTCCAATTTCTTCGAATATATGTTACTAATTTGACGAGTGTCGGTCCATATTTTCTTATAGTTCCCAATTAAGCTCATTTTCGAAAAACGATTTTGAATTTATACAATTAAAAATGTTACAGTCAGTCAAGCCCGCCATGTAATGCCCTATATCACGTTGTTGGTTGTAAATGCATGTTACTCACAATTTATTTATTTAAGCTTTTGTGCTCAATAGATTATAAAGATATAACATTTATGAAAATTTTGTGCGTTTTAAAAGATTTCTTTTTTTCTGAAGGTTTATAAAAGAGTAAGAAAAACATGTGGACCGACCATCGTATTATTTCACACAGCTTTTTTGAATTTGACTAAATATTTTTGAAATACCCACGTTTATATTTAGGAATTTTATTTACTAAAAACACCATTCCGAGAATCAAAGTCTACAAGTTTCGGTCCATAAATGCTGATTACTTAGGATATTATACGATATTGCATAGTCGATCTAATTTACACTCTTAATTGTTTAGAACGGTCATGACAAAGTTAAGTACAAATTTACTTTCAAGAATTTTAAGAATAATTTATTCACAATTTAAGTTCCACTTGAATACCTCCTATGTATGCGAATAGACCCATTGTTGTTTGTTTGCAAATTATTTGCATTTAATTGAACTTTTAAATGTAAAAAGATATTGAAAAAGTTTATTAAAAAGCTTCGTTTGTAAAAAAGTAATTTTATTTTTTGCTCTACTGAGATCAATGGCGAGTGGGACTTTTTATTTCTTATTTTTATAAAAAAGTACCTTCATTTTCACAAAAGCGATGATAAATTTATTAGTCATCATTTTACGTTTTCAAATATCTTATCAGAATTTGTTATTGCGGTTAAAAATCTGTACTTGTTTTTGAACATTTCAAAATAAATGAAATGAAATTATTTGTATTTGAAAATAGTTTATTTAGTTTATAAATAGCAAATCTGTTTATATGTTGCTAAATGAGACGACTGTGCCGAATCGTAAATATCCTCCACTACTTATATTAAGCAAGAAAGAATTAGTCTATATTTAAACAAGTAAGAATGTATAGTCGTTTATGCCCGATTATCTAATACCCTACACCACTTCATTGGTAAATATGGTAGTTTCAAGAAATTAATGCACGACCCTCGTATTATTTAATTTTCTGATTTATTATCAGGTGTGCAATACATAAATTTGTGCGTTTCAAAATGAGATTTTCTGAAAGGCTTATTTGGGGACCACAAGAATTTATGAACGACCATCGTAAAATTTTGCACATCGTTTTTTTTATATTTATCTTAATTTGATCAATTATTAAAATACCAATGGGTCCAATGAGAAATAATAGATCGACTTCGTCCTAAAGCCAAAATAATAATATTTCATCGAAATATTTCAAAAATTGCGAGCTATAGGCTGTTTACAACTTTTATATGGACTGCCAGATGGACGAACATAAGCTCAAAACCGTTTTTGGGAAGGGTTTTATATGAGAGCTATAGCAAAAAATGCGCCGAGACTGGCCAAAGTACTAATATATTACAGATAGAAAACTTATTGTGTGGAAATTCAATAAAATAGAGTTTTGTATGCTGAAATCCGTTTTCCGGGATGGGGCCTGATAGGGGAAATCCGTTTTCCGGGATGGGGCCAAAATGTGGATTTATATTCGCCAAATTCAAGGCAGTTAGATTCTGGATTCTACATAATTTCAGTATAAATAGGAGTTTTAGAAACTATAAACCATATTCAGGGAAATAGGCTTATAAGACACAATCTTATTTTTCGGGTTTATTACTGCATCAAACTGGCTGTACATGACGAATTTCAGAAAGAATATCTTTAAAATTGCCACTTATTAGACACATAGATTTTAGGGCGTATCATCATTTTGTATATATTAACTTATAACTTTTTCTCTTGATCCGATTTATATGACTTTTTATATGATAACGAAGCAAAACTGTATGTCGCACTTAAATTCTTGTTTAAATCCAATTACTTTTTGTTCAAATTTTAAAAGTTTTTTTTGGTATTTTGAGGTTGTCTCAGATATAAGTCCTATAAAGCTATATAGCTGGTTCAAATATGATAACAAGTACTCAAGCAAAATTTCATTGAATTTGAACAATTATTCTATTCTTGAATGTTTCAAACAGACAGACGAACAGATGAACGACAGACGGACATCTATTTAGATTTTGATAAAATGCAAAAATATTTATACTCTATTGGGTCTTGGATGATTCCTTCTGGGATTTACACAGGAAATTACCCTCATCACTATTTATGGTGATGCGAGGTATGGAAATAATATTAGGAGACATTAAAAGTTTCGATTTAAATAAGGAGTGAGATCGAAAAATTCTTAACATAATATTAATTGTTTTATTATTTAAAAAATTATTTTTATAATTTTAACCAATAATAGTGAAATTTTAAACTTTTTTTGGAAACTCTTCCATTAAAGTTAAAAATTAAAATCTTCAAATCTTTCACATTTTCGCATACTTTTTTGTGTTTTCAATTCCCTTTAAACAAGATTCCAATATCTCTTCACTGCCCTTAGCAAATATCACTTTATTGTTTTTGTGTCACTCACTTTTTTACCTTAGTGACGGATTCCAAGTCAGGCTAAAAGGAAGTGAACCCATTATGAAGTCTTATAAATGGTAGCAGCTTTTCTTGTAAACATTCCTTGATGTAAATGTGGGTATTATAAAACCCGCTGTAAAAAATGATTGACCTCATTTACCTCAACTGTAAACTGTAGAATATTCGTTTAGAAAACTTGACTTAAATTTTCATGCTCTGTTTTAAGTCCCTAACGTTTATGTTAAGACTTTTTTGGGCCTTGTATGTTTTTTAGCCTGAATTAACTGCTGCTTTCGTAGCGGATGTTTTTTTAGCTTTAGATATATCATCTGGATTATTCCTTCTACCTTAACCAGTTTATATATCAAAAGACAATATTTCCCGATGCTGTTTTATAACCTTTTTAGATGTCTCACGACAGACTTTAGAATGCTTGTCCAAGTTTTTATAGGATCTTGTTTATTTTTACAGTATTTTTATTGACGATTTCGATTGGTCCTATATGTTTCTTTCTTAGGAAAGAAAAAGCCACTCAGCACTTGTGCTGATCAATATGTCAATAAATTTATGATTATCATTTAGAGGTTTGAACAAAGAATCGAGATATGTATCGATAATTTGAATAAAATTATCTATTCGATTACTTTTATACCCTTCACCACCATGAGTTCAGCAGAGGGTATATTAACTCTGTTATTACGTGTATAACGCTAAGAAGGAATTATCTTCGATCCCATAATGTCTATATAGTATGTCCGTAAGTCTGTCTGCGTGTCTGTCTCTCTGTTTTGGCACGCTTACATGCGCAAAATAAACACAGTTCAATGAAATTTGGCCTAAATATTTGTTGATATGTGAGTGTGTATGTGCGCGTAATGTACATGTATGAAAAATAATGCATTTATTTCTTTGGCATTTGTGGTGGAGGGTACTGAAGATTCGGCACAGTCGAATATACTATTCCTACTTATTTTCTATATAATTCATTTCAGTATTTACTGTTAAATAGATAAGAAATCACTGAATGAAACACTTTTGAACGAATTATATTTATGTGAATATTTGACAGGTTTTGTTACGTTTTTATACCCTCCACATGAATTCCAAATACATATAATTTGGAATTATCTTGGTACTAAAAAAAAAATTAGAGCATTTTGTCGTAGGAGATAATCCGAATTAAAATATAAATAAAAATTTTCTTACTTTTTATAATTCTGAGATTTCTGTTTCAAAGCTTCGATTCAGAAGAAAAGTTTTCTCAAGTTAAATTATATATTTAACTTCTTGGAATTTTGTACATAATTTCTACTTTAAATGGAGAAGTTTAGACTCTTATAGGCCTGAAGTCAATGGATCCTTGTTTAAATTCACAGTTTAATTAAAAGTTCAGAGTCTAAATCGCGAACAATATCAATGTTTTCCCACGGCGCACAGTGGTCTCAAAACGGTTTATTTTGGTTATAATTCTATAAAATTTTTAACAAAATTTGATATGCACATTTTTTAAAGTGTCTTCCAATTGATTTGGAGAAGGACATATTGCTAGAGGGTCCTGGAGTTAGGAAGTAGTTCTCCCGAGCTTAACATATTTCTTGTGGATCCTGGATTTGGCAAATAGAGCTCCAAAGTTGGTTAAAAAATTTCCAACATTTTGTTTGACCTTTTGAATTATTGTTCTAGCTCCCCAACCCAGGAAGGATCTTGAATCTTATGATCTCCCAAATTAAGTTATCAAGTTATGCAACTTTATTTATTTCTTTCAAAATTTAGAAAAAGTATACAGTCCAGAGCAAGTATTTGATTTTAAACTTAAACATGTTAACACTGTGTTGGACAAATATTTTAGCTAATCATTCATTAACATCCGGACCCTATTGGAACTTATTCTTTCCCAAATCAGTTGGGAACCATCTCAAGAATGTCTATTTATTTAGTTCAAATTTTTTGAACTCTAAACGAACTGTAACATTTTCTTGGCAAAAGAGAGAACATTAAATGCAATCAACTCCACATATGAAGCACCATTGATTTTCATTGGTTTTTAGTAAAATACGGCAATAATAAAGTTTAAACTTTAAACAAAAAACTTTAAAGAAAATCATAATTTAAATTTCGTATTTTCCACTTCCTAATAACCCAGATACATAAATAATAAGTATAATGATGTTCGTTGATGTGTACCTTCATATACATTAAAATTTGAGAAGATTTACAATACAAAAGTATAATGTTTCGATACGATCTTATTATTACTTAGTTCAATATGTTTCGTTACTTCAACTATTGAAAGGAAAAATATATACAACAACAAAAATTACAGCAAAAACTAAATTTTATTATCCTGTCGATGAAAGCAGTTTATTAGGGCGGAAGTCAAAATTTATTTTGAATTCCTCTCTTCATTGCTCGTTTTCTTTTTTTTTTTTTTGCTTCATTCTCTTTATTTCTAATATTTACTTTTCTTTCCAGCGATGAAGTTGTTTGATATGATTTCAAGACACCAATAGTTACAGGTATCCCTTTATGTTTGTGGTTTACATTTTAAATACAAAAAAACTAGTTGTTAGAATTATTTGGAAACATTTTTTGGTTTATGTTTAAAATAATGTTTTCAAGACTTTTAAATTTTTTTCTTTGTTATAATAGTGTCACCTGTTGCAATATTATTTGACTTTGTAGTATTTATGCTTTCAGTTCTTAAAGTATATAGTAAGAGTGCAACTGACAATTTGCATATTAAAATGTACAACTAAATTTAAGGTTAGAAAAATGCTTTTTATTCAACAAAATATTTAGTATAATCGCATTATAGTGATTTGAAAAGTGCGAATTTTATCACACAAAACGAAAGAAACTTGAAGCATTAACAAGAAATTCCAAATTATTTGTAAAAGAAGTTGGAATTATATATTCGGCAGTACTGAATTTTATAATACCCTCCAACTCTTAAATATATATCAGAACCAATTTCCGTGTCAATATAATGACTATCTTTCCGTCTGGCTGTTCATGTGTCATTGTGAAGTTTACTTCCATTTAAGTATATCCTCCACCACCACAAGTGGTGAAAGGAAAATTGTTATGTCATTCCGTATGTAACGCTAAAGCAACATCTCAGACCTTATAATATTAATATATTCTTGCATCAAATCATAATCTGAGTGGATTTAGCTATGTCTGTCTATCTGTCTGTCTTTCTGTTGTTGGCACGCTCACATACACAATAATTTACAGAGCTTAATGAAATTAATACCAAATATTTGCTATAGTATTGATAAATTTTCTATTAAAATCACTAAAATCGGTTCGTTATATCAAAAGATATAGACCAATATCTAATGTAATCTCTAAGTTGCAGCGAAGAATTTTCGTAAAACAGTCAATTACAAATTGATAAATTTGAATAAGATTTTGTTATAATATAAAGTTATATGCACTTCATTATCATTCCAAAAATTATCAAAATCGATTTATTATAAAAAAGTTATAGTCAAAAATATAACTAATTTTATGAATCTTTAAGTGTTTCTGTGATGTATTTAAGAAAAACTGTTATATACTATATACGTATCTGAGTGTATGTGTGAGTGTGTGTATCCAAAACATAATGTATTTATATGTATTTGTGGTGAAAGTTATTGTAGATTCGGCATAGCCAAATTTAGTATTCTTACTCGTTTTCCTTATGCATAAAAAAGAATGCTTATCGGATCTTCAACACCCTCCACTAATACATATCCTCCACCATTACATACCCTCTACCATTACATATACACATACTGTATGTAGAAAAGTTTTTTCAATATAACACGAGAACGCTAAGCGTCCAATGAATTATAAAATCATTCATACTTTAAATAGGAAACTTTTCAAGACAATAACAATTAATCTGGCCAAGCTTCCCTAAACTCTGAAAAATATTTAAGATGTCTTTAATATTAGCTGATGCTTGATTTGAGAATCGACTTCTATTGCTGGTAGCTTCAAGAATCAAACAGGTAGTACAAACAGTTAACAGAATTCGCCGTGTTGGAACAGTTAACCGAATTCGCTATATTAAACAAGGCGATTTTCAGCGTAGATGCTTTGAGCAACCATTGAAGTTTAAACGTTCAACCGCTTTGTCAACAGAATTAACCCATGCTGGTATCGGGATAACCGAAACTTCAAAGTTGGTGCGCTAACACATTCAGCAATGTTGTTATATTTGAAAAAAGTCACTCGAAGTCGCTGTTAAAGGTACGTCTTTGATAATAAAAAAAGAATGTACTGAGTCTTAAAAAACAGTGATAAATCCTATAATATTAGATGTTTCGTATAATAAACATACAAAAATATCAGCTTATTAGCTTTCATTGGTAAACTCAAATGAACAGGAGAGATAGAGTATTGTACTGAAATCTAAAGAATTGTATAAAGAGAATAAAGGGAATCACCTGCGTATGCTAATCCGGTTCATTATTTCGAAAATATTGGTGTTCGTTAAAAAAAGACCAACCTTCATTATATAACGAACATTTCATATTTATCACTACTTCTAAGATTTTTTCTATTTAATATAATTTCATTTTTTATTTATCCTTTTTGTTGTAAAGTTTTAATTTTTACAATAAAATTTCCCATGTGTGAAGGTCTCAATTGTGCTGTCAACACTTTGACCTCTTATATTTTAAGTTTTAAAAATATTTGTTTAAGGTTGCATTGTGCTTTGGGATTAATTTCTCCTCTTTCAATACAATTGATTGATATATTAAATTCCTCCTTATGCTGGTAACCGTTTTCGCAAACAAGATTCTTGTGCAAGTTTTCATAGGAGCCTCCTCAGTTTGACATAAACTTTGCAATACATTTTCAATGAATTCTAGGTATTTGATCAATTTGTAGCGCCGATGTAGCTTTCCTGAGTGAAAATGGTGGTCAGTCCAGCCTTAATAGCGAGACATAACTAAGCTAATTTGAATTCTATGATACTCCATTATGTCTCCACAGGATTGGCACTCATTAATGGGCAATAAGTGTCTAAAGGTAAGAAGGTTATTCTCTGATGAACAAACTTAAACGTCCTGTTGTTTATCCCTTTTTGCTGTTTTAACTTTTTGAAGATCCATAAATTCTATCCACCAGTAGACACGTAAAAATATGAACTATTCATGCAGTGGTGGTGGAGGGGAATTGCTAGCGTCTCATCTGTTTTAACCAGGTTCTAGGCACTGTTATCTATTACCTTGACCTCACAAGTGCTGGAAGAGAAAATAAGAAGAGATATAATTAATAAGGAAGTTGGGATAAAGGAGATATAAACAATTGAAAATTTTACATTCGATAGAAAATCTTTCAGGCAAATACTACAGCTGACATGTAAGGCAAATCGCAGTAAGATTTTAGCGATATGCATTATACTTATGTAAGAATGTAAGTTAGTAATGTTTCGTATATTTAAACTCACACATAAACGTACAAATACAATATAAAATACTTATGAACCGATTTGTTGATTTATAATTGACGATTTTATGAAAGTTCTTTTCATGAACATAGAGGATGCCTCAGATATCGGTCTATATCTTTAAATATACAGAACTAATTTTGCTGCTTTAAATAGGAAACTTCTCAGGACTATAGTAACTACTCAGGCCAAATGTTATCAAGCTCTGTCAATTATTGTGAGTGTGAAAGTCGTGGGAGTGCCAAATACAGACAGACAACCAAGGCGGACCAAGCTAAATCGACACAGATTTTGATTTGATGCAAGAATACGTATAGAACTGGGCATTTGAGATGATTCTTTGTTAGCATTAAACACAGAATGACAAAGTTTATATACACTCTTCACGGCAGGATAAGAAAAAGAGTTATTCTCGCAAAGTAGAGTATTTAAAATTCGACCAAGCTCTACATCGCATTTTTATTTAGTTTATGTAAAATTCTAACATTTTTTTTATTTAAAAGCGATTGTGTTTCTTCTTTCAGCTTTATTTTCTACTTCTTTATTCTTTATATGGGAAATTTGTTGTTTGTATTTTGTTGCATTTTGCCAAAGACTTATTTATTGTTTAAAACTTGTTTATGCCAATTTTATTGTCTAACATTTTTTTCTTATAGCTGTTGTTGTTTTTTTGTTGTTATTTTTATTATTATTGTGACTTTTACTCTATTTTTACTTATTTCATGAGAATTCTCGTTTCAATAAAGTGCATTGCAGACATTTTTTGTATACCCTACACCACCACAAGTGTCGATGAGGGTAATTAATTTTGTCATATCGTTTGTAACACCAAGAAAGAGTCTGAGTCGATTTAGTTTCAAGTTTGATCCAATTTTATTAAAATTTTTTACAGTTTCATTTTTAAATTGTCTAAATATAAAAATTATCGGGCCGTATTTAGTTATTACTTCCTTAAAATCCCACTTCCTGGATTATTGTTTTCAGTTTTAAAGGTTTTCAAATATGGGTCATTTCTATCAAAATTCAGATATTCATCTAAATGCTTTTGATATATATAACGAATTTGATGGATATTGCAATATCTTTAACTCAACCTAATCTTTGTACAATAGAAATGGTGGAGGGTATTTAAGATTCGGTACAACGTTTATTGTATTCTTATTTGTTTTATTTTTTCCTTTACAAAAACAATGTAGATTCATGTTATTGTAAATTTTAATATTTAAGAAATTTCTTGTGAAAAGAAAAATTACAAATAAAATTGTTTTAACTTTTGCACAATACTGTAAATATTTTATATTTTGTGAGGGCGTTTAGAAGTAATTTTTTACACTTTTGCCTTTTAAGGCGTTTTAAACTTTGACATCGCTATTTAAAGAACGTGTTAGAAGAATGTACTGCATTGCGGTTGTTGTTGCTGTTTTAGTGTTAAGACATGAGTGACGTGGTTGCGTATACTTATTATCTTGTTAGTTTCAAAAAAGTGGTATAGATTTCATGGATTAAATTTGTAGGAGAAGTTGGTTGTGTTTCTTAGGTTAAACATATAGAAGAGAGTTATTTTTTTTAAACAGTTAATTAAATGTTATGTTTAGAAGAGGTTGTGGATCAAAGTTTATTGATGTGTATTTATGGGAGTTTTATTCTTGTACTTTTTAAATTATTGGAATGTTTTATTTAGAAATTAATTTTAATGAAATTCTCTACACTACATTATAGTTTCGGAATAATATAAGCGATTATATATAGAAATCCATTGTAGCGATTTTTTAATAAAAATATTTCAAACTTTAGCTACATTGAACCCAAAAAAGGTAGTATATATAACGAAAAAGAATGCATAATTGAAGAAAAGTAGGGCAAATATCAGCTAACGAAATTTTTCGTTAATTTTGTCAATGTGACTATTAGAATTCGTTAATAAAAATGGTGTTAATTTGAATAAATATTATTCAATTTAAATAATACTAATCAAATTGACAAAAATAAATTCTTAATAATGAAAAATATTATTCAATCTAAATATCATATTTAAGTTAAATTAACGAAATTTTGGACTATTAAGGACCAACGGAGCGAGTACTTTCAATACAAAGCTAATATTGATTGCAGAATATTTTAAGAACTGTTTCATCGAAGATTTTCGAATTTGGTCCCAATGACTTCCTCACGAAACTGTTTAACTGGACAAAATGTTAGACGTATAGAATCGGGGAAGAAGTAGCTACTGCTATAGCGAGAATTTGGTCCAAATTAATTTTTTTTATTAACATGTCGATTTGTGATTTGTTTCCAGATTTAGGACTGAGGAGAATTTTTGTGAAGCAAAGCGCACCGGGTAAAAATCAGTTTTAGATAATAATTAAATAGTGTTATAGACAATTAAGCATAGTGCAATGCCAAAGGACGATGATGAACCGACCGGCTTGTATTTATGATGAAAAGTTGATCAGCTGATCTTCAATTTGCATTTTCGTGAATGAATGTGAAATAATCCTTTCAATCATGTTAATTAAAATGTTCCACAAAATATTTTACGATGAAAAGTTAGTTAAATTAAAATGCGTTACTACCGTTTTAACTAAATATCTAATACAGGTTAATTTTCGTTAATTTTTTAAAGAAAGTTTATTCAATTGAACACTTTTTACTACAAATTCTTTTTGATTAATTTTTTAGTATTTTTGAAGAAAATTCTTCAACTTGAAGAAATATTATGGTAATAAGAATGAAAAAAGATTTATTTAATAACTTTTTTGTTCAAGTTCTATGAATGTTTGTGGCAAAATCACATTATCTGACACAGCGTGTCCAAATCGATTCTTTTTAAAAATTCTGTAACTTTTAATGAAATTTCACACGAGAATAGCCAAATTTAGCTACAGGAAGCCTACTTTCGGTATGATTTTCAGCTGAGGTATCAATTCAGATACAAGTATTTGATATCTATAAAAACATTAGAACTTAGGGACTCAGAATGTTAAAAATGATTTCAATTTTGAGAATAAAAAAGCTTCATATTGACTAAATTTAGATAAGACCTGTATTTCTCCTTGATCGTTCGAATTTATTTAAGATTGATGTGGAGGCCAACTTTGAGGGGTCACTGACTACATCCCTTAATGTATAGAAATCATTTTGGAAAAAACAATCAGACGCATAGACGGACATATAGAAATCGACACAGATTTTGATGTGATACAATAATATACATTTTAAAAGGTCTAAGATGATGCCCTCTTAATGTTACACGTCACCTACCACTGCATGATCATCTGAGGATCTAAAGCTCAAAAGTTGCATAATTTTTTCACTAAAGTTTTCTTATAACCACTCTGCACTTTTATGATCACCTAATGCATTTTTGATTAAATGAAATGTATTCCAACCCCAAAATTTGGCTTTGAGTTGAAATTTGATACTGTTGAACGCATCGTTTATTATGGGATTTTAAGAATGTGGATAGTATGGAACTAGCGGAATAGAAGCTTAAACAGACGATAGTACTGTAGGGAGGTTAGGCGAATTATGTGCGCAAAATTATTTTTAGCAGAAATAGTGAAAACAACTCTAATATGTGATCACCATTTGTGGAGTTTATTGTCAAATGCATATTCTTTTCCTTGTTGAAATAAAATATATATACTTTTCGTATTGCTCACTTTGTCCATTTCAGGTTAGCATAATGTGGTCAAAGGCTCAAACATAATGGTGTAGTTCAATGTTAACATTGTAAATGGTATCTTAGTACTAAACTGTTTGAAGTTTAACTGGTAGTAGTTGAGTGGAGAACGAAGTCTGACAGAAGATTTAAATCTGTTACCATAGAAGGTATCTCTGGGGTTGCAGTTACAGCCTAATAGTTGGTATGACTCATAGTAAAGGCTGTTGATTAGACCTAAATCGCGATAAGATTATAGAAATTAAGACTTGGTGTAGCATTGCATTTGCAAGCGGTACGAAAGATTGGTAACACTTTAAAGAGCCTTTGCGCCTAACGAATACTAGAGTCATGGTATTGATGTATGTTATTATATCAATCGGTGGTTAGCCAGTTCTGAACTATTTGCGGTTTAACTGGTAGCAATCGAGTTGAAAATGAAGTCTGGTTAGATTGAATATGTAAGCACGAAAATCAGTTTGTCTAAGTTTGTCGAATTTCGGTTACAACATGTTTGTTTTGTGTGAACCCTGCAGTATCATAGTAACAGCGATAAGAATATAAATTTTAAGACTCGGTATGAAGTTGCATTTTCAAGAGGGAGCCAAAGATCGGTCGCCAAAGATGGTGTTTGTTTTTTGCGAGGGTACTGTGAGATTAGGTCAAAAAGTAAAGGTACACACGTAAAATACTTCATCGAACAGGTTGCGAATGTTTAATATGAAACTTTTTGCTTCTTAACCTCCAGATTATACATTTTAATGCGAAAAAGTTAAAATAATAAAGTGGGCCAACCCCATTTGATTGTAAATGTCTGCTAAATAAATTATGAAGGATCCTCGCATAATTTGCTCTCCTTATTATTCTAACGCGTGAAATATATTGTTATGATTCTAACATTTATGTGAAATTTATGCGTTTTAAAGGGATTTTTTCTGTAGGGTTATATGGATATTAAAAAAATTATGGACCGATCCACGTTTAATTTCTTACAGTGGTTTTGGCTTATATATCGCTTTTTTATCTAAATATGGTTACAATACCCATGTATATGTGCAATTTATGAATTTCAAAGTGATATTAAAAAGATTGGTTGTTTGGGATCTATAAGAAATAATGAACCGATCCTCGAATAATTTGGAAAATCGTTTTAAAATATGATAAAACTTTGTTTTGCAAAATCTAATTACAATTGCTTTATATTTATATTGTGGGCAAAAGAACATTCCGGCGGGAACATTTGTATGGAACCTCAATGAAATAATGGACCAACCGTAACCATTTTTATAGAAAAATTTAATTTTCAACAAGCTGCACGGACAGCCAGCCGGATGGACGGACGTGCTAAAATCGACTCAGGAAGTAATTCTGAGTCGAATGGTATATTTAAAATTGCTGGTAGGTCTAATTTTTCTGCCCGTTACAAACATCTGCACAAACGCATAATACTCCCACCACCTATGATGGTGTAGGGTATAAAAGCATAAATAAATTCTTGCAAAAAAATTTTATTTGTTGTATATAATAATTGAGATTTCCATAAAATGTGTTTTTATAACTTAGAAAATCACAAAACCAAAATGATTTGGCATTTCTTTCGAAATTTATTTTATTATGATATTTAAGTGAAATTAATACAAGATTTCCTTTCCAAAATTCAACACTAATAATGAATGATATGTTGATATTAAAACATATAAAATTAAATATGTATACATTTAGCATTTTTGAAATATTTAATATTAGTTTGATTGTAGTTTTATGATTTATTTATTATATTCTAATTAATCCTTCTTGAAACTTTTCGAAATGCGATACAAATACCGATTTTCTCATGTCATGTCAATAAATAAAACCCACTAATTTGTAAACATTTCCAAATACTCATTCGAATCATTTATCATTTTCTAATTTTGAAATATACTTACACACATACATACATACATACATACATACATACATACATACATACATACATACATACAGACTGGCATTAATAAGTATATTACAATTTTTGTAATTTCTTAATATTAATGAGTATTTGTATGTATTCATATATTCTCAAATGCCATCACCCATCACCCACTTACGCACAAATAAATAATTCTAATGAAAAAAAAAAAAAAACATGGACTGACGTGCAATTTACATTATGAATGACTTTGATAATTTTTTGTTTTTGCAATTTTCATTGTTTTTTTATTTTGCTTTTTTCACTTCCAATTTTTTTTCGTTTTATTTTGACCAAAACCATGAAAATTACTTATTTACGTGTTAATGCGGAATTCCTGTTATAAAAATTTATATATAAAATTAAAAGAAGACCACATTTATTAGGAAGTTTGTACTTGAATACAAGGAGAGGTTACTGAAGTGTACAAATATTAAAATACGAGGCTTGTTTTGGGAATTTGTAAACATTTGTTGAAATTGATCAAATATACAGAATATAGAAGTTAAACTAGAAGGTAAACCAGATATCAGCAAAAGTACTATGGGCCACAATGTTTACCGACCAGGGAGAGATTTATCCTTTATCAGTTTTTTATGAAAATATTTTACAGAAGCAGTTGAGCGATAACTATAATAAGGGAGAGAGAAAAAGGGAGTCCTAGTATTAATTATCGAATATAGAGGAATTATTACATCAATCCCAATGCAAAAAATCTTAATTTACGATATCTCCCTTTTTGTGTAATTTTATGCAGAATACCACTCCCATGTGTCCATAAAAATATATAGGACAAAAATAAATGTGCTGAAATTTTGTTGAGTTCGAGCTATAACTCTAGGTATTATAATGTTTCTTACAGATAAACAGACGGCAGCTTAATTGGCTCTTATTTTTTATTTTAAAGGATCTTGTATAATTTTTTCTTGGGGTTACACGTAGAATGATAAAATTATTATATTCTCATCAACAATTATGTTGGTGGTTTTTATTCCCCCGATGCGAGAGTATTGTGAGGTTCGGTCAAGGAATAAAAGTGAAATACTTCATCTTTGTGCAGTTCTGAAAAGAAGTGTAATAATTTCAACCGGATGCGAATATTTAATATGAAATTTTTTGCTTCTTAACATATTCTTAACATACCAAAAAGTCAAAATAATATAGTCGTCCAATCCCGACTATTAATACCCTACACCACATTGTTGATTGTAAATATCTGCTACGTATAATTTATGAATGACCCTCGTATAATTTCCTTTCCTTATAATGTGTAACGATACTAACATTTATGCGAAATTTATGCGTTTTAAAGAGATTTTTTCAAAACTGCGACCTGTACTTTGCGAACAAGCTTTACATGAACAGCCAGCCAGACGGACGGACGGACATACTTAAAGTGACTCAGTAAGTGATTCTGGAATTACACGTAGAATGATAAAATTATTATATTCTCATCAACAATGATTTTGGTGGAGGGTATGAACAAAATTTATGTGTATTCACTATAATTATGTCAGTATTTGTATAAATTTTGATAATTTAGAATGTTTATTTCTGTCCAAAAGCTAAGGAAACTTTTTGATATTATCTTCCAGAAAACTTTTTTTATCTTAATTATAAATCAACCATCGTATTGCCTAAACTCACAACAAAATTCAGACATCTTCTTGGGCTATTGTCGTTTTCGGTTAAACAGTCATCATGTAAACAAAAAACATCAACAAACACTCTCGACTTGTATACACAAACACACCATACACACACACCCAATACACATAGACATTTACACTTGTCAGAATTAAGTTTATGCATGAAATGTAATTATTTCGTGAGGCGATTTTTTTTATTTGACTAAATATGAATAAATGAATGAACGAATAAACGTACACAATCATAAACAAACACTCCTCCTGTGTGCATATATTTGCAAGTTTTCTGTTAACCACACACACTCATACCAGACTACACAAACAGAAAATCCTTTATTAATACAGGCTGTTGAGGAATTATTTTGACAAAAATAAATGATTTTATAGAAAGATTTTCGGAATGGAGTTGTAAATAATTAATGGACGACTTCCTAAAATTTATATTATTAAAGACTGAAAATAGTTTAAACCGGTATTTTGGATACTTATGGTTATGGGAATATTTGACAAAATTCAGGAGGTTTTCCACACTCTAAATAGAAATTTGTTATAAAATAAATAAAACATTAAATAGAATCCTTTACTGAGTCGAATTAATAATCTATCTAAATGAACTCTTTTCTAATTATATGACTCTGTGTTTACAAACTTTCATGACCCACTATATACCTATATATGTATTTGTATACTATATTATTTGTTAAAACATTTGTATGCTTCGCTACAATAACATTTAAATATTGTTAGAAAAAGAAAAAGGAAATTATAAAAAAATATATTACAAATGTTTTAGGAAAACAGTCGTTAATGACAAGGAAAAATTGCAATAAAAACGAATTAAAGTGTGAAATTTGAAATTACTCAACAAAATATTTATTTTTGCTTCCCAGAAATATCAACATGTATATTTTTCATTAAATATAACATTTAACAAGTTTTATATTTGCTGTCATGGTTTGAAATTTTAGTAAGGAAAAATATATTTTCGTTCTTTTGGCCCCTATGCAACCTCCACTTTTTACTCCACTTGCTGTATCTTACACCACCGTAGGTGGTTGGGTTATTATGCGATTGTGCTGATGTTAGTAACATTACAGGAAAAAATTGTGTAATACCCACCTCTAAGTATACCGTTCAACTCAGAATCACTTTCTGAGTCTTCTAACGATGTTCGTCCGTCTGTCTGTTATTGATGACTGTGAACATTCTACAATTTGCAATTTGTAAAATATCGGGCATATTTTATTATTTTAATCAAAGGACGAAGTCCATTGAAATTGGAAATGTTCAGTTCAGAGTTTTAAGTACCTCCCATACAAATGTCCCGAAATGAGAATTTAAGCTCATAAAAGTTTAAGATATAAAGCAATTTTAACGAAACTTTGCATAAATAAGTATTGTGATATTCTAAATTGATGTACTGAATTTTCCGATAGTCTGCCCGATTTTCTCAGGGGAGAGCATAAATAAATTATGATAAATATAAGCAAAAATTTATGTACAAAATAAGACGAGGGTCGCTTCATAATTTTCCAGTTAGTTTCAAAATAGTGTACTGCGCACATAAAAATAAATCAGAAAAAATTAAACGAGAGTCGTGCATTACTTTTTCATAACTGTCATTTATAACCATGATTCTTACAAATATTATAGACCACATTTTGCTATTATAGCTTCATCTATGTGCCAAATTTCATTATATTTCCTGTACGTTTAACGGTTTGTATCGACTATGAATGAGTATATTCCAAAGGATTTTAGCTGAATGATAACACGACAGAGGTATTAATAACATCACGTAATAATGCGTTTTTTTTATAAATGTCATTGAGATTTTTAGCATCTTAGAAGATGGCAGTTGTGTATAAATAGCTATGACCATCACTTAAGTGAGCGAGTCTATTGTCCCCATGTCCCATTGTTATACCCAAAGAAGATTCCTATTTTAATTGGTGATGATCGGTCCATTATATACAAATATTCATCCCGGAATGGATATTTAAGGTCACAAAAGTCCTAAATATAAAGCAACTTTAATGTGGCACAATTTAGTTTTATAATATTCTAAAACAATGTGCCAAATTATATGAGGAACGGTCCATTATTCCTCATAGGTTCCATTCAACCTACTTCAAATATCAATTTTAAGGGCTTGAATCTCCAAATACGTTTGCATTGTAATAAAAATAAGTCAAATCAAGATGACGGTTGTGTGAAAATAGCTATGACCATCACCTAAGTGGGCGAGTCCATTTTTAAACAGTGATATAGTTATGATAAACTTAAGTGAACTGGACTATCGGTGTAAGATTAGTAAATAGTGTTACTGTAAAAAAGTTATGCAAATTAAGAGTTCCTTATATAACATAAAATTTAAAACTTTATTTTCTAAAAGGAAACCACTTCCACATGTCCTTTCTATTCATGTAACAAATTTCTTGGTATTTCCTGTAATAGTTATAGAGATATGATCTGTTTTCCGGGAAGGGGCTTTATATGGGAGTTATAACAAAATGTGGATGATATTTGTCAAATTATCAGCATATATTCAAAATAGTTTTTAAAAATAATTTTCAAAATTTCAATATATTTAATCAATCCTCATAAAATTGAAACCCTTAAAGTTTAAACCTAATTCCGAGGAGTTATCATATATACGTCCAATAATAGCAAACTGTGCAATCTTTTATGCCCTACACCACCATAGGTAGTTGGGGTATAATACGTTTGTGCTTACGTTTATAACGTACAGAAAAATATTACTACCATCACTTTTAAGTATACCATTCGACTCAGAATCCCGTTCGATCGATTTAACGATGTCCGTCCGTTCATCCGTCTGATCATTCGTCCATCTGGTCGGCTGGCTGTCCATGTAAACCTTGTGAACAAAATGCAGTCCGCAATGAAATTTGGAATGTTCCAAGGTTCTAAATATAAAGCAATATTAATGGAGGGAACGGTCCATTATTCCTCATAGGTCCATACAACCCACTTCATATATCACTTTGAAGGGCCTTAATCTAACAAAAAAACGTTTTATTGTTAAATCAAGACAAATATAAGCAAAAATCAATGTGCGAAATCTTACTAGTGTCGGTCTATAATTTCTTTTAGCTCCCATGTAACATCAAAAGAAATAATCTTTTAGAATGTAATAATCCCGCGTGGAAGTTGTTACCAATATAATATACTGTGCACTTTAGCATAATTAAAAAACACTTTATAAGAGGGTGGTTCACACTTGTTTTTTTAAATATATGAAAATAAATGTATGTGACAAACTTCGGAAAGTTACCTTAAAAATGGCGATATATATGATACATTGTTGTTCGGGTATATCTAAATTATTTTATATATCCTATTTTGATAATTTGGTACTATGATGAAGCGCCATATTATGGATCAATTCTATTTAAATCACATTACTTCTTATTAAAAGTTTTAGAAAAGTATATTTTCTTAACAGATAATCCAGGTTTTAAAAAACAAACTGAAATGGAATCGTTATATTTGTGTAAATGTTTAAAACGGACTAACAGACGGGATTCAGCTTAATCCACACAGTTTCTGATTTAATATAATATAAATATTTCGTGGCATCTTAGATTATTCCTTTTTCACCTTACACACGAAATGAATTTTGGTGGTGAAGGGTATAAAAATCTGCTCCACTGTGGAAGGTATATAACGTAAATAAATTATAAGTGTAGCGATAAGAAAGAATAATATAAGTTCGCATAAAGTATATAAATTATACCCATACTTATGTGGTCCAATAAAATTTTTCCGGGTTGTTCATTATTGCCTAATAAGAGCTTTATTTAAAATCTGTAGTATCGGTTAAATAACAAAAAAGTCATAGACAACCTAAAAATTTAAATAAAAGTCTTTTACAAATTTTCTAAAAAGAAAAGTTTATTTGGTCAAGATCGAAAAAAGATAGTATACCATATTGTTGGTTATTAACAATAGCTAATAAAATTATAGAACGATCCTCGTATAGATTGGTATCTTGGATTTCAGCTAAAGACTTTAATACATTAACACGATACCATTACTTTTTGAGATTTATGCGTTTAAAAATTGTAACAAACTTCGTTAAAACATTTTGTATTAAGACATTTGGAGGACAAAAATAAAACACATTTGCTTGTGGTCTGTATGAAATAATGGACTGATCATAACCATCTTAAGTTATGTCCTGTTTTGATAACAAACTTTATGTGGACTGACTAAGAAGAGATTCTGACTCAAAAAGTGATTCTGAGATTCTATTTCTATATCTTACAAATTATAGGAGAATTGGTCCATTACTTCTCACAGATCCCACCCTTCCAAATATCACCTCGCATATATACGAGGGTATTGTAATGATATTTAGTCAAATTACGATAAATATAAAAACTGCTTTGCAAAATTATGCGAGGATAAGTCCATATATTTTTCTGAATCTCATACAAGCATAATTTCACACTTAAGCACAAATAAGAAAATCAAAATATACGACGGCCATTGAGAAATTTTTCGTAGCAGTCATTTTAAACAATGTGTTGTAAAATATTAATTGGCATTTTACTTCTTTTCCATTAAGCATTTGCACAAACGCATAATACTTCAAACACATATGGTCGCATATATGTTATACTCTACAACACATTGTTAGTTACTAATAATTGAATAGCGACTCTGGGATTTATCTGAAATTTATAGGAAATTTAAAAGAATTTGTTTCTCGAGGTTATATGGAAACTAGAAAAAATTCTGGACCAAACTTTTTAAAATTTTGAAGATCGATTTTTTGTTATAAATATTAATTTGACCAATCGCTTAATCAACACAGAAAGCGATTCTAAGTCAAACGCTATACATAAAATGGTGATATCAATTATGCGTTTTTCCATTACAATTTAATGCACAAACGCATAATATCCAAACCTTATCGTGGTGTAGAGTACACATATTTGAATATTAAAATATCTTTTTTATAAATTCATGCGAATGCACTTTGGAAAAAAATCCGGCATCTATTCCAAACAATTATTGAAATGAATATATATTTTATCAAAGCGCTTACAAATTGCACTTAAACACAAATATTAAAAAGAATTTAAGTTTAACAAAAAAACACAAATAAGTGATATTGCATTTTTCACAAGATTTAGATTTAGTACAATCTACAATGCAAAATATCGGTGAAATATATGGCCCTAATATATGCTTATCTATATCCATATGATGATATATGAATTTTAATATATAAATGTATTTTTGATTTACCAGCAAACACATACAAATAAACATATTTATGCAAATCACTTAAATATATTATGTGATTGTTTGTTTTTCTGCAATTTCACGAGGACGATGAATGTGTGTCCTCATATTTTATACTTTTATATGTGGAATAACAATTATATAATCAACATTTCCGCGCTTTTAAACTCTGACATAACTTAACAATTATGCTTATAATATTTTGTTTGTTTGAAAAAATGTGAAACAAATACATATAAATAATAAATAAACTAAAAAATCAGAAAATAATAAATATCACAAATATAAATGCTAAATATATATCGGCTGTACCGAATTTTAAATACCCTCCATCAATAATATGCAAAAATTATAATGAGTTGAAGTTAATGTAAAATACATAAAATTAGCTTCATATATTGAAAACTTTTAAAAGAAATGTCTGAATTTCGATAGAATTGGCCCACATTTAAAAAATTTTTTTAGCCTAAAACATTATTCCAGGAAGTAGGATTATAAGGAAGTAATAACCAAATATGACCCGATAGATGTCAAACCAGATTTATATATTAACAACAATTTAAAAATACAATTCTAATAAATTTCAATAAAATTGAATCAAATTTAATACCGTTTTCTTGGAAGGGGCCTTAACTGGAACTATAGCAAAACATTACCCGATATTTGTCAAATATGTAAAATATATTTAAAGATAGTTAGAGAAATAATTGTACTGATATTCGCCAAGAAAATAAAGCATATTCAAAACAATTTTAAAAATTATCGTGACGATTTTAAATAATAAATCGATATACTTATGATGGGATAGTAGATCATTATTATCTAGATCATTATATCTTTTCCGGGAATGAGTCTTATATGAAAGCTGTAGCAAAATATGGACCGAAATTGGCCAACTTAATAAGAAATATTCAGGGTATTTAGAAAAGTGATTACACCGAATTTCAATAGAATTGGTGTTAAGTTATTATTTCCCGTTTTCCGGGAAAGGGCCTTTTACAGAAGCTATTGCAAAATGTGGACCAATGTAACAAATTTATTACATACATTCAAGATGGTTAGAGAAACAACTGTGCTAAATTTCATTACAATTGGTTCATATTTAACAGTGTTATAAGCTATAAACCATAATCCGGGAAGGGGCCTTATATTGGAGATAGGTCAAATTATTTTTGTATCAAAATAAATATATCAAATTTCAGATAATTATCTTAAAAATTACGACCTACATCCCAACACACATAGGTTGGGGTGTATCCAAATTCTGCATATTTTAGCTTATAACTTGTTTGTTATTGGCCCGATTTTTATAATATTTTGTACACTGATGAAGTCTAATCTAATTAATTGTATTTTGTAATTAAATTTTTGTTCAAATCCAGTTACTTTTTCTTAAAAAATTAGAAATTTTCTTTTTCAGAATTTTGAGGTTAACTCAGATATCGGTCTATAACTTTTTTGTTAATGAACTGATATAGTTTTTATTGAGGAATCTGCTTAGGACAGTAACAAGTACTATGGGCAAATTTAATTCAAGTCGGACAACTATTCTAGGCGTGAGAATGTTTACTATAGACAGACGAAGAGACCGACATAGCTTAAACGAAATTTTGGTATGATGCAAGAACACTTTATGGGGTCTTAGATGAGTCCTTTTAGCATTACACACAGTTTATAAACCCTCATCACAACTTGTATTGGTGGAGGGTATAAAAATTATTCAGAGAAATAAACAGAAAGAAAAAAAGTATTTTAAATTGTTACAATATAAAAGTTGTGTGTTATGAACTTAACCAACAAAAACAAAAACTAAAAAGAACATTATATACAGACATACTACATAAGCAGGTATGTACAAATATGTTGTTATAAATATATAAAATAAACTAAGTGTATTTATATAGGTGACTACATGGTATTTGCAGATGATATTGTTTTTAGATGATTTTTGAGAAATTTTTGGTTTCTGGATATAGAAAGATCAGGATTTATAAATTAAAATAATTGAGTGACTTATTTACATGCTGTAGTTTAAATCTTCCAAAATATCTTTTTAGGAAAAACTTCTAATTAAATATGTTCTAGAATAATATAATAAGGTTCACCTATTTTCTTAAAATCAGATTGACACTCATGACGCATACTTAATATCAATATATGACATAACTCATGCGTATGTAAGTTTCTTTTTGTGTTTTCTAATTGTACAAATCTTATTTAGCATCACAATACTTTTATTTTTTAGTCTAATACGCCTAAAGTGATTTTTTCTCTGGATTCTACGATCTTATGTAGATTTATGTTCTTGAAATTTGGTATGTGGATTTTGATACAAAATTTACATAAATACATTTCTGTGAGCTTTATAAGCAATTTTGGAGTCCTATTCATATTAAAGCTTTTTTTTGATGGGGTCCCTAAAAGTGCTACGGTATCTAGTGGATTAATCTTCATGTAGATTTTGATTGATAAAAAATTGATTTTCTTTAAATTTGACTTAAATATCTTTATTTCTGTGAACTTCGGATCGAATAAGATGGGACCGAACATGATAAATTTGACATGCTTTCTTAACCTCTACCACCACAAGTGTTGATGAGGGTATATTAACTTAGTCACACCCCAAAAAGTATATATTTTTGCATCACACCAAAATCTGAGTCAATTTATGTCTGTCCGTCTGTGTGTCTATTTGAAAATTCTCACACGTAGAATAGCCGTCCGCTTTCAATAAAAATTTGTTCACATTATTTGTTTTTTGTTCTAAACAGTTTCCTTTTTAAACCAACTTATTCGCTCTTTTAGCAATAAATTATAAAATTAGAGACCGATATCTGAGAGAACCTCAAAATTAAAAAAAAAAAAAAAAAAAAAAAAAAAAAACACTAATTTTCTAAATTTGCTGTAGATCCCATTAAAAATCCCTCTTGGAATATGGTTTTGAACGTGTAAAGTTTTTAAAGGGAAACCAAATTCGGCACAATTATTTTTAACGAGCCCTACCCGGATATGGGCTCCAATTTTGTTGACATTTGGAACAGTTATATTTATTAAATACAATAAAATTATAATTCCCTTTTATGTGCCTTTTCTTATATGTAGACAAGTTCTATATCAAATCGGAAAATTATCTAATTGTATTCAACATATGTATATATGTATTGAATATGGCCACATATGTCCCACATGGGACATTTCTTTCGATAGCATTATTATACTCTCCACCATCACAATTAAATTTATCATTCCGCATGTAATGCTAAAGGAATTATCTCAGACCCCATAATGAATATATATATTCTTGTATCAAATCAAAATCTGAGCTGATTATGCTATGTCCGTCTGTCTGTTTGTTCTGGGCATGCTCCCATCCACAATAATTAATGGGTCTCAATGAAATTTGGCCCGAGTATTCGTTACAGCCCTAAGATGTTTCCTGTTTAAAAAAAAAAATAAAGTCAGTTTAGTATATTAAAAGATATAGACCGATATCTAAGTTCGTAAAACTGTCAATGAGATATCGTCAAATTAGAATAAGATTTCGGCATAATATAAAGTTATTTGTACTTCATTATCATTCCAAAAATTGCCAAAAACAATTCAGTAACTAATTTGATTAAATGAACCTCAAGTGCTAATAAATTAAGTTGGCTTTAAAAATGTTTGGCTTGTTATCGGGATTTATAGGAAATTTCATGAATATTTATATTCCAATATTTCTCTATATGTAAGTGGTGAAGGGCATCAAGATTCGGCATAATCGAATATTGTATTCTTAATTGTTGTTCATTATAATACTAAGAAATCAGATAATTTTTATTGAAATTATGAAATGAAAGCGCAACTTTAATAATAAATATATATTTTTTCGTTTTAAAATATTAACTATTTTAATCTACAATAGTTTTTTTTTTTTTTTTAATTTTGAAAAGAAAATCTGATCTGATTTTATATTCTTCTTTTCAAGTTTTAAATGTTTGTTTGCCAAAATTACATTTCTGTGGAATTCCTTATATAATGGAAAAAACTGTTAAAATGGTATTATTTGAATATTTTTTCAACTGAACATTTTTATTTTTTCCCCATTTTTTGTTGTAGTTGTTTTTTATTTATTTCGTTTATTTTTTCTCTGTTGTTGTTTTTGTTGTGTTATATGTTTTTTATTATTTTCGCTCATGAACAATTTCCTTTTATTTCTTTTAATTTTACAGACGAACAACCTGAAGCGATGCAAATGAACTTGAATGGTAGTTTTTTGCTTGTTGTAGCCACATAACTCATTGCAGCCTCATATACTCACTCACTCATACACTTACTCACTTACACGTTATTGTTATTGTAGTTTTGTATGTGTAAGTTGTATATATTAAAAAAAATATAAAGAAAGAAGAAAAAGTTGGAAAAGAACAACAAAATCTGAACTCAAATGTATTATTGTTACATGTACATATACACATATATACACATGATTTTTTTACATAGTTTGGTGTACAACAATTAGGGTTTTGCCCAGAAAAATAAAAAACAATGATTTTCAAAGTGAAATGTAATCTGTGAAGAAATATCTGTTCTTTTTTTTATTAACATGATTCGACTCATATATATCTAGCATAGATTCTTTAAAATGGAAATCAGCAGTGACACAATGGAACTGACACATAAAGGATACATATTCTTAATAGAAAACAACGATATAACTCATACGCATCTATGTACCCAGTGATATCGTAAAAAAGCTTTAACACAAGTTTTGCACTTTTATACAACTCGATTTTAAACTTTGATATTATATTTATTACATTATGTATTCCATCACTTATTAAGAGTTAAACCCTGATACCCTGAGTTGAAATTATGCGTACTTCAATTTGTGTGTTTTGTATCTATAGAATTATTACCTTACACAACCGAACTAATTGAATTTAGGACAACTGTGGCAGCCTGACTCGATTTCAAGTTTTTTTACAACACGCTTTTCATCCCACCATAATCAGAACTCTGCCTTGGCCAGGGATAACATATGCCTAGAAACATCTATTAACTTTCAACTTCTATTTCTATTGCAGAATACGGAATTATTAAAAAGTAATCAATATAAAATAACTTCCGGTACATAAATAAGATGTCATATGGTAAAGAATATATATGAAATTTGGGGATCTCAAACAAGTACCAAAAATAATGATAATAAAAAGCTACAGAATGTGTGATAGTTCAACGTGTCTCTAACTATTATTTTTTTAGTAATAAAAGCGATCGTATTCCCTAAAGTTCAGTGCCGAAGTTCTTCATAAAATACAACATTTGATTTTTAATAAATAGTAATCGATCAGGGGAAGGGCACAATCAGTGACTCTCTTAAGTTGACCGCATAGGGTATATTGATTTTCTAAAAATTCGACAAATATTCATTCATGAATTAAGACAAATGAAGTTTTGTATATCGATAGTGCTAATAAATCTCCATAAGCTCATTTTTATATTGTTAACTCTTGCAGTTTCAGAGATATTAAAGACAACACATGCTATTAGTTGCATTGACTGATCGAGAACCAGGTTTGATTGGTTTCTGACTTTTATCATTTGCCAATGTATCAAGAATTGAAACACATGATTTATTTGCAATACTCCACAAATTTACCGCCATTTCTCTCCAACATTAAATATGTTCAATATGATCGCCTTCCTTTCCGTTATGACATGTTTGCCCCATCCCATTTACATTATTTTCTCACCACTTGGCATTATTTTTTTAATTAATTTTCAAAATAAAGTGATTAAATATATTATGCTATTTATATTTCATCGCACTGTATATGAAAAAATATAATTTTAAAAAAAATTTAATCATAATAAAACAATAATTTGACACAATTACGGAAACGGAAATTCTTTCAAAAATATTGAGTGACTCAAGAAATTAGGATTCTTTTTTGGAAACTTTGAAAAGAAAATCGATTTTTTCCAATTTTCTTTTTCAAATTAATGTTTATTTATTAAAAAACGTTTTTACCCTGAACTTTATAACTTGTTTACTGTTTTATAGAGATGTAAAATAAATATCAAAAAAGTATCTACCATCAGAAGGTCCCTATAATGATAGAAAAAACAATTAAGTGATAAAAGCCAATGATTCAGGCGGATTGAGATTTTGGGTATAAAATGAAAAAGTGAGAATCTTTTAAATTTAACGATTTATGGACAACTTTATATACATTACACTAAAGATTTCAGACAATTTGAAATAAAAAATTACGTTTATTCGTTTTAGTTTTTTTAAAGTTTAAATATTAATTTTGTTTAAAAAAGACAACAAAAATCAAAATCCTAAGTTTTCCAAAGATTTTTGACATCAAATGAAATTAAATTTTTTGTTTTCTTTAATTATTTAGAGTCTTAAATTTTTAGAATTCTTATAGATGCAAATTACTTACGTAAGGCATTTGTAACCTGGCTGACATTTGACCGAGATCCTAAAATTCTTAATAAACGTTTCCGTTAAAACTTTTGGACTTAAAATTTTAAATGTTTATCTGATACAGTTTACAGTTACCTCTGTAACGTGTCAGTTATTATGTTTTATATCAAATAAATGAATATATTGTTAATCTGATTTATATTAGTGACCAATATTCCTCACAACACCCAACTTGGCCCTACAAAAAGTTGGCCAAACATTCAAAAGTCTGTCACAAGAACTTGTTTATTGATAGAAGAAATGGTTTACATAATGTTTCTAAAGCCAAAAATTGGAAAGCATTTTCAATGGAGAACCTAATACATCCGGAGTACAGCAGCTCGCTTAGCTCAGGGCTCAGAATATTTATTACTAAAATTAAAGCGAATGCAGGTTTAAAAATATACAATACTCAGAAAGTTTTTTATAGGAACGCTGCTAAGAATTGAGAGTCTAAAAAGAGAGCACGGAAATTGAAGTCAAGTTTCCTAAAAAATGTTGTTGCTGCATAATGGATAACAACACGTATGTTCTGACAGATTTTTTCGACTTCATGGTAAAACATTTTTTATTGCTGATTTCATAATATGTCCACTTATTTTTGGCCTGACTTGGCATCCTACCACCATGATTCAAGGACCGTAATGTGGTATTCATACGAAAGGAGTCAAATACTCCAAACAG
>PYHX02000413.1:51467386-51509715 GCA_004302925.2 Cochliomyia hominivorax
ATATCAAAATTTGGACCCATATTAATAAAATTTATTACATATATTTAAAATAGTTAAAAAATTAATTGTGCCAAATTTCAATAGAATTGGTTCAAATTTAAGAGTCTTATAAGCTATAAATCATATCCGGGAAATGCCCTTATATGGCGAGAACAATATGACTTTCTTTGGATTATATATTGTATCAAATAACTATATGTGACAAATTTCAGTAAATTATCTTAAAAATTGCGGTTGATATGACACACAGAGTTTGGGGTGTATCAAAATTTTGCATATTATAGCCTATAACTTTTTTCTTGTTAATCAGATTTTGATGATCTTTGGAAAGATGATGGAACACGTACTAAAATGCTAAAATTAATTTTTTGTTTAAGTCTAATTACATTTTTAGAACAAATTAAAAAGAGTTTTTTTTTTTTGGAAATTTGAGGTTGTTTCAGATATCGGTCTATAACTTCCTTGTTTATTAACCGATATAGCTGGTTTTAAATAGAAAACTGCTTAGGATAATAACAAACGACGTGGCCAAGTTTGATTGAATTCGTACAATTATTCTAGCGTGAGAATGTTTCCAACAGATAGACAGACGGACATAGCTAAATCGACTCAGTTTATGATTTGATGCAATAATATATATACATTGTAGGGTACACACGGAATGACAAACTTAATAAACCCCTCACCACTTGTGGTGGTGGAGGGTATAAAAAAGATGACAATAAAAATTCAGACAAAACTTCGGTAGATTCGTATTTTTATTGTGGACGTGAGAATGTTACCAACAGACAAAGCAAAAAACGGCTCAATTATTATTCTCTGCAAAATTATATGATTTATGGGATTTCAGATAATTCCTTTTGGTGTTGTAATAGGAAGGTATTTAAAACTTGGCGCGGTCAAATAAAACAGTCTTTTTTATTTTTTATTGCAACGATAGACAAAAATGTTCAATGAATAAGTTTTAATCCATATCATCTATAGTTTATGGTCAATTGTTAATTTTATTCGATTTGCCATATGTTACAACTATTTCACTAAAAAGAGTTGTATAATCAAAATTAACTTACATGAGGAATATTTTTAGTTAAACGTCCCACGAATAATGATCCTAAAAATGCACCCATTATAGCACCTACAAACCATAAAATTGATAATACATTTGTATCTATATCAACATCATATTCCGCAGATGGTAGTTCGTAAACGGACCAACCCATTTTGAAGCCACCAGCAATAAAAACAATAGCAGCTTAAAATAAAAGAAATTTCAATTTTGAATTTATGAAATAAATTAAAATTAAATTCATTAAATCATTCATTACCTGGCATCATAAGTTCAAATTGTAAACGATAGTTCCAAACTGTTTCGCAAGTGGAACTATCTTCCTCTTTAATTGTGGGCAGTAAAGACATTTTTCGTCGATTTATTTCTTTTTAATTTTCTAAATTATTTGAATTAAATTTAAAACTCCCATAATATTGAATAGTAAAATGTTAAATACGCTAATTCATCATGTTTAATGTCAACTGTTTATTTCACACTGTTTCAATACAATAAATATCGTTAAATAAATTTTAGTAGTATAGTTATTCCCATATTTGGGCTTATCAATAATATTATTGCTCTCTTTTAGCGCCTCGATTAATTTAAATAAATAATAATTTTTCGCGTTATGATAAGATTATTTTTTTTTTTTTCGAATTGTTGGTAAAGGTTTTAAAGTAGTTTAAGGTGTATAATTTTGGTTATTAGATGCAACAATGGGAATCAATTTGACCGTACTCCAAAAAACACAGTGTATCCAAATCGATTATTATATCCTGCACTACCACAAGTGGTGAAGAGGGTACATAACTTTGCAATACCGTGTGTAACGCTGTGTCGTGAAGTATATTGAAGATTGAAAGCCAAGATGTTTTTGAGTTAATTAATAGAACACAAAACCCCATATTATTAGAGACGTGGTTATGACCTCGGGTCACAAAATTTTAAAAAGAACAATATTCATTACAACTGAATCGATGTTAAAAATTCTCTTATTAGTGAATTCTGGTCGGGCTGTTAGACTAAATTTTTTTTAACTTCTTTACATAAGACATTATTGTTGTTAAAAAAACCCAAAGTGGGACTACAACAGCAGGCTATATCGTAATTTACGTGTCTACTTCAGAAAGATTCTAGTTTATCTGCTCATACAAAAATAAATTCAGGAAGTGTTTCTGACAATTGTTTTCTGTCCGTTACAAACATCGGAAAAAACACTTAATACCAATGGTGGTGTAGCGTCACAAATATATAATTTTTACAAAAAGTTCTTTTAAGTTTCTGCAAACAGATATATAATCGGTCTTACGCACCAATTATTACAAATGAATTTTATTTTGTCAATTTTGTTTTGTTAGTGTTTATAATGATATTTTACTGTTATCTTATCTGCCATGAGAATATTACCAATACTGTTCAAGGGATTGCGTAGCTGTTTACAATATGGTTTACTAGCTTTTACCCGTTGCGCTTTGCTGAACGAACATTCTCCTCAGTCCAAGATCTCGAAATAAATTTCACAAATCACAACGTGTATTAATTTAATTCCGACTTTTACGTTCTTTAGATATTGGATAATTAATATTTGTTTTGCATGGGAGTACCTTCCCCTCGATCTTACTCATCTTATATTTTGATCAATTAAACAAATTATTGAGAGTGAATTGACAATTTTAGCTGTTATAGTCCTTTAGATATTCGATAATTAACATTTTTTTGTATCGGGGACACTTCTCTCCCCATGATCGTATTCGCCCTCCATCTGTCCAGTAAAACAATTACTTGATGAAGTGGCTATTTAGGTATTCGATGATCAATATTTTCTTTGTATGGGGGATACTTCTCGATACAGTAAAGTATGAACTGATATTGGTCAGATTAATAACATATATTGAAGACAGTTAGAAAAATAATTGAGTCGCATGCCAATAAAATTGGTCGTTATTACTAGTTTTATAATTTTAAGCCTGTTTTCCGGGAAGATATTGACAGAGATCGCTATTCCGGAAAGTGACTTTTTATGGGGCTACAGCAAAATGTGGACTGAGATTGTTTAAATTAGCAATATATATTAAGACAGTTAAAAAAGTCGTTGTGCCAAATTTCAATGGACTTGGTTTTTATAGCCTAAATTCGTTTTCCGGAAAGGGGCATTATATGGGAGCTATAGCAAAATTTGAAGTGATATTGTCCAAAAATTAATGTGTATTCCGGAGAGATAGAAAATGAATAGTGTCGAATTTCAGTATAATTTGTCCTATTTAATAGTTTTTAAGCTCAAACCAGTTTTCCTGGAAGGGCCGTTATATGGGAGCTATAGTAAAATATGGAACGAAGAATTACACATATATTAAAGACCGTTAGGAAATTAATTGTACTTAAGTTTAGTAGAATCGGTTTATATATAAGAGTTTTATAATCTATAAACCCTATCCGGGAAGGGGCTTTATATGAGGCTATGTAAAATAATTACTTCAGTACAATTTAGTTTCTTTGGGTTAATAATTGTATTAAATTGACAAATTTCGGAAAATTATCTTAATAATTGCGACCCATGCAGCACAAATTTGCATATTTCAGCCTATAACTTTTTCTTTGATCTGATTTTGATGATTTTTTATACGATAATGAAATATATACTTGTAAAAATATTAGGAAAGTTCTTTTCGATATTTCAGATATCGGTCAATATCTTTTTTACCAACAAACCGACATAGCTGGCTTTTAAAAATATGTTTAGGACAAAAGAAACAATGTGTTCAAAAAATATATGTTTGTTAAGAACTGTTCGATTTCACTTCTTATCTTGTGGTTATTATAAAAATGTAAGCTAAATCCATAAATAATAGAGAGGTATACAACTTAACCTCAATATAAATAAAAGAGTCAGGTCACAATGGTTTAGACATCGATATCTAGTGACAAAAAATATATACTCCTTTTAAAGAGACAACTTTTATTTTCGTTTAATTTTAATTATATTATAAAATATTATATTTAGAAATATAATTACAACATTAACAATATTTTTGAATGTATAAAACATTTAAATACTTATTTGTTAAACATTTAAATCGACATACTAATTAAATAATACAATTTTATAAATCAATTACGAAAATTGTTAAAATTTCTGAATTTAGTTAAACATTCACGTAAAAAATAACGTTTTGTTTCTGGCATTACATAGATGGCAACGGCCAGGAATACTAAAGAAAGTGCGCCTAAAGTTAGGAAATAAACGAACATATTTGAAATTGTATGTAAGAATTGTTGTTGTACTACAAATGATAATAATGTGAACCAACATTTCCACTATAAAACAATGGCCACATAATATGGTTTAACCGCCAAGGGAAAGGCTTCACTTAGATAAGCTGATGAGGAAGCCATCGATATGGTGGCGAATAATTGAAAGAATATCAATAAGTATTTAACAGCATTCATATAATCGATATCAATTAAATTTTTTTTATCATCACAAATACCACCAACGTGAAAGCCAAAATAGTGCATATAACAAAACCAGTTATCATGGGCGATTTGCGACCTTTAGAATCCAGAGTAATGAAACAATCAATGGTCCTATCCATCTCGCAAATGCATACAAAATATATGGAAATACGGAATAAGGTGTAGACATAACGGTAGAATAAGTAAAGGCAAAATTAATTTGATATGAAAAACTTAGAGCCATAAATGAGCGATAAAGCAAAGTTTCAATAATGCCGGCAAACCATAGATGGCATTTTCAATAAATGATTTGTCTTTACTTTCGGCCAAATAACGTTTGTGTTCTTCCAGCTGTTCATAAAGTTTCATAGGTAATGGTAAAGGGTCTTTGTAGACGTCTCAAACAATCGATGGCCATTTGTTCATCCCCACGTGCCAAATAATATAAAGGTGATTCAATTATTAGTAAAGCTGCCATAATAAAAGCTATAATACCGTAAATGATATTAAGAACACCACTCATTTGAATAGCTTGGAAAACCTCATCTGTACTACTGGTCCATGTGGTAGAGTAAATAATTTGTATGAATATACCACAACTAAAACACATTGTATCCATTGAAGCGGCATTTACACCACGCATTTCTTTGACAACCTCTTCGCCAACCAAAACAAATGTCACGGGAAATACCAAACCGACCGCTATGCCATTAAGATAACGTGAAGCCATTATGGCGTCATAAGATTCGGGTTCAGATACTTGTAATATGCCACCGATAGTTACTAAGATTGAAGAAAAACACTGCAAATTGAATTATACATTTAGATTCGTGATTTAATTGTTGTTTAATTTTTTAAATAACTCAGAAACTCACCACTAATATTTTCTTTGGTACTAAATTACAGGAAAATCCACCAATTATGGCACCAATTATACATGCTATAAACCAACTCATAATTAAATTGTCTGTTATAAACAAATCCGAACTGAATTGATTGGTTCCAAAACCTAGTTTCCAGGCCATATTCATACCACCGGATATGAAAATTAATGATGCTGCAAAATTTAAAGATTACGAATAAATGTATTTCTATAATTTGGAAAAAAAAACTAGAAAGAATACTATATTCGGCTTGGCCGAATTTTTATTCCCTCCATCATTCACATTATTTGCTTGAGTTGAAGATATTGTGTCGGAAAACTAATTTAACATTTTAACAGCTTAAGTCTTATTCTGGAAAAAGACCACATAAGAAAACTAAAGTGGAATGAGAAAAGAAAATGAAATTCAAACGCTGGTACTAGTGAACTCAAAAACCGAAACCGGAAACCGGTTATCCGGTTATTTGCATTCAGAAAATATGCCAGTTTAGAATAATTTCTGCTTTCGAATTATTAGATATGCCGTTTTTTTGCAGACGGGTGATCGATCCGTAATTGAAGCATTTTTAAGCTTTTCACTAAAATATTTTTGTATATTCCGAAATGACTGAGAATATTTAAAATTTTTCATTCCATGCGTCCAATAAAAAAAGTTGTGTATGTATTCTTAGACATTATATTCTCAATCGATTTTGCTATGTCCGTCTGTTTTAAACATAATCTCGTCAATAATTTTAATTAAGACATATTCAGAAATTTAAGATAGAGTTCCGGTAAGGGAACTCTATTCGAAAACGGATTTTTAAATTTTCGAATAACTCGAAAAACCGGTTCTCTGAAAATGACGTCTTTTTTGAATACAAAAATTGGTACCCGAGCCAAAGTTTTCAGGTGTTAAAGGAAGATAATTAAAACCTATTTAGCCTAAAATCCAATTTCTTGGGGAATAGACCTTATATGGCAGCTACATAAAAAATTGGTTTATGGACCGATATTCGTCAAATTAGTAATATTATGTCAATTAGGAAAATAATTGTGCCAAATTTCAATAATTTTAATTAAGACATATTCAGAAATTTAAGATAGAGTTCCGGTAAGGGAACTCTATTCGAAAACGGATTTTTAAATTTTCGAATAACTCGAAAAACCGGTTCTCTGAAAATGACGTCTTTTTGAATACAAAATTGGTACCGAGCCAAAGTTTTCAGGTGTTAAAGGAAGATAATTAAAACCTATTTAGCCTAAAATCCAATTTCTTGGGGAATAGACCTTATATGGCAGCTACATAAAAAATTGGTTTATGGACCGATATTCGTCAAATTAGTAATATTATGTCAATTAGGAAAATAATTGTGCCAAATTTCAATATATTTTTGTTTTTGTATTTTAACTCAAAAACTCAAAACCGTTTTTCTTAAAGGAGCTATAGACGGGAGGTATAGAAGAATATGGATCAAATAAGTATTTTTATAAGCTAAAAAAAGCTTTTTAGGAATGTACTTTATACACAAATTTGTCAAATTATTAAGTACAACAGAATTGGTTCATATTTAAGGATTCATAATTTTAAAATTGGAAAGAGGCCTTATATGGGAGCTGTATCATAAAGTATACCGAAATACAACTAGTTAATTATTTGTATTTCATCAGTTAAAAATAATTGTGTAAAATTACAACAGAATTGGTTTAAGCTTAAAACAATATTCCTGCAATTAATCAAAACTTTTTAATTAGAAATTTTAGAAAAAATTTCTCATATTTTTGTGGTGACCTAAACAGCGATCTACAACTCTTTTCCTTCTGAACAGATATAGTCAATTATAAATATCAAACTGAAGAGGAATATTACAAAAATCTTACCCAAATTGTGTTAGAATCGATTACTTATTGTGGATGTGAGAATGTTTCCAATAATCGGTCAGACAGACGGGCATAGCTTAATCGACTCAGTTTTGATTTGAATCAGGAATATATATACTTAATAGACTCCTTTTTCGTGTTAAACTTGGCATGACAATGTTAATATACTCTCATCACCACTTGTGGTGGTAGATATTTTTTCAATATGGTTCAATCCAGTTCTTAAGAATTAAATAGTAACAATTATTAACCTATTTTTGACCACCATCCAATGCCATTAAGATAGAGGAATAAAATTTGGTTGGTGTCTAAGATATAAAAATATAAAATTATTTTGTTCTTTATATTATACAATTTCTGAAATATTGGGCCATGAAAATTGGATTTATGATAAGTCTAAAGAGCTTTTTAATGGTCTAGTTAATCTAAAATAAAATTTTCTGCACAGTGGCGCAGTGCACAAAATAGATTTCTTTGAAAATAATTCTGTAACTTTTGATCGGTTGAATAGTTTTAACAGAAGAGTGCGGCATAATAACCCCTATAGGGTGATAGGTACAAAGTGTGGTTTCTGGACATTTTTACCGCATGTTTCAAATTTTGCAAGATCTTGAGTCAGTTTTGTTTAATATATGCCCAAAAGTAATATTAATTGGTGCAACGCACCAATTTTTATGAGTTTTGGAAGAATTTTAAAATTTGAAATGTAATAAAATGTTTAATATTAAAGATATCTGTCAGATATATTCAAACAATTTTGATCTTGAAATAAGTCACCATGGGAGAGGTATAAAGTGGGGTACCTGGGACATTCAGTTTTTTATGCAAAATTTATGTTTCTTATAACAGTATAAAAACTGACCATAGACCTTGATAAGATCTTTGAAATACACGCATATATATGTGTTCTATCATGTATTCCAATTTTGGAACTTTTCCTCACATTTTTTGGAATACAGGGAAAATATTTTATTAGATCAATATTCAATAACAATTCAATTCATCTTTAAAAGGAATTAAAATTAAACAAGTAAGAATGCTATAATCGGCTATATCGAATCTTTAATACCTTCACTACAAATGCGAGAAAATATTATGTTTAGTACGTTGAACTCAAAAATTTGATAAAAATGCACTTTGGTTTTTATATACAACATTTTAATCGGATATTTCTATATAAAGAAAGATTTTCGAAAATAAAAGTTGAAATTTTTGCTAAAAAACGTATTTTTGAATTTCGAAGCATTCTATTTTGGACTGTATAGTGGTACAAGCTCTACATCTACATTATTGGTTTTTTTAGGACCTATTAAAAATTATGGAAAGACCTCAGGATAATTAGGTTTTTTGGATTTATGCTTAAAAGTTATGATGATACTAACATTTGTGTGAGATTTAAGGGTTTTTGATATCGGAAAGCAAAAATTTATATTACAAAAAAAGAAAAAATGGAACATATCATATCATTAAAACTTCGACAAGATCGGTCAAAAAGTTTTTGTTTAACTTTTGAAGCTAAATATCTCTTAAACTTAGGTTTTAAAAAGTTTTCAGTAGCAAAATCACTCATATAAATTTTTTTTTTAAATCAGTTTAGATGTAAGAAATCTGGTTCGTTTTAAATATTTGTATGACCCGAAGTGACTAATTGTGGGACCTTGTGGACGATCTCCGTTAAGTTCACAATGTCTAATCTCAAAACTTTCTCTCGCCGACACTTCTACTATCACTATGTGATTTAAGTCACATCAAAGTACAGATTTTCATTTGAAACATTGTGCGGCGATTACACTTCTAAAATATTGGATTTGTTATTGTCATATGTTCACCAATATTATTAACTTGTATACCCAATATTTTAAAAATACATTTAATATTTAATTTGTATTATATATTTTATAGCTTTTTAATATAAAAATAATATAAATGTTTAAACATGAACGTTACCTTTTAATAGGTTTTACTAATCTGATAAGATCAGTAATATTTTTAATATAGAAATTACTATTTTAATTAAGAATTGGTTTAGTTAATATATTAGTTTGTTAAACAATATTAATTTTTAATAATATTTTAGAGCCATATAAGTTTAAGCTTTATTTGAAAATTATTTTATATAGGACCTGTAACAAAACAGGAACCGATCAAATTCGTTTTATTGAAGCGGTTTTCATGATTTTTTGTAATCTGATGAAGTATGTATAGCTGGTAGAGAATTAAAAGGGCTATATTTATGGAAAAATGTATGTTAAATCAAATCCTTAATAAAATTTTAGCGATTTTTTAAAAAATCGTTATTTCCGCGATGACCAAATTTGAATATCCACTTTCCGACCTCAGGACCCACTATAAACATGTCCTTTTCCATATCACCATATATTAGGTCAAATAAAGAAGGAGACATTTATCTCAGCTGTGGGGATTAAAAAATAATTAAATCTCTCAATAAGTACTGAAGTTGTAACAAAAAACCCAAAGTCCCCCTCTTAAATGCTCCACATGTCACAAATAGACAAAAGTTTGCTTAAACTTACTTGGTTTGGCATATTGAAAAAGGAGAGTAGTATTTTGTGGACCGAAGATTCTTAAATATTTTAATTTATAAGGAGGTCTCCTAGCAAAGAATATAATCAAAAATTTGCAACAAAAACTATAAAATTCGATGTTTCTAGTGTTATGGTATGGAGGTGCTTTTCTTACTATGGTGTTGGACCATTTAACAGTATCAAAACTATTATAGATATGTATATAGTATCATATAGTATCAAAACTATTATAGATATGTATGTATATAGTAAGTTCAAACCGATAAAATACCACTAAAATTAAACAACAATTTTTTTATTTATGGCTTTTTGTTATAGTTGAAACCGGGTAGTGCTATTATTTTGACACCAAGTTTTATCTATTTTTTATATCTTCGTCACTATCTTTTCAACTAATTTTTATTCAAATAGCTTTTATGGCTTATTAAAGAAGACGTATGTATGTGGTGCTATTATTTTGACTGCAGCTGTATATGTAAACTATCGCTGAAATCACATTGTGTGGTTTATAGTGTTAAACGACCGGGATTTTTATTTTTCTATATGGTATGCATATATGTATCACTGTTATCATGGACATTATCAGACTTTTGCAAAAACACACACACACACATCTACACATATGAGTCAAAATATTTATTTAAAAAATTGATAAATTTTTAGCAGATAAAAAAAAAAATTACTAAACTTTTAACACTTTCATTTTTTGGTCTCGAACGTATGTTATGGACGCTATCAGCTTAAGACTTTATTGTATTTTTTTCTTGATTTAAGTATTTTGAAAATATTTTTAAAACGCAATTTTTTTTGGAAATGCCTTACCTGTGCCCACTGAATTTGATTGTGGTTTATTTTTGTAATTTCGGCTCCACCATCCAGTATTTTGTTGTACTGGCTGAACAGCTGGATATTGCGGTACTGATGATGCCGGTACATTATAAACTTGCACCTGTATTGGTGGTGGTTGTGCCATGTATAGAGGTGCTTGCACCTGTATTGGTGGTTGAGCCTGAAATGGTGCAGGTTGAGCTTGAAAAGGCGGAGGTTGAGTCTGAAATGGTGTAGGTTGAGCCTGAAACGGCGGCGGCGGTTGTGCCTGAAATTGTGGTGTTTGCACCCTAATTGGTGGTGGTTGTGCCTCTGGAGGAATAGGTTGTTTAGATGTATCCCACATAATTGTTAACTAAATGTCTTTATTAAAGTACAATTCGTTCGTTTAACTGTATTTTATACGTCTTTACTCGTTTAAAAATATTTAAACACTAATTCCATTAAATTATTTCATACGAAACTTTTGTTTAATTATATTTATTTATCGACGCTTAATCTTATCGAACTTAATAATTGATGTTGCTACTTTTTATGCGGAGAAAAAATATACTTTTTTAACTGAAACAACAAATCGATAAAGCTTTTAGTTAATAGGTATTTTCGAGCAGTAATTTCTAAATTGGATATTTTATGGACGATTCCATCACTTTTTTGTGTTCGATATTTACCTTTTGCATAAGATATTAACGTCTTTTTACCGGTTTAAACTATGGAGAACTTTTTATATCCTCTACAACTAGAAATCATCTAAGACCCTATAAGTATATAAATAGCTTTTCTAATAATTAGAAATATATTTAACTAATTATTTATCGATCCATATCTCGATATAGCTCCTTTATAAGGCCCCCCTTCTGAAAAATAGTTTTGAACTTATGTAACTCTTAAATTTAAAGCAATTCTATTAAATCTCGGCACAGTTATTTTCTAAATGTGCTTAATATTCGGTCCATATTTGCTTAAAGCAAATAAAACTCTTAAATAAAGCCAAATTTGTTGGTTGGCACAATTTCTTTTCCATTTCTTCGAAAATATGTTACTAGTTTGACGAGTGTCGGTCCATATTTTCCTATAGTATTTAACACAGCAGTTCTGGTTTATATTTATCTGAATTTGACTAAATATTTTTGAAATACCCACGTTTATATTTAGGAATTTTAATTACTGAAAACACCATTCCGAGAATCAAAGTCTACAAGATTCGATCCATAAATGCTCATTAAGGATATTATACGATATTGTATAGTCGATCTAAAACAACTTTTACACTCTTACTTGTTTAGAACGGTCATGACAAAGTTAAGTACAAATTTACTTTTAAGAATTTTAAGAATAATTTATTCACAATTTAAGTTCCACTTGAATACCTCCTATGTATGCGAATAGACCTATTGTTGTTTGTTTGCAAATTATTTGCATTTAATTGAACTTTTAAATGTAAAAGGTATTGAAAAAGTTTATTAAAAAGCTTCGTTTGTAAAAAGAAGTAATTTTTTTTGCTTTACTGAGATCAATGGCGAGTGGGACTTTTTTATTTCTTATTTTTATAAAAAAGTACCTTCATTTTCAGCGATGATAAACTTATTAATCATCATTTTACGTTTACAAATATCTTATCAGAATTTGTTATTGCGGTTAAAAATCTGTACTGGTTTTTGAACATTTCAAAATAAATGAAATGAAATTATTTGTATTTGAAAATAGTTTATTTAGTTTATAAATAGCAAATCTGTTTACATGTTGCTAAATGAGATGACTGTGCCGAATCGTAAATATCCTCCACCACTTATATTAAGCAAGATAGAATTAGTCTATATTTAAACAAGTAAGAATGTATAGTCGTTTATGCCCGATTATCTAATACCCTACACCACTTCATCGGTAAATATGGTATTTTCAAGAAATTAATGCACGACCCTCGTATAATTTAAGATTTATGTTAAATTTGTGCGTTTTAAAATGAGATTTTCTGGGAGACTTATTTGGGACCACAAGAATTTATGAACGGTCCTAATCTATAATTTTGCACATCGATTTTTGTTTATATTTTGTCTAAATTTGATCAATTATTAAAATACCAACGGAGAAGGAAAGAAAGGGGGTTTATATGGGACCAATAAGAAATAATGAATCGACTTCGTCCATAAGCCAAAATAATAATATTTCATCAAAATATTGCAAAAATTGTGATTTTTTAGGCTGTTCACAAACAGTTTTCTGGGAAGGGCTTTATATGACAGCTATAGCAAACTATGGGCCGAGATTGGCCAATTTACTTATATATGTATATTTACAGGTAGAAAAATTATTCACTAAAATTCAATAGAATAGAGTTTTAAAAGCTGAAATCCGTTTTCCGGGAAGGGACCTTAAAGGGGAGCTATTTCAAAATGTGTACTGATATTCGCCAAATTTAAGACAGTTAGTAAATGGATTCTGCCAAATTTTAATAGAGTTTTAGAAACTATAAACCATATTCAGGGAAATAGTGTAATATGGCAAAATCTTGTTTATTCGAGTTTATAACTGCATCAAACTGGCTGTACATGACGAATTTCACAAAGAATATCTTTAAAATTGCCACTTATTAGACACATAGGTTTTAGGGCGTATCATCGTTTTGTATATATTAGCCTATAACTTTTTTCTCTTGGTCCGATTTTGATGACTTTTTAACGATAACAAAGCAAACACAACTGTATGTCGCACTTAAATTCTTGTTTAAATCCAATTACTTTTTGTTTAAATTTAAAATTTTTTTTGGTATTTTGAGGTTGTCTCAGATATGATAACAAGTACTCAAGCAAAATTTCATTGAATTTGAACAATTATTCTTGTTTTGAGAATGTTTCAAACAGACAGACGAACAGATGAACGATAGACGGACATCGATTTAGATTTTGATAAAATGCATAAATATTTATACTCTATTGGGTTTTGGATGATTCCTTCTGGGATTTACACAGGGAATGATCCTCATCACCATTAATGGTGATGCGAGGTATGGAAATAATATTAGGAGACATTAAAAGTTTCGATTTAAATAAGGAGTGAGATCGAAAAGTTCTTAACATAATATTAATTGTTTTATTATTTAAAAATTATTTTTATAATTTTAACCAATAATAGTGAAATTTTAAACTTTTTTTGGAAACTCTTCCATTAAAGTTAAAAATTAAAATCATCAAATCTTTCACATTTTCGCATACATTTTTTGTGTTTTTCAATTCCCTTTAAAGAAGATTCCAATATCTCTTCACTGCCCTTAGCAAATATCACTTTATTGTTCTTGTGTCATTCACTTTTTTACCATAGTGACAGGATGCCAAGTCAGCCTAAAAATAAGTGGACTCATTATGAAATCTTATGAATGGTAGCAGCCTTTTTTGTAAACATTCTTTGATATAAATGTGGGTATTATAAAGCCCGCTGTAAAAAATGATTGACCTCATTTACCTCAACTGTAAACTGTAGAATATTCGTTTAGAAAACTTTACTCAAATTTTCGTGCTCTGTTTTAAGTCGCTAACGTTTTTGTTAAGAACTTTTAGGGCCTTGTATGTTTTTTAAGCCTGAATTAGCTTTTAGTACCAAATAATCTAAGCAGCCAACTAATAGTGCTGCTTTCGTACCGGATGTTTTTTAGCGTTAGATATATTATGTGGATCATTCCTTCTACCTCAACCAGTTTATATATCAACGGACAATATTTCCCGATACTGTTTAATAACCTTTTTAGATCTCTGACGACAGACTTTTGAATGCTTGTCTAAGGTTTTATAGGATCTAGTTGGGTTTTGTTTCTCCTATGTAAATATAAACAATATTTTTGACACTTTTCATGAATTTTGGAAAATAATTAAACATTTTTGAACTGCAACAAAGTATGGAGAATGTGGACCTTATCAATAGAAGGAAATAAATTCTGCTGAAAAAATTGTTAAGGTATACAAAATTGTTCCCACTATTATTTTATCGTGATAGTGGTATTAATGATTCGGCATAGCCGAATAAATCATTCTTACTTGTTTACAGTATTTTTATTGACGATCTTGATTGGTCCTATATGATTCTTTCTTGGGAAAGAAAAAGCCACTCAGCACTTGTGCTGATCAATATGTCAATAAATTTATGATTATCATTTAGAGGTTTGAACAAAGAATCGAGATATGTATCGATAATTTGAATAAAATTATCTATTCGATTACTTTTATACCCTTCACCACCACGAGTTCTGCAGGGGGTATATTAACTCTGTCATTACGTGTGTAACGCTAAGAAGGAATCATCTTCGACCCCATAATGTATATATATATATAATATGTCCGTCAGTCTGTCTGTGTATCTGTCTCTCTGTTTTGGCACGCTCACATCCGCAAAATTAACAGATCTCAATGAAATTTGGCCTAAATATTTGTTGATATGTGAGTGTGTATGCGCGCGTAATGTACATGTATGAAAAATAATGCATTTATTTCTCAGACATTTGTGGTGGAGGGTATTGAAGATTCGGCATAGTCGAATATACCATTCCTACTTGTTTTCTATATAATTCATTTCAGTATTTATTATTAAATAGATAAGAAATCAATCAATGAAACACTTTCGAACGAATTATATTTATGTGAATATTTAACAGGTTTTGTTACGTTTTTATACCCTCCACATGAATTCAAATACATATAGTTTGGAATTATCTTGGTACTAAAAAGAAAAAAATTAGAGCATTTTTTCCCAAAAATAATCCAAATTAAATATATATAAAAATTTATTTATTTTTTATAACCGTGAGATTTCTGTTTCAAAGCTTCAAAATCGTCTCGGAAGAAAAGTTTTCTCAAATTTTTTTCAAAATGTGGTTGTATTCAAGTTAAAGGACTTATTTAAATTCTTGGAAATTTATATATCATTTCTTCTTTAAATGGAGAAGTTTAGACTCTTATAGGCCTGAAGTCATTGGATCCTTGTTTTAATTCACAGTTTAATTAAGTTCAGTTCAGAGTCTAAATCGTGAACCATATAAATGTTTTTCCACGGCGCACAGTGGTCTCAAAACGGTTTATTTTGGTTAAAATTCTATAAAAATTGTAACAAAATTTAATATGCACATTTTTTAAAGTGTCTTCCAATTGATTTGGAGAAGGACATATCGCTAGTGGGTCCTGGAGTTAGGAAGTAGTTCTCCCGAGCTTGACACATTTCCTGTGGATCCTGGTCTTGGCAAATAGAGCTCCAAAGTTGGTTAAAAAATTTCCAACATTTTGTTTGACCTTTTGAATTATTGTTCTAGCTCCCCAACCCAGGAATCTTATGATCTCCCAAATTAAGTTATCAAGTTATGCAACTTTATTTATTTCTTTCAAAATTTAGAAAAAGTATACAGTCCAGAGCAAGTATTTGATTTTAAACTTAAACATGTTAACACTGTGTAGGAAAATATTCTTACCTAATCATTCATTAACATCCGGACCCTATTGGAACTTATTCTTTCCCAAATCGGTTAGGAACCATCTCAAGAATGTCTATTTATTTAGTTAAATTTTTTGAACTCTAACTGAACTGTAACATTTTCTTGGCAAAAGAGAGAACATTAAATGCAATCAACTCCACATATGAAGCACCATTGCTTTTCATTGGTTTTTAGTAAAATACAGCAACAATAAAGTTTAAACTTTAAACAAAAAACGTTAAAAAAAATCATAATTTAAATTTCGTATTTTCCACATCCTAATAACCCAGATACATAAATAATAAGTATAATGATGTTCGTTGATGTGTACCTTCATATACATTACAATTTGAGAAGATTTACAATACAAAAGTATAATGTTTCGATACGATCTTATTATTACTTAGTTCAATATGTTTCGTTACTTCAACTATTGAAAGGAAAAATATATACAACAACAAAAATTACAGCAAAAACTAAATTTTATTATCCTGTCGATGAAAGCAGTTTATTAGGGCGGAAGTCAAAATTTATTTTGAATTCCTCTCTTCATTGCTCGTTTTACGTTTTTTGCTTCATTCTCTTTATTTCTAATATTTACTTTTCTTTACAGCGATGAAGTTGTTTGATATGATTTCAAGACACCAATAGTAACAGGTTTCCCTTTATGTTTGTGGTTTACATTTTAAATACAAAAAACTAGTTGTTAGAATTATTTGGAAACATTTTTTGGTTTATGTTTAAAATAATGTTTTCAACACTTTTAAATTTTTTCTTTGTTATAAAAGTGTCACCTGTTGCAATATTATTTGACTTTGTAGTATTTATGCTTTCAGTTCTTAAAGTATATAGTAAGAGTGCAACTGACAATTTGCATATTAAAATGTACAACTAAATTTAAAGTTAGAAAAATGCTTTTTATTCAACAAAATATTTAGTATAATCGCATTATAGTGATTTGAAAAGTGCGAATTTTATCACACAAAACGAAAGAAACTTGATGCATTAACAAGAAATTCCAAATTATTTGTAAAAGAAGTTGAATGATATATTCGGCAGTACTGAATTTTATAATACCCTCCAAATGTTCTAATATATATTAGAACCAATTTCCGAGTCAATATAATGACTATGTTTCCGTCTGGCTGTTCATGTGTCATTGTGAACAGATTTACTTCCATTATATCCTCCACCACCACAAGTGGTGAAAAGAAAATTGTTTTGTCATTCCATGTGCAACGCTAAAGCAACATCTCAGACCTTAAAATGTTAATATATTCTTGCATAAAATCACAATCTGAGTCGATTTAACTATGTCTGTCTGTCTGTCTGTTGTTGCCACGCTCACATACACAATAATTAACAGAGCTTAATGAAATTAATACCAAATATTTGCTATAGTATTGATAAATTTTCTATTAAAATCACTAAAATCGGTTCGTTATATCAAAAGATATAGACCAATATCTAATGTAATCTCTAAGTTGCAGCGAAGAATTTTCGTAAAACAGTCAATTACAAATTGATAAATTTGAATAAGATTTTGTTATAATATAAAGTTATATGTACTTCATTATCATTCCAAAAATTAACAAAATCGGTTTATTAGGAGAAAGTTTTAGTCAAAAATATTACTACTTTTATGAATAATTAAGTGTTTCTGTGATGTATTTAAGAAAAACTGTTATATACTATATTCGTATCTGAGTGTATGTGTGAGTGTGTGTATCCAAAACATAATGTATTTATATGTATTTGTGGTGAAGGTTACTGTAGATTCGGCATAGCAAAATTTAGTATTCTTACTCGTTTTCCTTATGCATAAAAAATAATGCTATATTCGGCTTTATCGGATCTTCAATACCCACCATCATTACATATCCTCCACCATTACATGTACACATACTGTATGTAGAAGAGTTTTTTCAATATAACACAAGAACGCTTAGCGTCTAATGAATAATAAGATCATTCAAAGTTTAAATAGGAAACTTTTCAGGGCAATAACAATTAATCTGCCCAAGCTTCACTAAACTCTCAAAAAATATTGAGGATGTGTATAATATTAGCTGATGCTTGATTTGAGAATTGACTTCTAATACTGGTAGCTTGAAGACTCAAACAGGTAGTGCAAACAGTTAACAGAAGTCGCCGTGTTGGAACAGTTAACCGAATTCGCTATATTAAACAAAGCGATTTTCAGCGTAGATGCTTTCAGCAACCATTGAAGATTAAACGTTCAACCGCTATGTCAAGAGAATTAACCTATGCTGGTATCGGAACAACCGAAACTTCTAAGTTGGTGCGCTAACACATTCAGCAAAATTGTTATATTTGAAACAGTCACTCGAAGTCGCAGCTCTGATAATAGAGAATGTACTGAGTCTTAAAAAACAGTGATAAATCCTATAATATTAGATGTTTCGTATAATAAACATATAAAAATATCAGCTTATTAGCTTTCATTGGTAAATTCAAATGAACAGGAGAGAGAGTATTGTACTCAAATCTCAAGAATCGTATAAAGGGAATAAAGAGAATCACCTGCGTATGCTAATCCGGTTCATTATTTCGAAAATATTGGTGTTCGTTAAAAAAAGACCAACCTTCATTATATAATGAACATTTCATATTTATCACTACTTCTCCGATTTTTTCTATTTAATATAATTTCATTTTTATTTATCCTTTTTGTTGTAAAGTTTTAACATTTACATGTGTGAAGGTCTCAATTTTGCTGTCAACACTTTGACCTCTTATGTTTTAAGTTTTAAAAATATTTGTTTAAGGTTGCATTGTGCTTTGGGATTATTTTCTCCTCTTTCAATACAATTGATTGATATATTAAATTCCTCCTTATGCTGGTAACAGTAAGAGGGAAACATTTGAGATCTTACAAAACTGACTCAGGTAGTACACTGTTAACCCGATTTCTTTAAGATAAATAAATAAAATTTTATTCACTCTGTTTACGATTTTTATAAAGCTCTGCAGTAATAAGCTTGAAGCTTTTTTCATTAGGTAACTTAATCTTCAACTCTGCGATAAGTTGCGAACAAAGAAAAATGTTAAAATGAATTTTTGCTATTAGACACGATCTTGATTTATATTATTTTTATATAAGTTGCTGATTGGAATCTCTTCATCTAATATTTCTTCCTCTAGGAGTTCGCGAAGGTTAACAGTTGAACATTTCGAGTGCTGTAGATTATTTGGACGATTTAAATATTCATATTGTTGAAAAGGTTCTGAGAGTTTCTTTTCGTATACCAGGGATTTTGTAGCATTAGCTTCCACTTCGCTCTTAGTACCGAAACACATTAATTATACCGTCTCTTACATCTCTCTTCTTTAGTTTCACTGAACAATATTCAGTTACATGTTGGTCCTTCCACACAGATTATTGTACAATAATTCATGGGTATGCTGGAATCCTGTGACTACAGACTTTTTAGCATCTTCGTTGCTTTGGTAACCATTTTTGCAAACATGATTCTTGCGCAAGGTTTCATAGGAACCTCCTCAGTTTGACATAAACTTTGCAATACATTTTCAATGAATTCCTTAGAAAACGCGTCTATGTATTTGATCAATTTGTAGCGCCGATGTGGCTATCCTGAGTGAAAATGGTGGTCAGTCCAGCCTTAATAGCGAGACATAACTAGGCTAATTTAAATTCTATGGATTGACACTCATTAATGGGCAATAAGTGTCTAGAGGTAAGAAGGTTGTTCTCTGATGAACAAACTTAAACGTCCTGTTGTTTATCCCTTTTTGCTGTTTTAACTTTTTGAAGATCCATAAATTCTATCCACCAGTAGACACGTAAAAATATGAACTATTCATGCAGTGGTGGTGGAGGGGAATTGCTAGCGTCTCATCTGTTTTAACCAGGTTCTAGGCACTGTTATCTATTACCTTGACCTCACAAGTGATGGAAGAGAAAATAAGAAGAGATATAATTAATAAGGAAGTTGGGATGAAGGAGATATAACCAATTGAAAATTTTACATTCGATAGAAAATCCTTCAGGCAAATACTACAGCTGACATGTAAGGCAAATCGCAGTAAGATTTTAGCGATATGCATTATACTTATGTAAGAATGTAAGTAAGTAATGTTTCGTATATTCAAACTTCTCAGGACTATAGTAACTACTCAGGCTAAATGTTATCAAGCTCTGTCAATTATTGTGAGTGTGAAAGTCGTGGGAGTGCCAAATACAGACAGACAGACGGACCAAGCTAAATCGAAACAGATTTTGATTTGATGCAAGAATACGTATAGAACTGGGCATTTGAGATGATTCTTTGTTAGCATTAAACACAGAATGACAAAGTTTATATACATTCTTCACGGCAGGATAAGGAAAAGAGTTATTCTCGCAAAGTAGAGTATTTAAAATTCGACCAAGCTGCACATTGCGTTTCTATTTGGTTTATGTAAAATTCTAACATTTTTTTTATTTAAAAGCGATTGTGTTTCTTCTTTCAGTTTTATTTTCTACTTCTTTATTCTTTATATGGGAAATTTGTTGTTGTATTTTGTTGCATTTTGCCAAAGACTTATTTATTGTTTAAAACTTGTTTATGCCAATTTTATTGTCTAACCTTTTTTCTTATAGCTGTTGTTGTTTTGTTGTTGTTATTTTTATTATTATTGTGACTTTTACTCTATTTTTTTTTCTTATTTCATGAGAATTCTCGTTTCAATAAAGTGCATTGCAGACATTTTTTGTATACCCTACACCACCACAAGTGTCGATGAGGGTAATTAATTTTGTCATATCGTTTGTAACACCAAGAAAGAACAATCTAAGATTTTATAAATTATTTATATGTCGAGCATCAGATCAAAATCTGAGTCGATTTAGTTATGTCCATCTGTCTGTTGGAAACATTTTCACGGTTACAATAATTGTGAGAATTTAATGAAATTGCCTAAGTATTTGTTATTATTCTAAGCAGTTTTCTACTTATAAAAAATCGGCACAAAAATTGCTCTATATATCTTAAATAAATGCTACGTATTTTAAAAATATGGGGTCATATATAAGTTCCCATTTAAAGTTCCTTCCAAGAAAAGGGTTTTAAATTTGATCCAATTTTATTAAAATTTGTTACAATTTCATTTTAAAATTGTCCAAAATAAAAATTATTGGACCATATTTGGTTATTACTTCGTTATAATCCCACTTCCTGGAATATTGTTTTCAGCTTAAAAGGTTTTTAAAAATGGGTATTTTTTATCAAAATTCAGACATTTATCTAAATGCTTTTGGTATATATAAGTAATTTCATGGATATTGCAATATCTTTAACTCATCCTAATCTTTGCACAATAGAAGTGGTGGAGGGTATTTAAGATTCGGTACACCGTTTATTGTATTCTTACTTGTTTTATTTTTCCTTTATAAAAACAATGTAAATTCATGTTTTTGTAAATTTTAATATTTAAGAAATTTCTTGTGAAAAGAAAAATTACAAATAAAATTGTTTTAACTTTTGCACAATACTGTAAATATTTTATATTTTGTGAGGGCGTTTAGAAGTAATTTTTTACACTTCTGCCTTTTAAGGCGTTTTAAACTTTGACATCGCTATTTAAAGAACGTGTTAGAAGAATGTACTGCATTGCGGTTGTTGTTGCTGTTTTAGTGTTAAAACATGAGTGACGTGGTTGCGTATACTTATTATCTTGTTAGTTTTAAAAAAGTGGTATAGATTTCATGGATTAAATTTGTAGGAGAAGTTGGTTGTGTTTCTTAGGTTAAACATATAGAAGAGAGTTATTTATTTTAAATAGTTAATTAAATGTTATGTTTAGAAGAGGTTGTGGATCAAACTTTATTGATGTGTATATATGGGAGTTTTATTCTTGTACTTTTTCAATTATTGGAATGTTTTATTTAGAATTTAATTTTAATGAAATTCTCTGCACTACATTATAGTTTCGGAATAATATAAGCGATTATATATAGAAATCCATTGTAGCGATTTTTTAATAAAAATATTTCAAACTTTAGCTACATTGAACCCAAAAAAGGTAGTATATATAACGAAAAAGAATGCATAATTGAAGAAAAGTAGGGCAAATATCAGCTAACGAAATTTTTCGTTAATTTGTCAATGTGACTATTAGAATTCGTTAATAAAAATGGTGTTAATTTGAATAAATATTATTCAATTTAAATAATACTAATCAAATTGACAAAAATAAATTCTTTATATTGATAAATATTATTCAATTTAAATATCATATTTAAGTTAAATTAACGAAAACTATTAAGGACCAACGGAAAGAATACTTTCAATACAAAGCTAATATTGATTGCAGAATATTTTAAGAACTGTTTCATCGAGGATTTTCGAATTTGGTCCCAATGACTTTCTCACGAAACTGTTTAACTGGACAAAATGTTAGACGTATAGAATCGGGGAAGAAGTAGCTACTGCTATAGCGAGAATTTGGTCCAAATTAATTTTTTTAATACATGTCGATTTGTTATTTTTTTCCAGATGTAGGACTGAGGAGAATTTTTGTGAAGCAAAGCGCAGCGGGTAAAAACCAGTTTAAGATAATAATTATATAGTGTTATAGACAACAAAGCATAGTGTAATGCCAAAGGACGATGATGAACCGACCGGCTTGTATTTCTGATGAAAAGTTGATCAGCTGATCTTCAATTTGCATTTTCGTGAATGAATGTGAAATAATCCTTTCAATCATGTTAATTAAAATGTTCCATAAAATATTTTACGACGAAAAGTTAGTTAAAATAACATGATTTACTGCCGTTTTAACTAAATATCTGATACAGGATAATTTTCGTTAATTTTATAAAGAAAGTTTATTCAATTGAACACCTTTTACTACAAATTCTTTTTGATTAATTTTTTAGTATTTTTGAAGAAAATTCTTCAATTTGAAGAAAAATTATGTTCATAAGAATGAAAAAGATTTATTTAATAACTTTTTTGTTAAAGTTCTATGAATGTTTGTGGCAAAATCACATTAACTGTCACAGTGTGGCCAAATCGATTCTTTTAAAAAATTCTGTAACTTTTAATGAAATTTCACACGAGAATAGCCAAATTTAGCTACAGGAAGCCTACTTTCGGTATGATTTTCAGCCGAGGTATCAATTCAGATACAAGTATTTGATATCTATAAAAACGTTAGAACTTAGGGACTCAGAATTTTAAAAATGATTTCAATTTTGAGAATAAAATTCATATTGACTAAATTTAGATAAGACCTGTATTTCTCCTTGATCGTTCGAATTTATTTAAGATTGATGTGGAGGACAACTTTTAGGGGTCACTGACTTCATCCCTTAATGTATACAAATCATTTTGGAAAAAACAATCAGACGCATAGACGGACATATAGAAATCGACACAGATTTTGAGGTGATACAATAATATACATTTTAATAGGTCTTATATGATTCCCTCTTAACGTTACACGTCACCTACCACTGCACGACCATCTGGGATCTAAAGCTCAAAAGTTGCATAATTTGTTCACTAAAATTTTCTTATATCCACTCAGCACTTTTATGATCACCTAATGCATTTTTGATTAAATGAAATGTGTTCCATCCCCAAAATTTGGCTTTGAGTTGAAATTTGATACTGTTGAACGCATCGTTTGTTATGGTTAGAATGTGGATAGTATGGAACTTGCTCACATTGGGCGGAATAGAAGCTTAAACAGACAGACAGATCGTACTTTAGGGAGGTTAGGCGAATTATGTGCGCAAAATTATTTTTAGCAGAAATAGTGAAAACAACTCTAATATGTGATCAGTCTATGTGGAGTTTATTGTCAAATGCATATTCTTTTCGTATCCGTGTTGAATATAAAATATATGTCCTTTTCGTATTGTTTATTTTGTCCATTCCTGGTGTAGCAAAATGTGGTCAAAGGCTCGAACATGATGGTGTAGTTCAATGTTAATATTGTAAGTGGTATCTTAGTACTAAACCGTTTGGGGTTTAACTGGTAGTAGTTGAGTGGAGAACGAAGTCTGACAGAAGATTTAAATCTGTTACCATGGAAGGTATCTCTGGGGTTGCAGTTACAGCCTAATTGTTGGTATGACTCATAGTAACGGCTGTTGATTAGACCTAAATCGCGATAAGACTTGGTGTAGCATTGCATTTGTAAGCGGTACGAAAGATTGGTAACACTTTAAAGAGCCTTTGCGCCTAACGAATACTTGAGTCATGGTATTGATGTATGTTATTAAATCAATCGGTGATTAGCCAGTTCTGAACTGTTTGCGGTTTAACTGGTAGCAATCGAGTTGATAATGAAGTCTGACTGGATTGAATATGTAAGCACGAAAATCAGTTTGTCTAAGTTTGTCGAATTTCGGTTACAACCTGTTTGTTTTGTGTGAATCCTGCAGTATCATAGTGACAGCAGTAAGAATATAAATTTTAAGACTCGGTATGGAGTTGCATTTTCAAGAGGGAGCCAAAGATCGGTCGTAGTTAAGATTGTGTTTGTTTTTTGCGAGGGTACTGTGAGATTAGGTCAAAGAGTAAAGGTACACACGTTAAATACTTCATCGAACAGGTTGCGAATGTTTAATATGAAACTTTTTGCCAACCTCATTTGATTGTAAATGTCTGCTAAAAAAATTATGAATGACCCTCGCATAATTTGCTTTCCTTATTTATGCGTTTGAAAGGGATTTTTTCTGTAGGGTTATATGGATATTAAAAAAATTATGGACCGATCCACGTTTTATTTCTCATAGTGGTTTTGGCTTATATATTTCTTTTTTATCTAAATATGGTTACAATACCCATGTATATGTGCAATTTATGAATTTCAAAGTGGTATTAAAAAGGTTGGTTGTCTGGGATCTATAAGGAATAATGAACCGATCCTCGTATAATTTGGAAAATCGTTTTAAAATATGATAAAACTTTGTTTTGCAAAATCTAATTACAATTGCTTTATATTATATTGTGGGCAAAAAAACATTCCGGCGGGAACATTTGTATGGAACCTCAATGAAATAATGGACCAACCATAACCATTTTTTATAGATAAATTTCATTGAGATATTTTCAACAAGCTGTATGGACAGCCAGCCGGACGGACATGCTTAAATTGACTCAGTAAGTGATTTTGAGTCGAATGGTATATTTAAAATTGCTGGTAGGTCTAATTTTTCTGCCCGTTACAAACACCTGCACAAACGCATAATACTCCCACCACCAATGGTGATGTAGGGTATAAAAACATAAGTAAATTTAGGCAAAAATATGCATATGTTGTATATAATAACTGAGATTTCCATAAAATGTGTTTTTATAACTTAGAAAATCACCAAAACCAAAATGATTTGGCATTTCTTTCCAAATTTATTTTATTATGATATTTAAGTGAAATTAATACAAGATTTCATTTCCAAAATTCAACACTAATAATGAATGTTATGTTGATATTAAAACATATAAAATGAAATATGTATACATTTAGCATTTTTGCAATATTTAATATTAGTTTGATTGTAGTTTTACGATTAATTTATTATATTCTAATTAATCCTTCTTGAAACTTTTCGAAATGCGATAGAAATACCGATTTTCTCATGTCATGTCAATAAATAAAACCCACTAATTTGTAAACATTTCCAAATACTCATTCGAATCATTTATCATTTTCTAATTTTGAAATATACTTACATACATACATACATACATACATACATACATACATACATACATACATACATACATACATACATACATAAATACACACAGACTGGCATTAATAAGTATATTTCAATTTTTGTAATTTCTTAATATGTATGAATATTTGTATGTATTCATGTATTCTCAAATGCCATCACCAACTCACCACCCACTTACGCACAAATAAATAATTCTAATGAAAAAAATCACATGGACGTGCAATTTACATTATGAATGACTTTGATAATTTTTTGTTTTTGCAATTTTCATTGTTTTTTTATTTAGCTGTTTTCACTTCTTATTTTTTTCGTTTTATTTTGACCAAAAACCATGAAAATTACTTATTTACGTGTTAATGCGGAATTCCTGTTATAAAAATTTATATATAAAATTAAAAGAAGACCACATTTATTAGGAAGTTTGTACTTGAATACAGGGAGAGGTTACTGAAGTGTACAAATATTAAAATACGAGGCTTGTTTTGGAAATTTGTAAACATTTGTTGAAATTGATCAAATATACAGAATATAGAAGTTAAACCAGAAAGTAAACCAGATATCTGCAAAAGTACTATGGGCCACAATGTTTACCGACCAGGGAGAGATTTATTCTTTATCTGTTTTGTATGAAAATATTTTACTGAAGCAGTTGTGCGATAACTATAATAAGGGAGAGAGAGAAAGGGAGCCCTAGTATTAATTATCGAATATAGAGGGAATTATTACATCAATCCCAGTGCAAGAAATCTCTAATCTATAAAATCTCTCTATAAAGTCTATCAAAAGTTTGAAAGTTTCATAGAATTTCAGATTATATTTGTTCAAATAAATGTTTTATATAACCATTTGTTGCTGCTGGAGCTATAACGCTCTCGTGCCTAATTCAGAAGTCTTGCAGCTCATGATATCTCCCTTTTTGTGTAATTTTATGCAGGATACCACTCCCATGTGTCCCATAAAAATATGTAGGACAAAAATAAATGTGCTGAAATTTTGTTGAGTTCGAGCTATAACTCTAGGTATTATAATGTTTCTTACAGATAAACAGACGCAGCTAAATTGGCTCTTATTTTGATTTAAAGGATCTTGTATAATTTTTTCTTGGGGTTATACGTAGAATGATAAAATTATTATATTCTCATCAACAATTATGTTGGTAGTTTTTATTCCTCCGATGCGAGAGTGTTGTGAGGTTCGGTCAAGGAATAAAAGTGAAATACTTCATCTTTGTGCACTTCTGAAAAGAAGTGTAATAATTTGAACCGGATGCGAATATTTAATATGAAATTTTTTGCTTCTTAACATATTCTTAACATACCAAAAAGTCAAAATAATATAGTCGTCCAATCTCGGCTATTAATACCCTACACCATATTGTTGATTGTAAATAACTGCTACGTATAATTTATGAATGGCCCTCGTATCCTCTCCTTATAATGTGTGCTATATATTATTACGATACTAACATTTATGCGAAATTTATGCGTTTTAAAGAGATTTTTTCAAAACTGCGACCTGTACTTTGCATACAGGCTTTACATGGACAGCCAGACGGACGGACATGCTTAAAGTGACTCAGTAAGTGATTCTGGGGTTACACGTAGAATGATAAAATTATTATATTCTCATCAACAATTATTTTGGTGGAGGGTATGAACAAAATTTATGTGTATTCACTATAATTATGTCAGTATTTGTATAAATTTTGATAATTTAAAATGTTTATTTCTGTCCAAAAGCTAAGGAAACTTTTTGATATTATCTTCCAGAAAACTTTTTTTATTTTAATTATAAATCAACCATCGTATTGCCTAAACTCACAACAAAATTCAGACATCTTCTTGGGCTATTGTCGTTTTCGGTTAAACAATCATCATGTAAACAAAAAACATCAACAAACACTCTCGACTTGTATACACAAACACACCATACACACACACCCAATACACATAGACATTTACACTTGTCAGAATTAAGTTTATGCATGAAATGTAATTATTTCGTGAGGCGATTTTTTTTATTTGACTAAATATGAATAAATGAATAAACGTACACAATCATAAACAAACACTCCTCCTGTGTGCATATATTTGCAAGTTTTCTGTTAACCACACACACTCATACCAGACTACACAAACAGAAAATCCTTTATTAATACAGGCTGTTGAGGAATTATTTTGACTAAAATATATGATTTTATAGAACGATTTTCGGAATGGAGTTGTAAATAATTAATGGACGACTTCCTAAAATTTATATTATTAAAGACTGAAAATAGTTTAAACCGGTATTTTGGATACTTATAGTTATGGGAGTATTTGACAAAATTCAGGAGGTTTTCCACACTCTAAATAGAAATTTGTTATAAAATAAATAAAATATTAAATAGAATCCTTTACTGAGTCTAATTAATAATCTATCTAAATGAGCTCTTTTCTAATTATTTGACTCTGTGTTTACAAACTTTCATGACCCACTATATACCTATATATGTATTTGTATACTATATTATTTGTTAAAACATTTGTGTGCTTCGCTACAATAACATTTAAATATTGTTAGAAAAAGAAAAAGGAAATTATAAAAAAATATTACAAATGTTTTAGGAAAACAGTCGTTAATGACAAGGAAAAATTGCAATAAAAACGAATTAAAGTGTGAAATTTGAAATTACTCAACAAAATATTTATTTTTGCTTCCCAGAAATATCAACATGTATATTTTTCATTAAATATAACATTTAACAAGTTTTATATTTGCTGTCATGGTTAGAAATTTAGTAAGGAAAAATATATTTTCGTTCTTTTGGCCCCTATGCAACCTCCACTTTTTATTCCACTTGCTGTATCTTACACCACCGTAGGTGGTTGGGTTATTATGCGATTGTTTTGATGTTGGTAACATACAGAAAAAAATTGTGTAATACCCACCTCTAAGTATACCGTTCAACTCAGAATCACTTTCTGAGTCTTTCTAACGATGTTCGTCCGTCTGTCTGTTATTTGATGACTGTGAACATTCTACAATTTGCAATTTGTAAAATATCGGGCATATTTTATTATTTTAATCAAAGGACGAAGTCCATTGAAATTGGAAATGTTCAGTTCAGAGTTTTAAGTACCACCCATACAAATGTCCCGAAATGAGAATTTAAGCTCATAAAAGTTTAAGATATAAAGCAATTTTAACGAAACTTTGCATAAATAAGTATTGTGATATTCTAAATTGATGTACTGAATTTTCCGATAGTCTGCCCGTTTTTTCTCAGGGGAGAGCATAAATAAATTATGATAAATATAAGCAAAAATTTATGTACAAAATAAGACGAGGGTCGCTTCATAATTTTCCAGTTAGTTTCAAAATAGTGTACTGCGCACATAAAAATAAATCAGAAAAAATTAAACGAGAGTCGTGCATTACTTTTTCATAACTGTCATTTATAACCATGATTCTTACAAATATTATAGACCACATTTTGCTATTATAGCTTCATCTATGTGCCAAATTTCATTATATTTCCTGTACGTTTAACGGTTTGTATCGACCATAAATGAGTATATTCCCAAAGGATTTTAGCTGAATGATAACACGACAGAGGTTTTAATAACATCACGTGATAATGCGTATGTGTTTATAAATTTCATTGATATTTTTAGCATCTTAGAAGATGACAGTTGGGTAAAATAGCTATGACCATCACTTAAGTGGGCGAGTCTATTGTCCCCATGTCCCATTGTTATACCCCAAAGAAGATTCCTATTTAAATTGGTGATGATCGGTCTATTATATACAAATATTCATCCCGGAATGGATATTTAAGGTCACAAAAGTCCTAAATATAAAGCGACTTTAATGTGGCACAATTTAGTTTTATAATATTCTAAAATAATGTGCCAAATTATATGAGGAACGGTCCATTATTCCTCATAGGTTCAATACAACCCACTTCATATATCACATTGAAGGGCTTCAATCTCCAAATACATTTGTATTGTAATAAAAATTAGTCAAATCAAGATGACGGTTGTGTGAAAAAAGCTATGACTATCACCTAAGTGGGCGAGTCCATTTTAAACAGTGATATAGTTATGATAAACTTAAGTGAACTGGACTATCGGTGTAAGATTAGTAAACAGTGTTACTGTAAAAAAGTTATGCAAATTAAGAGTTCCTTTTATAACATTAAATTTAAAACTTTATTTTCTAAAAGGAAACCACTTCCACATCTCCTTTCTACAATTTTCTTAGCCAAAAATGATGTCCTCTTAAAGTTCTATTCATGTAATAAATTTATTGATATTTCCTGTAATAGTTATAGAGATATGATCTGTTTTCCGGGATGGGCTTTATATGGAGTTATAACAAAATGTGGATGATATTTGTCAAATTATTAGCATATATTCAAAATAGTTTTAAAAATAATTTTCCAAATTTCAATATATATTTGATCAATCCTCATAAAATTGAAACCCTTAAAGTTTAAACCTTATTCCGAGGAGTTATCATATATACATCCAATAACAGCAACTGTGCAATCTTTAGGCCCTACACCACCATAGGTAGTTGGGGTATAATACGTTTGTGCTTACGTTTGTAACGCACAGAAAAATATTACTACCATCACTTTTAAGTATACCATTCGACCCAGAATCCCGTTCGATCGATTTAACGATTTCCGTCCGTTCATCCGTCTGATCATTCGTCCATCTGGTCGGCTGGCTGTCCATGTAAACCTTGTGAATGAAATGCAGTCCGAAATGAAATTTGGAATGTTCCCAGGTTCTAAATATAAAGCAATATTAATGGGGGAACGGTCCATTATTCCTCATAGGTTCCATACAACCCACTTCATATATCACTTTGAAGGGCTTAAATCTCACAAAAAACGTTTTATTGTTAAATCAAGACAAATATAAGCAAAAATCAATGTGCGAAATCTTACGAGTGTCGGTCTATAATTTCTTTTAGCTCCCATGTAACATCAATAGAGGAAACCTTTTAGAATGTAATAATCCCGCATGAAAGTTGATACCAGTATAATATTGTGTACACTTTAGCATAAATTAAAAAACACTTTATAAGAGGGTGGTTCGCACTTGTTTTTTTAATATATAAAAACAAATGTATGTGACAAACTTCGGAAAGTTATCTTAAAATCTATAAAATACACTGCTGTTCGGGTGTATCTAAATTATTTTATTAATCCTACTTTAATGATTTTTGGTACTATGATGAAGCGCCATATTATGGATCAATTCCATTTAAATCTTATTACTTCTTATTAAAAGTTTTAGAAAAGTATTTATCCTTAACAAATAATGCAGGTTTTAAAAAGCAAACGGAAACGGAATCGTTATATTTGTAAAAGTGTAAATGTTTAAAACAGACTGACAGACGGGATTCAGCTTAATCCACACAGTTTCTGATTTAATATAATATAAATATTTCGTGGCATCTTAGATTATTCCTTTTTCACCTTACACACGAAATGAATTTTGGTGGTGAAGGGTATAAAAATCTACTCCACTGTGGAAGGAATATAACATAAATAAATTATAAGTGTAGCGATTAGAAAGAATAATATAAGTTCGCATAAAGTATATAAATTATGCCCATACTTATATTCTTGTATGAAATCAACATTATCACGGCTTAGTTATGTGGTTCAATAAAATTTTTCCGGGTTGTTCATTATTGCCTAATAAGAGCTTTATTTAAATCCTGTAGTATCGGTTAAATAACAAAAAAGTCATAGACAACCTAAAAATTTAAATAAAAGTCTTTTACAAATTTTCTAAAAAGAAAAGTGTATTTGGTCAAGATCGAAAAAGATAGTATACCATATTGTTGGTTATTAACAATAGCTAATAAAATTATAGAACGATCCTCGTATAGATTGGTATCTTGGATTTCAGCTAAAGACTTTAATACATTAACACGATACCATTACTTTTTGAGATTTATGCGTTTAAAAATTGTAACAAACTTCGTTAAAAACATTTGTATTTAGACATTTGGAGGACAAAAATAAAACACATTTGCTTGTGGTCTGTATGAAATAATGGACTGATCATAACCATCTTAAGTTATGTCCTGTTTTGATAATAAACTTTATGTGGACTGACTAAGAAAAAGATTCTGACTCAAAAAGTGATTCTGAGATTCTATTTTATATCTTACAAATTATATGAGAATTGGTCCATTAATTCTCATAGATCCCACCCTTCCAAATATCACCTCGCACATATACGAGGGTATTGTAATGATATTTAGTCAAATTACAATAAATATAAAAAACTGCTTTGCAAAATTATGCGAGGATAAGTCCATATATTTTTCTGAGTCTCATACAAGCTTCCACAAAAAATTATATAAAAACGCATAAATTTAACACTTAAGCACAAATAAGAAAAGCAAATTAAACGAGGGCCATTGAGAAATTTTCGTAGCAGTCATTTTTAACAATGTGCTGATATTAAATAGAAGAGATTGGCATTTTATTCGTTTTCCGTTATAACCATTTGCACAAAATTTGTGTTATACCAACAACATAATAATACTAATAATTAATAAGCGACCCTCACATTTATGTGAAATTTATAGGAAATTTAAAAGGATATGTTTCTCGGTTTAATATGGAAACTAGAAGAAATTCTGGACCAAACTTTTTAAAATTTTGAGGATCAATTTTTGTTATATATATTAATTAGACCAATCGTTAAATCAACTCAGAAAGCGATTCTGAATCAAACGCTATTTTTCTGTCCATTACAAACTGATGCACAAACAAATAAATAATGTAGAGTACACATATTTGAATATTAAAATATCTTTTTTATAAATTCATGCGAATGCACTTTGGAAAAAAATCCGGCATCTATTCCAAACAATTATTGAAATGAATATATATTTTATCAAAGCGCTTACAAATTGCACTTAAACACAAATATTAAAAAGAATATAAGTTTAACAAAAAAACACAAATAAGTGATATTGCATTTTTCACAAGATTTAGATTTAGTACAATCTACAATGCAAAATGTCGGTGAAATATATGGCCCTAATATATGCTTATCTATATCCATATGATATATGAATTTTAATATATAAATGTATTTTTGATTTACCAGCAAACACATACAAATAAACATATTTATGCAAATCACTTAAATATATTATGTGATTGTTTGTTTTTCTGCAATTTCACGAGGACGATGAATGTGTGTCCTCCTATTTTATACTTTTATATGTAGAATAACAATTATATAATCAACATTTCCGCGCTTTTAAACTCTGACATAACTTAACAATTATGCTTAAAATATTTTGTTTGTTTGAAAAAATGTGAAACAAATACATATAAATAATAAATAAACTAAAAAATCAGAAAATAATAAAATATCACAAATATAAATGCTAAATATATATCGGCTGTACCGAATTTTAAATACCCTCCATCAATAATATGCAAAAATTATAATGAGTTGAAGTTAATGTAAAATACATAAAATTAGCTTCATATATTGAAAACTTTTAAAAGAAATGTCTGAATTTCGATAGAATTGGCCCACATTTAAAATTTTTTTAGCCTAAACATTATTCCAGGAAGTAGGATTATAAGAAAGTTATAACCAAATATGACCCGATAGATGTCAAACCAGATTTATATATTAAAGACAATTTAAAAATACAATTCTAATAAATTTCAATAAAACTGAATCAAATTTAAAACCGTTTTCTTGGAAGGGGCCTTAACTGGAACTATAGCAAAACATCACCCGATATTTGTCAAATAAGTAAAATATATTAAGATAGTTAGAGAAATAATTGTACTGATATTCGCCAAGTTAATTGTATTTTGTAATTAAATTTTTGTTCAAATCCAATTTCTTTTTCTTAAAAAATTAGAAAAGTTCTTTTTCAGAATTTTGAGGTTAACTCAGATATCGGTCTATAACTTTTTGTTAATGAACTGATATAGTTTTTATTGAGGAATCTACTTAGGACAGTAACAAGTACTATGGGCAAATTTAATTCAATTCAGACAATTATTCTAGGCGTGAGAATGTTTACTATAGACAGACGAAGAGACCGCTTAAACGAAATTTTGATATAATGCAAGAACACTTTATGGGGTCTTAGATGAGTCCTTTTTAGCGTTACACACAGTTTATAAACCCTCATCACCACTTGTATTGGTGGAGGGTATAAAAATTATTCAGAGAAATAAACAGAAAGAAAAAAAGTATTTTAAATTGTTACAATATAAAAGTTGTGCGTTATGAACTTAACCAACAAAAATAAAAACTAAAAAGAACATTATATACAGACATACTACATAAGCAGGTATGTACAAATATGTTGTTATAAATATATAAAATAAACTAAGTGTATTTATATAGGTGACTACATGGTATTTGCAGATGATATTGTTTTAAGATGATTTTAAGAAATTTTAGGTTTCTGGATATAGAAAGATCAGGATTTATAAATTAAAATAATTGAGTGACTTATTTACATGCTGTAGTTTAATTCCAAAATATACTTTTATAAAAAACTACTAATTAAATATGTTCTAGAATAAAATAATAAGGTTCACCTATTTTCTTAAAATCAGATTGACACTCTTGACGGATACTTAATATAAATATTTGACATAACTCATGCGTATGTAAGTTTCTTTTTATATTTTTTAGTTATACACATCCTATTTATCACAAAACTTTCATTTTTTAGTCTAATACGCCTAAAAGTGATTTTTTCTCTGGATTCTACGATCTTATGTAGATTTATGTTCTTGAAATTTGGTATGTGGATTTTGATACAAAATTTACATAAATACATTTCTGTGAGCTTTATAAGCTATTTTTGAGTCCTATTCATATTAAAGCTATTTTTTGATGGGGTCCCTAAAAGTGCTACGGTCTCTAGTGGATTAATCTTCATGTAGATTTTGATTGATAAAAAATTGATTTTCTCTAAATTTGACTAAAATATCTTTATTTCTGTGAACTTCGGACCGAATAAGATGGGACCGAATATGACAAATTTTGACATGCTTCTTTAATCTCCACCACCACAAGTGTTGATGAGGGTATATTAACTTAGTCAATAATCCAAGACCCCCAAAAAGTATATAATTTTGCATCACACCAAAATCTGAGTCAATTTAGTTATGTGTGTCTGTTTAGAAATTCTCACGCGTTGAATAGCCGTGTGCTTTCAATAAAATTTGCTCACATTATTTTTCCCTTTTTAAACCAACTATATCGCTCTTTTAGCAAAAAATTATAGACCGATATCTCGGAGAACCTTAAAATTAAAAAAAAGTAATTTTTTTACTTTTAAACAAAAAGTAACTGAATTTAAATAGAATTTACCCAAAACATACAGTTTTATGTCCTTCAATATTTCAACGAAATCAGATCAATAGAGAAACAGTTATCCTATTACCCAAAATTTATACACCCTGAAATTAGAGTGTTATGTAAGTCGCAGTTTTGAATATAATTTAATAAAAGTCTTAAAAACAGACAAACTCTAATAAAAATATGTTTATAATTTGATCAATATCATTCAATAATTTGCCATATCTCTTATATAATAAATAATATATAAAGAATATATATATAAGAATTGGTCTATAATTCTGTTATCTAATTGTAATCAATATATATACCAATTTCTTGAATATATTCCCTTATGAGGGGCATTCTTTCGGTAGCATTATCATACCCTCAACCACCACAATTAGATTAATAATTCCGGATGTAACGCTAAGAAGGAATCAGCTCACAAAATTATTGGGGCTCAATGAAATTTGGCCCGAGTATTTGTTACAGCCCTAAGATGTTTCCTGTTTAAAAAAAAAACAAAGTCAGTTTAGTATATCAAAAGATATAGACCGATATCTAAGTTCGTAAAACTGTCAATAAGATATCGACATATTAGAATAAGATTTCGGCATAATATAATGTTATATGTACTTCATTATCATGCCAAAAATTGCCAAAAACAATTCAGTAACTAATTTGATTAAATGACCCTCAAGTGCTAATAAATAAAGTTGGCTTTAAAAATGTTTGGCTTGTTATCGGGATTTATAGGAAATTTCATGAATATGTTCCAATACTTCTCTATATAATGTAAGTGGTAAAGGGTATTCAAGATTCGGCATAATCGAATATTGTATTCTTAATTGTTGTTCATTATAGTATTAAGAAATCAAATAATTTTTATTGAAATTATGAAATGGAAGCGCAACTTTAATATAAATATATATTTTTCGTTTAAAATATTAAACTATTTTAATCTACAATAGTTTTTTTAATTTTGAAAAGAAAATCTGATCTCTTCGTTTTCCATTTTGTTTTTTAAATCAGAATTTTATATTTTTCTTTTCAAGTTTTTAAATGTTTGTTTGCCAAAATTACATTTTCTGTGGAATTCCTTATATAATGGAAAAAAACTGTTAAAATGGTATTATTTGAATATTTTTTCAACTGAACATTTTTATTTTTCCCCATTTTTTGTTGTAGTTGTTTTTTCTTTATTTCGTTTATTTTTTTCCCTGTTGTTTTTGTTGTGTTATATGTTTTTATTATTTTCGCTCATGAACAATTTCCTTTTATTTCTTTTAATTTACAGACGAACAACCTGAAGCGATGCAAATGAACTTGAATGGTAGTTTTTGCTTGTTGTAGCCACATAACTCATTGCAGCCTCATATACTCACTCACTCATACACTTACTCACTTACACGTTATTGTTATTGTAGTTTTGTATGTGTAAGTTGTATATATTAAAAAAATATAAAGAAGAAGAAAAAAGTTGGAAAAGAACAACAAAATCTGAACTCAAATGTATTATTGTTACATGTACATACACACATATATACACATGATTTTTTTACATAGTTTGGTGTACAACAATTAGGGTTTGCCCAGAAAAATAAAAAACAATGATTTTTCAAAGTGAAATGTAATCTGTGAAGAAATATCTGTTCTTTTTTTATTAACATGATTCGACTCACATTTGTATTCAGGGGTGAAAGTATTTATATATCTATATATCTAGCATAGATTCTTTAAAATGGAAATCAGCAGTGACACAATGGAACTGACACATAAAGGATACATATTCTTAATAGAAAACAACGATATAACTCATACGCATCTATGTACCCAGTGATATCGTAAAAAAGTTTTGCACTTTTATACAATTCGATTTTAAACTTTGATATTATATTTATTACATTATATATTCCATAACTTATTACGCCACTTTATGATTAAAAATGAATCAAGTTAAACCCTGATACCCTGAGTTGAAATTATGCGTAGTTCAATTAGTGTGTTTTGTATCTATAGAATTATTGTTTGTAAGTTGGCTGAGCCAAAATTATTAAACTCCTATTTCCAAAAAATGTTTGGCCGATCTTTACTATACTGTCGAATGTTATTATGGTTATTTTTTTTGTTTATAGCCTTACACAACTGAACTAATTGAATTAAGAACAACTGTGACAGCCTGACTCGATTTCAAGTGTTCTTTTTTACAACAGGCTTTTCATCCCACCATAATCAGAACTTTGCCTTGGCCAGGGATAACATATGCCTAGAAAACATTAACTAACTTTCAACTTCTATAGATTGCAGAATACGGAATTATTAAAAAGTAATCAATATAAAATAACTTCCGGTACATAAAAAAGATGTCATATGGTAAAGAATATATACGAAATTTGGGGATGTCAAACAAGTACCAAAAATAATAATAAACAGCTACAGAATGTGTGATAGTTCAACGTGTCTCTCACTATTACTTAGTAATAAAAGCGATCGTATCATCAAAAGTTCACTACCGAAGCTCTTTATAAAATACAACATTTGATTTTTAATAAATAGTAATCGATCAGGGGAAGGGGGTACAATCAGTGACTCTCTTAAGTTGACTGCATCGGGTATAACGATTTTCTAAAAATTGGACAATATTCATTTATGAATTAAGACAAATGAAGTTTTGTATATCGATGGTGCCAATAAATCTCCATAAGCTTATTTTTATATTGTTAACTCTTGCAGTTTCAGAGATATTAAAGACAACACATGCTATTAGTTGCAATGACTGATCGAGAACCAGGTTTGATTGGTTTCTGACTTTTATCATTTGCCAATGTATCAAGAATTGAAACACTTGATTATTTGCAATACTCCACAAATTACCGCCATTTCTCTCCAACATTAAATATGTTCAATATGATCGCCTTCCTTCCATTATGACATGTTTGCCCCATCCCATTTACATTATTTTCTCACCACTTGGCATTATTTTTTAATTAATTTTCAAAATAAAGTGATTAAATATATTATGCTATTTATATTTCATCGCACTGTATATGAAAAAATATAATTTAAAAAAAAAAAAATTATCATAATAAAACAATAATTTGACACAATTACGGAAACGGAAATTCTTTCAAAAATATTGAGTGACTCAAGAAATTAGGATTCTTTTTTGGAAACTTTGAAAAGAAAATCGATTTTTTCCAATTTCTTTTTCAAAAATAATGTTTATTGATTCTCAAATTTCTAGGCTGGAATCATCTTTAAATTACCCTTAATGTATGACTACATATGTAAATAAATATCAAAAAAGTATCTGCCATCAGAAGGCCCTTATAATGATAGAAAAACAATTAAGTGATAAAAGCCAATGATTCAGGCGGATTGAGATTTTGGGTATAAAATGAAAAAGTGAGAATCTTTTAAATTTCCCGATTTATGGACACTAAAGATTTCAGACAATTTGAAACGAATAATGATGTTTATTTGTTTAATTTTTTGAAAGTTTAAATATTAATTTATTTAAAAAAGGCAACAAAAAACCAAAAGTATAAGTTCGATTTATATTTTCTTCAAAATCTGTGAGTCAACAATTTTTAAAATTCTTTTAGATGCAAAATACTTGCGTAAGGCATTTATACCCTGGCGAAAATTTGACATAAATTAGGCATCTTCTAGTGAATTAAGCTATTCTCCATTTAACAGATTGAGATCGACATATTCTTAACACGCATTTTCGTCAAAATTGTTGTTCAAGTATTATCTGATATTTGATCCAGTTACTTTTGTATTGTATTGTTAATCTGATTTAAATGAGTGACCAATATTCCTCACAACACCCAACTTGGCCCTACAAAAAGTTGGCCAAACAATCAAAGGTCTGTCACAGGAACTTGTTTATTGATAGAAGAAATGGTCTCTAAAGCCAAAAATTGGAAAGCATTTTCAATGGAGAACCTAATACATCCGGAGTACAGCAGTTCAGGGCTCGGAATATTTATTACTAAAATTAAAGCGAATACAGGTTTAAAAATATACAATACTCAGAAAGTTTTTTATAGGAACGCTGCTAAGAATTGAGAGTCTAAAAAGAGAGCACGGAAATTGAATTCAAGTTTCCTAAAAAAATGTTGTTGCTGCATAATGGATAACAACACGTATGTTCTGACAGATTTTTCGACTTTATGGTAAAACATTTTTTATTGCTGATTTCATAATATGTCCACTTATTTTTGGCCTGACTTGGCATCCTATCACCATGATTCAAGGACCGTAATGTGGTATTCATACGAAAGAGTCAAATACCCCAAACAGTCCGAACGAATAGACCACTGGGATAGGTATTGTGTCTTGTTAAAGAGAGTTGAAGAGCAAAAAATCCAAATATAGATTTAAATATAGATGGACTATCTGTTCGAGGAAACGACAGAAATCGTTATAAATACGTTAATGAAGGCTTTTGAAAATGGTTCAAAATTTCATAATTTGTGATTAAACTGTTTCTGCTGAAATTTTCTTTAAATGATGAGGCGATTATTTAAAACATGTTTGAGATTTTAGGCACATTGTCCTAGAATGAATGGAAAATATATCTTTCATCAAAAGAACTGTACCTGTTTCATGTTAAAGAATGAATGAAGGACAAATTCCATTATCTTGTTTTGAAACTGATGTGTGGTTGCAGTCAAGATATTTCACACGTTTCGCTAAAAATCGTATAATCTAAACTATTCTTTGGACCTTGGGAAGCAGCTATCATAATCATGATGAAATAGTTTGGTTTTGTGTCATATAATATAGACGTTTCTATTAACAGGAGTTTAATCTCTTACAATTAATTAAGACGAGAATCGTGACAATAGCAGACAGGCGGGTATGTGGGTACAACTAAATAAGGTTAGATTTTAATTTTATGTACTTTATTAGGTCTTAGATAATTTTTCCTTTCTGGTACATAGTTTATGATATTAATTTTTCTCCCAACATTTTGGAGTTGCAACACTTGTGCTGGTGAATGATTTAATAAAAGTGATCAAACTATTTTTATAGAACATCCTATTTTTTCAGTTAATACAATATGTTTCATTTAATCATGGCTGGGAATTTTACATTATACATACTAATTAATTTACGACGTCAATTAATGTTTCTTTTTTTGTTTTGTTCATATTTAAATACATTTTTAATAAATGCAAATAAAATTGTTGATTTCTCTTTCGCAAAAAAAGAGAGAAAATCTTATTAACGTTTTAATTACAAATAATAATGATGATGGTTCGAAATACAGTCATAATAAGCAAAAAGAAGTATTTTCTTTATTTTATCATACAATTATATTTAACACAATACATCAGAGTTCTATATATAATGTGGATTAATATAATTGACAATTAAATAAATTAAAATAAAAATATATTTAAAAAGAGTTTTATATATTTTGCTGTAAATTGGAGTTAATTTCCGGAAGCAATTAATAACTCAATTGTGTTTTGAGAAAATATATTTTTAAATTTCTTTGCAGGAGTATGAACTACTTATTTATTGTTTAAAATAAAATCCAAACGATTTAGAATGGATACTGTTATATGTGTAATAGTGTAATATACACAAGCACACACACATACACATATGAGGGCTGTATGAAAATTCAATATATTTAATAAGTAAGAATGCCAAGCAAGACTATTTATAAAACTCTACATCACAATGTTGGTTATAGATAATACTTATGAAAAATTAATAAACGACCCTCGTATAATTTAATTTTCTGATTTATTTTTTTTTAGTGTGGAGTACACTAGTGTGACACCAATAAATATGTGAAATATATGCGATTTAAAATTAATTTTTTCTGGGGGTTTATATGGAAACTAGAAGTAATAATGGACCGACTTTAGCATAAAGCATTTTTCTTATATTTTATTAATTGTCTAATTATTATTACAACACAAACGTATATGTGAGATTTATTCCCTTCAAAGTTATATTTGTATGGGGCCATGCAGGATACCTATGAGAAGAAATGGACGGTTCCTCTTATAATTTGGCAAATCGTTTTAAAATATCATACAAAATTTTGTTAAAATCCCTTTATATTTAGAAGCTTAAAGCCTTTTTCCGGACGGACATATGTATGGGAGGTATGCAAAATATTGGACTGAATATTGATCAATTTTAATTGGCTTCGTACTTACGCAGCTGGACAGACAGACGGACTCAGAAAGTGATTCTGATTCGAACGGTATACTTAAAAGTGGTAGGCCGCCATTTTTTCTGTATGTTACAAACATCAACAAAAACGCATTTTACCCAACCATCTACGGTGGAGTAGGGTTTAACAATAAAGAATGTCATGATCAAGATATCTAAAAATTTAACTTGTAGAGTGTTTACAACGTTTTTTATGGACAGCCCGTCGGACAGACAGACTGACGGACATTGTAAAATTGATTACGAAAGTGATTTTGAGTCGAACTGTACACTTAAAGCTAACAAACATTAGCACAAATTCATAATGCCCCAACCACCTACGGATTGTAGCGTATCATCTCACATTGGATTCAAAACGTAATAAATGTTGTTTGAAACTAGTGACTCTGTAAACTGTTTGTTCCGAACTGCTTAGAGTCTAATCGATAGTAGTCGATTAATAAATAAGTCTGGATACTTAAATCATCTTTTTCATCTTACTTATCAGATCAACCTCTTAATTATAATGAAGTTATATATGTTTCCATGTTTCTACCCAAACGCGTGTACTTAAATATTTGTTTTCATTATTTGCACTCATATTTGGTTACCCACAAACATATAAACGTTTATATTTTTATGCCCAAACTACACTTACAGTTTGCGTTTAAAGCTGTTTAGTGTAGAAAACAAATAGAGAAAAATTATAATTCAGGAGGAAAAAAGTGAATTGTACTCGAACATAGATGAACAAAGAAGAAGAGAAAAAATCAAACACTGCGATTCATTGGCAATGTGTTGCATTGTACTAAAATATAGTGTAACGTATTAATAATATAACTCGTAACTAATTATGCTATTGCAACATTTTGAAACAGGATTTGAAACAGAGTGATTAGCAAAGTTTTGTGAAGTAATGTTTATGTTTTATTTGATTTTAATTTGAGTTCAATAAATAATAATAAAAATAAATTTATTTATAAACTGAAATGTAATATAGTTTATTAAATA
>PYHX02000413.1:51509815-51589639 GCA_004302925.2 Cochliomyia hominivorax
TTATGGGAGTATTTATTCTTGTACTTTTTAAATTATTGGAATGTTTTATTTAGAAATTAATTTTAATGAAATTCTCTACACTACATTATAGTTTCGGAATAATATAAGCGATTATATATAGAAATCCATTGTAGCGATTTTTTTTAAAAATATTTCAAAACTTTAGCTACATTGAACCCAAAAAAGGTAGTATATATAACGAAAAGAATGCATAATTGAAGAAAAGTAGGGCAAATATCAGCTAACGAAATTTTTCGTTAATTTTGTCAATGTGACTATTAGAATTCGTTAATAAAAATGGTGTTAATTTGAATAAATATTATTCAATTTAAATAATACTAATCAAATTGACAAAAATAAATTCTTAATAATGAAAATATTATTATTCAAAATAAATATCATATTTAAGTTAAATTAACGAAATTTTGGACTATTAAGGACCAACGGAGCGAGTACTTTCAATACAAAGCTAATATTGATTGCAGAATATTTTAAGAACTGTTTCATCGAAGATTTTCGAATTTGGTCCCAATGACTTCCTCACGAAACTGTTTAACTGGACAAAATGTTAGACGTATAGAATCGGGGAAGAAGTAGCTACTGCTATAGCGAGAATTTGGTCCAAATTAATTTTTTTTATTAACATGTCGATTTGTGATTTGTTTCCAGATTTAGGACTGAGGAGAATTTTTGTGAAGCAAAGCGCACCGGGTAAAAATCAGTTTTAGATAATAATTAAATAGTGTTATAGACAATTAAGCATAGTGCAATGCCAAAGGACGATGATGAACCGACCGGCTTGTATTTATGATGAAAAGTTGATCAGCTGATCTTCAATTTGCATTTTCGTGAATGAATGTGAAATAATCCTTTCAATCATGTTAATTAAAATGTTCCACAAAATATTTTACGATGAAAAGTTAGTTAAATTAAAATGCGTTACTACCGTTTTAACTAAATATCTAATACAGGTTAATTTTCGTTAATTTTTTAAAGAAAGTTTATTCAATTGAACACTTTTTACTACAAATTCTTTTTGATTAATTTTTTAGTATTTTTGAAGAAAATTCTTCAACTTGAAGAAATATTATGGTAATAAGAATGAAAAAAGATTTATTTAATAACTTTTTTGTTCAAGTTCTATGAATGTTTGTGGCAAAATCACATTATCTGACACAGCGTGTCCAAATCGATTCTTTTTAAAAATTCTGTAACTTTTAATGAAATTTCACACGAGAATAGCCAAATTTAGCTACAGGAAGCCTACTTTCGGTATGATTTTCAGCTGAGGTATCAATTCAGATACAAGTATTTGATATCTATAAAAACATTAGAACTTAGGGACTCAGAATGTTAAAAATGATTTCAATTTTGAGAATAAAAAAGCTTCATATTGACTAAATTTAGATAAGACCTGTATTTCTCCTTGATCGTTCGAATTTATTTAAGATTGATGTGGAGGCCAACTTTGAGGGGTCACTGACTACATCCCTTAATGTATAGAAATCATTTTGGAAAAAACAATCAGACGCATAGACGGACATATAGAAATCGACACAGATTTTGATGTGATACAATAATATACATTTTAAAAGGTCTAAGATGATGCCCTCTTAATGTTACACGTCACCTACCACTGCATGATCATCTGAGGATCTAAAGCTCAAAAGTTGCATAATTTTTTCACTAAAGTTTTCTTATAACCACTCTGCACTTTTATGATCACCTAATGCATTTTTGATTAAATGAAATGTATTCCAACCCCAAAATTTGGCTTTGAGTTGAAATTTGATACTGTTGAACGCATCGTTTATTATGGGATTTTAAGAATGTGGATAGTATGGAACTAGCGGAATAGAAGCTTAAACAGACGATAGTACTGTAGGGAGGTTAGGCGAATTATGTGCGCAAAATTATTTTTAGCAGAAATAGTGAAAACAACTCTAATATGTGATCACCATTTGTGGAGTTTATTGTCAAATGCATATTCTTTTCCTTGTTGAAATAAAATATATATACTTTTCGTATTGCTCACTTTGTCCATTTCAGGTTAGCATAATGTGGTCAAAGGCTCAAACATAATGGTGTAGTTCAATGTTAACATTGTAAATGGTATCTTAGTACTAAACTGTTTGAAGTTTAACTGGTAGTAGTTGAGTGGAGAACGAAGTCTGACAGAAGATTTAAATCTGTTACCATAGAAGGTATCTCTGGGGTTGCAGTTACAGCCTAATAGTTGGTATGACTCATAGTAAAGGCTGTTGATTAGACCTAAATCGCGATAAGATTATAGAAATTAAGACTTGGTGTAGCATTGCATTTGCAAGCGGTACGAAAGATTGGTAACACTTTAAAGAGCCTTTGCGCCTAACGAATACTAGAGTCATGGTATTGATGTATGTTATTATATCAATCGGTGGTTAGCCAGTTCTGAACTATTTGCGGTTTAACTGGTAGCAATCGAGTTGAAAATGAAGTCTGGTTAGATTGAATATGTAAGCACGAAAATCAGTTTGTCTAAGTTTGTCGAATTTCGGTTACAACATGTTTGTTTTGTGTGAACCCTGCAGTATCATAGTAACAGCGATAAGAATATAAATTTTAAGACTCGGTATGAAGTTGCATTTTCAAGAGGGGAGCCAAAGATCGGTCGCCAAAGATGGTGTTTGTTTTTTGCGAGGGTACTGTGAGATTAGGTCAAAAAGTAAAGGTACACACGTAAAATACTTCATCGAACAGGTTGCGAATGTTTAATATGAAACTTTTTGCTTCTTAACCTCCAGATTATACATTTTAATGCGAAAAAGTTAAAATAATAAAGTGGGCCAACCCCATTTGATTGTAAATGTCTGCTAAATAAATTATGAAGGATCCTCGCATAATTTGCTCTCCTTATTATTCTAACGCGTGAAATATATTGTTATGATTCTAACATTTATGTGAAATTTATGCGTTTTAAAGGGATTTTTTCTGTAGGGTTATATGGATATTAAAAAAATTATGGACCGATCCACGTTTAATTTCTTACAGTGGTTTTGGCTTATATATCGCTTTTTTATCTAAATATGGTTACAATACCCATGTATATGTGCAATTTATGAATTTCAAAGTGATATTAAAAAGATTGGTTGTTTGGGATCTATAAGAAATAATGAACCGATCCTCGAATAATTTGGAAAATCGTTTTAAAATATGATAAAACTTTGTTTTGCAAAATCTAATTACAATTGCTTTATATTTATATTGTGGGCAAAAGAACATTCCGGCGGGAACATTTGTATGGAACCTCAATGAAATAATGGACCAACCGTAACCATTTTTATAGAAAAATTTAATTTTCAACAAGCTGCACGGACAGCCAGCCGGATGGACGGACGTGCTAAAATCGACTCAGGAAGTAATTCTGAGTCGAATGGTATATTTAAAATTGCTGGTAGGTCTAATTTTTCTGCCCGTTACAAACATCTGCACAAACGCATAATACTCCCACCACCTATGATGGTGTAGGGTATAAAAGCATAAATAAATTCTTGCAAAAAAATTTTATTTGTTGTATATAATAATTGAGATTTCCATAAAATGTGTTTTTATAACTTAGAAAATCACAAAACCAAAATGATTTGGCATTTCTTTCGAAATTTATTTTATTATGATATTTAAGTGAAATTAATACAAGATTTCCTTTCCAAAATTCAACACTAATAATGAATGATATGTTGATATTAAAACATATAAAATTAAATATGTATACATTTAGCATTTTTGAAATATTTAATATTAGTTTGATTGTAGTTTATGATTTATTTATTATATTCTAATTAATCCTTCTTGAAACTTTTCGAAATGCGATACAAATACCGATTTTCTCATGTCATGTCAATAAATAAAACCCACTAATTTGTAAACATTTCCAAATACTCATTCGAATCATTTATCATTTTCTAATTTTGAAATATACTTACACACATACATACATACATACATACATACATACATACATACATACATACATACATACAGACTGGCATTAATAAGTATATTACAATTTTTGTAATTTCTTAATATTAATGAGTATTTGTATGTATTCATATATTCTCAAATGCCATCACCCATCACCCACTTACGCACAAATAAATAATTCTAATGAAAAAAAAAAAAAAAACATGGACTGACGTGCAATTTACATTATGAATGACTTTGATAATTTTTTGTTTTTGCAATTTTCATTGTTTTTTATTTTGCTTTTTTCACTTCCAATTTTTTTTCGTTTTATTTTGACCAAAAACCATGAAAATTACTTATTTACGTGTTAATGCGGAATTCCTGTTATAAAAATTTATATATAAAATTAAAAGAAGACCACATTTATTAGGAAGTTTGTACTTGAATACAAGGAGAGGTTACTGAAGTGTACAAATATTAAAATACGAGGCTTGTTTTGGGAATTTGTAAACATTTGTTGAAATTGATCAAATATACAGAATATAGAAGTTAAACCAGAAGGTAAACCAGATATCTGCAAAAGTACTATGGGCCACAATGTTTACCGACCAGGGAGAGATTTATTCTTTATCTGTTTTGTATGAAAATATTTTACTGAAGTGGTTGTGCGATAACTATAATAAGGGAGAGAGAGAAAGGGAGTCCTAGTATTAATTATCGAATATAGAGGGAATTATTACATCAATCCCAATGCAAAAAATCTTAATTTACGATAACTTCCTTTTTGTGTAATTTTATGCAGGATACCACTCCCATGTGTCCCATAAAAATATGTGATGCGAGAGTATTGTGAGGTTCGGTCAAGGAATAAAAGTGAAATACTTCATCTTTGTGCATTCTGAAAAGAAGTGAAATTTTTTGCTTCTTAACATATTCTTAACATACCAAAAAGTCAAAATAATATAGTCGTCCAATCCCGACTATTAATACCCTACACCACATTCTTGATTGTAAAAAACTGCTACGTATAATTTATGAATGAACCTCGTATAATTTCCTTTCCTTATAATGTGTGCTATTTATTATAACGATACTAACATTTATGCGAAATTTATGTGTTTTAAAGAGATTTTTTTTTAAACTGCAACCTGTACTTTGCGAACAAGCTTTACATGAACAGCCAGCCAGACGGACGGACGGACATGCTTAAAGTGACTCAGTAAGTGATTCTGGGGTTACACTTAGAATGATGAAATTATTATATTCTCATCAAGAATTATAATGGTGGAGGGTATGAACAAAATTTATGTGTATTCACTATAATTATGTCAGTATTTGTATAAATTTTGATAATTTAGAATGTTTATTTCTGTCCAAAAGCTAAGGAAACTTTTTGATATTATCTTCCAGAAAACTTTTTTATCTTAATTATAAATCAACCATCGTATTGCCTAAACTCACAACAAAATTCAGACATCTTCTTGGGCTATTGTCGTTTTCGGTTAAACAGTCATCATGTAAACAAAAAACATCAACAAACACTCTCGACTTGTATACACAAACACACCATATACACACACACCCAATACACATAGACATTTACACTTGTCAGAATTAAGTTTATGCATGAAATGTAATTATTTCGTGAGGCGATTTTTTTTATTTGACTAAATATGAATAAATGAATGAACGAATGAACGTACACAATCATAAACAAACACTCCTCCTGTGTGCATATATTTGCAAGTTTTCTGTTAACCACACACAATCATACCAGACTACACAAACAGAAAATCCTTTATTAATACAGGCTGTTGAGGAATTATTTTGACTAAAATATATGATTTTATAGAACGATTTTCGGAATGGAGTTGTAAATAATTAATGGACGACTTCCTAAAATTTATATTATTAAAGACTGAAAATAGTTTAAACCGGTATTTTGGAATACTTATAGTTATGAGAATATTTGACAAAATTCAGGAGGTTTTCCACACTCTAAATAGAAATTTGTTATAAAATAAATAAAACATTAAATAAAATCCTTTACTGAGTCTAATTAATAATCTATCTAAATGAACTCTTTTCTAATTATATGACTCTGTGTTTACAAACTTTCATGACCCACTATATACCTATATATGTATTTGTATACTATATTATTTGTTAAAACATTTGTGTGCTTCGCTACAATAACATTTAAATATTGTTAGAAAAAGAAAAAGGAAATTATAAAAAAAATATTACAAATGTTTTAGGAAAACAGTCGTTAATGACAAGGAAAAATTGCAATAAAAACGAATTAAAGTGTGAAATTTGAAATTACTCAACAAAATATTTATTTTTGCTTCCCAGAAATATCAACATGTATATTTTTCATTAAACATAACATTTAACAAGTTTTATATTTGCTGTCATGGTTTGAAATTTTAGTAAGGAAAAATATATTTTCGTTATTTTGGCCCCTATGCAACCTCCACTTTTTACTCCACTTGCTGTATCTTACACCACCGTAGGTGGTTGGGTTATTATGCGTTTGTGCTGATGTTACTAACATTCAGGAAAAAATTGTGTAATACCCACCTCTAAGTATACCGTTCAACTCAGAATCACTTTCTGTCTGTCTGTTATTTGATGACTGTGAACATTCTACAGTTCGCAATTTCTAAAATATCGGGCATACATTATTATTTTGGTCAAAGGACGAAAACCATTGAAATTGGAAATGTTCGTTTCAGAGTTATAAGTACCTCCCATACAAATGTCCTCCCGGAATGAGAATTTAAGCTCATAAAAGTTAAACATATAAAGCAATTTTAACGAAACTTGGCATTAATAAGTATTGTGATATCGGTACATGGTCTGCCCAATTCTTCTCAGGGGAGAGCATAAATAAATTATGATAAATATAAGCAAAAATCGATGTACAAAAAGACGAAGGTCGGTTCATAATTTTCTAGTTAGTTTCAAAATAGTGTACTGCGCACTAAAAATAAATCAGAAAAAAATTATACGAGAGTCGTGCATTACTTTTTCATAACTGCCATTTATAACAAAGATTCTTACCACATTTTGCTATTATGGCTTCATTCATGTGTCAAATTTCATTATATTTTCTGTACGTTTAACGGTTTGTATCGACTATGAATGAGTATATTCCAAAGGATTTTAGCAAAATCCTTTGGAATATATTCATCCCGGAATGGATATTTAAGGTCACAAAAGTCCTAAATATAAAGCGACTTTAATATGGCATAAATTAATTTTTAATATTCTAAAACAATGAGCCAAAATATGTGAGGAACGGTCCATTATTCCTCATAGGTCCCATACAACTCACTTCATATATCAATTTGAGGGGCTTGAATCTCCAAATACGTTTGCATTGTAATAAAAATTAGTCAAATCAATATGACGGTTGGGTTTAAATAGCTATGACAATCACCTAAGTGGGCGAGTCTATTTTAAACAGTGATATAGTAATGAGTGTTACTGTAAAAAAGTTATGCAAATTAAGAGTTCCTTTTATAACATTAAATTTAAAACTTTATTTTCTAAAAGGAAACCACTTCCACATATCCTTTCTACAATTTTCTTAGCCAAAAATAATGTCCTCTTAAAGTTCTATTCATGTAATAAATTTATTGATATTTCCTGTAATAGTTATAGAGATATGATCTGTTTTCCGGGAAGGGGTTTTATGTGTGAGTTATAACAAAATGTGGATGATATTTGTCAAATTATTAGCATATATTCAAATTAGTGCAATCTTTATGCCTTATACAATCATGGGTGGTTTGGGTATAATACGTTTGTGCTTACGTTTGTAACGCACAGAAAAATATTACTACCATCACTTTTAAGTATACCATTCGACCCAGAATCCCGTTCGATCGATTTAACGATGTCCGTCCGTTCATCCGTCTGATCATTCGTCCATCTGGTCGGCTGACTGTCCATGTAAACCTTGTGAACAAAATGCAGTCCGCAATGAAATTTGGAATGTTCCAAGGTTCTAAATATAAAGCAATATTAATGGAGGGAACGGTCCATTATTCCTCATAGGTCCCATACAACCTACTTCATATATCACTTTGAAGGGCTTAAATCTCACAAAAAAAAGTTTTATTGTTAAATCAAGACAAATATAAGCAAAAATCAATGTGCGAAATCTTACGAGTGTCGGTCTATAATTTCTTTTAGCTCCAATGTAACATCAATAAAGGAAACCTTTTAGAATGTAATAATCCCGCGTGGAAGTTGTTACCAATATAATATACTGTACACTTTAGCATAATTAAAAAAACACTTTATAAGAGGGTGGTTCACACTTGTTTTTTTAAATATATGAAAATAAATGTATGTGACAAACTTCGGAAAGTTACCTTAAAAATGGCGATATATATGATACATTGCTGTTCGGGTATATCTAAATTATTTTATATATCCTATTTTGATAATTTTGGTACTATGATGAAGCGCCATATTATGGATCAATTCTATTTAAATCACATTACTTCTTATTAAAAGTTTTAGAAAAGTATATTTTCTTAACAGATAATCCAGGTTTTAAAAAACAAACTGAAACGGAATCGTTATATTTGTGTAAATGTTTAAAACGGACTAACAGACGGGATTCAGCTTAATCCACACAGTTTCTGATTTAATATAATATAAATATTTCGTGGCATCTTAGATTATTCCTTTTTCACCTTACACACGAAATGAATTTTGGTGGTGAAGGGTATAAAAATCTGCTCCACTGTGGAAGGTATATAACGTAAATAAATTATAAGTGTAGCGATAAGAAAGAATAATATAAGTTCGCATAAAGTATATAAATTATACCCATACTTATGTGGTCCAATAAAATTTTTCCGGGTTGTTCATTATTGCCTAATAAGAGCTTTATTTAAATCCTGTAGTATCGGTTAAATAACAAAAAAGTCATAGACAACCTAAAAATTTAAATAAAAGTCTTTTACAAATTTTCTAAAAAGAAAAGTGTATTTGGTCAAGATCGAAAAAAGATAGTATACCATATTGTTGGTTATTAACAATAGCTAATAAAATTATAGAACGATCCTCGTATAGATTGGTATCTTGGATTTCAGCTAAAGACTTTAATACATTAACACGATACCATTACTTTTTGAGATTTATGCGTTTAAAAATTGTAACAAACTTCGTTAAAAACATTTTGTATTTAGACATTTGGAGGACAAAAATAAAACACATTTGCTTGTGGTCTGTATGAAATAATGGACTGATCATAACCATCTTAAGTTATGTCCTGTTTTGATAACAAACTTTATGTGGACTGACTAAGATTCTGACTCAAAAAGTGATTCTGAGATTCTATTTCTATATCTTACAAATTATATGAGAATTGGTCCATTACTTCTCATAGATCCCACCCTTCCAAATATCACCTCGCATATATACGAGGGTATTGTAATGATATTTAGTCAAATTACGATAAATATAAAAAACTGCTTTGCAAAATTATGCGAGGATAAGTCCATATATTTTTCTGAATCCCATACAAGCTTCCACAAAAAATTACATAAAAACGCATAAATTTCACACTTAAGCACACTTAAGCACAAATAAGAAAAGCAAATTAAACGAGGGTCATTGAGAAATTTTTCGTAGCAGTCATTTTTAACAATGTGTTGATATTAAATAGAAGAGATTGGCATTTTATTCGTTTTCCGTTATAACCATTTGCACAAACTTTGTGTTATACCAACAATATAATAATACTAATAATTAATAAGCGACCCTCGCATTTATGTAAAATTTATAGGAAATTTAAAAGGATATGTTTCTCGGTTTAATATGGAAACTAGAAGAAATTCTGGACCAAACTTTTTAAAATTTTGAGGATCAATTTTTGTTATATATATTAATTAGACCAATCGTTAAATCAACTCAGAAAGCGATTCTGAATCAAACGCTATTTTTCTGTCCATTACAAACTGATGCACAAACAAATAAATAATGTAGAGTACACATATTTGAATATTAAAATATCTTTTTTATAAATTCATGCGAATGCACTTTGGAAAAAAATCCGGCATCTATTCCAAACAATTATTGAAATGAATATATATTTTATCAAAGCGCTTACAAATTGCACTTAAACACAAATATTAAAAAGAATATAAGTTTAATAAAAAAACACAAATAAGTGATATTGCATTTTTCACAAGATTTAGATTTAGTACAATCTACAATGCAAAATGTCGGTGAAATATATGGCCCTAATATATGCTTATCTATATCCATATGATGATATATGAATTTTAATATATAAATGTATTTTTGATTTACCAGCAAACACATACAAACAAACATATTTATGCAAATCACTTAAATATATTATGTGATTGTTTGTTTTTCTGCAATTTCACGAGGACGATGAATGTGTGTCCTCATATTTTATACTTTTATATGTGGAATAACAATTATATAATCAACATTTCCGCGCTTTTAAACTCTGACATAACTTAACAATTATGCTTATAATATTTTGTTTGTTTGAAAAAATGTGAAACAAATACATATAAATAATAAATAAACTAAAAAATCAGAAAATAATAAAATATCACAAATATAAATGCTAAATATATATCGGCTGTACCGAATTTTAAATACCCTCCATCAATAATATGCAAAAATTATAATGAGTTGAAGTTAATGTAAAATACATAAAATTAGCTTCATATATTGAAAACTTTTAAAAGAAATGTCTGAATTTCGATAGAATTGGCCCACATTTAAAAAATTTTTTTAGCCTAAAACATTATTCCAGGAAGTAGGATTATAAGGAAGTAATAACCAAATATGGCCCGATAGATGTCAAACCAGATTTATATATTAACAACAATTTAAAAATACAATTCTAATAAATTTCAATAAAATTTAATCAAATTTAAACCGTTTTCTTGGAAGGGGCCTTAACAGGAACTATAGCAAAACATTACCCGATATTCGTCAAATAAGTAAAATATATTTAAGATAGTTAGAGAAATGCTTCTACTGAAATTCGCCAAGAAAATAAGGCATTTTCAAAACAATTTTAAAAATTATCGTGACGATTTTAAATAATAAATCGATATACTTATGATGGGATAGTAGATCATTATTATCTAGATCATTATATCTTTTCCGGGAATGAGTCTTATATGAAAGCTGTAGCAAAATATGGACCGAAATTGGCCAACTTAATAAGAAATATTCAGGGCATTTGGAAAAATGATTATACCGAATTTCAATAGAATTGGTGTTAAGTTATTATTTCCCGTTTTCCGGGAAAGGGCCTTTTACAGAAGCTATTGCAAAATGTGGACCAATGTAACAAATTTATTACATACATTCAAGATGGTTAGAGAAACAACTGTGCTAAATTTCATTACAATTGGTTCATATTTAACAGTGTTATAAGCTATAAACCATAATCCGGGAAGGGGCCTTATATTGGAGATAGGTCAAATTATTTTTGTATCAAAATAAATATATCAAATTTCAGATAATTATCTTAAAAATTACGACCTACACCCCAACACACATAGGTTGGGGTGTATCCAAATTCTGCATATTTTAGCTTATAACTTGTTTGTTATTGGCCCGATTTTTATAATATTTTGTACACTGATGATGTCTAATCTAATTAATTGTATTTTGTAATTAAATTTTTGTTCAAATCCAGTTACTTTTTCTTAAAAAATTAGAAATTTTCTTTTTCAGAATTTTGAGGTTAACTCAGATATCGGTCTATAACTTTTTTGTTAATGAACTGATATAGTTTTTATTGAGGAATCTGCTTAGGACAGTAACAAGTACTATGGGCAAATTTAATTCAAGTCGGACAACTATTCTAGGCGTGAGAATGTTTACTATAGACAGACGAAGAGACCGACATAGCTTAAACGAAATTTTGATATGATGCAAGAACACTTTATGGGGTCTTAGATGAGTCCTTTTTAGCGTTACACACAGTTTATAAACCCTCATCACCACTTGTATTGGTGGAGGGTATAAAAATTATTCAGAGAAATAAACAGAAAGAAAAAAAGTATTTTAAATTGTTACAATATAAAAGTTGTGTGTTATGAACTTAACCTACAAAAATAAAAACTAAAAAGAACATTATATACAGACATACTATATAAGCAGGTATGTACATATATGTTGTTATAAATATATAAAATAAACTAAGTGTATTTATATAGGTGACTACATGGTATTTGCAGATGATATTGTTTTTAGATGATTTTTGAGAAATTTTTGGTTTCTGGATATAGAAAGATCAGGATTTATAAATTAAAATAATTGAGTGACTTATTTACATGCTGTAGTTTAAATCTTCCAAAATATCTTTTTAGGAAAAACTACTAATTAAATATGTTCTAGAATAATATAATAAGGTTCACCTGTTCTCTTAAAATCAGATTGACACTCTTGACGGATACTTAATATAAATATTTGACATAACTCATGCGTATGTAAGTTTCTTTTTGTGTTTTCTAGTTATACACATCTTATTTATCACAATACTTTCATTTTTTAGTTTAATACGCCTAAAAGTGATTTTTTCTCTGGATTCTACGATCTTATGTAGATTTATGTTCTTGAAATTTGGCATGTGGATTTTGATACAAAATTTACATAAATACATTTCTGTGAGTCTTATAAGCTATTTTTGAGTCCTTTTCATATTAAAGTTATTTTTGATGAGGGCCTCTAACAGTGCTACGGTTTCTAGTGGATTAATCTTCACGTAGATTTTGATTGATAAAAAATTTATTTTCTTTAAATTTGACTTAAAAATCTTTATTTCTGTGAACTTTAACGAGCCCTACCCGAATATGGGCTCCAATTTTGTTGACATTTGGAACAGTTATATTTATTAAATACAATAAAATTATAATTTCCTTTTATGTGCCTTTTCTTATATATAGATAGGTTCTATAGCAATTCGGATAATTATCTAATTGTATTCAACATATGTATATATGTATTGAATATGGCCACATATGTCCCACATGGGACATTTCTTTTGATAGCATTATTATACTCTCCACCATCACAATTAAATTTATCATTCCGCATGTAATGCTAAGAAGGAATCATCTCAGACCATAATGTATACATATATTTTTGTATCAAATCAAAATCTGAGCTGATTATGCTATGTCCGTCTGTCTGTTTGTTCTGGGCATGCTCCCATCCACAATAATTAATGGGGCTCAATGAAATTTGGCCCGAGATGTGTCCTGTTTAAAAAAAACAAAGTCAGTTTAGTATATCAAAAGATATAGACCGATATCTAAGTTCGTAAAACTGTCAATGAGATGTCGACATATTAGAATAAGATTTCGGCATAATATAAAGTTATATGTACTTTATTATCATTCCAAAAATTGCCAAAAACAATTCAGTAACGAATTTGATTAAATGACCCTCAAGTGCTAATAAATAAAGTTGGCTTTAAAAATGTTTGGCTTGTTATCGGGATTTATAGGAAATTTCATGAATATTTATATTCCAATATTTCTCTATATAATGTAAGTGGTGAAGAGTATTCAAGATTCGGCATAATCGAATATTGTATTCTTAATTGTTGTTCATTATAGTATTAAGAAATCAAATAATTTTTATTGAAATTATGAAATGAAAGCGCAACTTTAATGTAAATATTGTTTTCGTTTTAAAATATTAAACTATTTTAATCTACAATAGTTTTTTTTTTTTTTTAATTTTGAAAAGAAAATCTGATCTCTTCGTTTTCCATTTTGTTTTTTAAATCAGAATTTTATATTCTTCTTTTTCAAGTTTTTAAATGTTTGTTTGCCAAAATTACATTTTCTGTGGAATTCCTTATATAATGGAAAAAACTGTTAAAATGGTATTATTTGAATATTTTTTCAACTGAACATTTTTATTTTTCCCCATTTTTTGTTGTAGTTGTTTTTTCTTTATTTCGTTTATTTTTTTCCCTGTTGTTTTTGTTGTGTTATATGTTTTTTATTATTTTCGCTCATGAACAATTTCCTTTTATTTCTTTTAATTTTACAGACGAACAACCTGAAGCGATGCAAATGAACTTGAATGGTAGTTTTTGCTTGTTGTAGCCACATAACTCATTGCAGCCTCATATACTCACTCACTCATACACTTACTCACTTACACGTTATTGTTATTGTAGTTTTGTATGTGTAAGTTGTATATATTAAAAAAATATAAAGAAAGAAGAAAAAAGTTGGAAAAGAACAACAAAATCTGAACTCAAATGTATTATTGTTACATGTACATACACACATATATACACATGATTTTTTTACATAGTTTGGTGTACAACAATTAGGGTTTGCCCAGAAAAATAAAAAACAATGATTTTTCAAAGTGAAATGTAATCTGTGAAGAAATATCTGTTCTTTTTTTTATTAACATGATTCGACTCACATTTGTATTCAGGGGTGAAAGTATTTATATATCTATATATCTAGCATAGATTCTTTAAAATGGAAATCAGCAGTGACACAATGGAACTGACACATAAAGGATACATATTCTTAATAGAAAACAACGATATAACTCATACGCATCTATGTACCCAGTGATATCGTAAAAAAGTTTTGCACTTTTATACAATTCGATTTTAAACTTTGATATTATATTTATTACATTATATATTCCATAACTTATTACGCCACTTTATGATTAAAAATGAATCAAGTTAAACCCTGATACCCTGAGTTGAAATTATGCGTAGTTCAATTAGTGTGTTTTGTATCTATAGAATTATTGTTTGTAAGTTGGCTGAGCCAAAATTATTAAACTCCTATTTCCAAAAAATGTTTGGCCGATCTTTACTATACTGTCGAATGTTATTATGGTTATTTTTTTTGTTTATAGCCTTACACAACTGAACTAATTGAATTAAGAACAACTGTGACAGCCTGACTCGATTTCAAGTGTTCTTTTTTTACAACAGGCTTTTCATCCCACCATAATCAGAACTTTGCCTTGGCCAGGGATAACATATGCCTAGAAAACATTAACTAACTTTCAACTTCTATAGATTGCAGAATACGGAATTATTAAAAAGTAATCAATATAAAATAACTTCCGGAACATAAAAAAGATGTCATATGGTAAAGAATATATACGAAATTTGGGGATGTCAAACAAGTACCAAAAATAATAATAAACAGCTACAGAATGTGTGATAGTTCAACGTGTCTCTCACTATTACTTAGTAATAAAAGCGATCGTATCATCAAAAGTTCACTACCGAAGCTCTTTATAAAATACAACATTTGATTTTTAATAAATAGTAATCGATCAGGGGAAGGGGGTACAATCAGTGACTCTCTTAAGTTGACTGCATCGGGTATAACGATTTTCTAAAAATTGGACAAATATTCATTTATGAATTAAGACAAATGAAGTTTTGTATATCGATGGTGCCAATAAATCTCCATAAGCTTATTTTTATATTGTTAACTCTTGCAGTTTCAGAGATATTAAAGACAACACATGCTATTAGTTGCAATGACTGATCGAGAACCAGGTTTGATTGGTTTCTGACTTTTATCATTTGCCAATGTATCAAGAATTGAAACACTTGATTTATTTGCAATACTCCACAAATTACCGCCATTTCTCTCCAACATTAAATATGTTCAATATGATCGCCTTCCTTCCATTATGACATGTTTGCCCCATCCCATTTACATTATTTTCTCACCACTTGGCATTATTTTTTTAATTAATTTTCAAAATAAAGTGATTAAATATATTATGCTATTTATATTTCATCGCACTGTATATGAAAAAATATAATTTTAAAAAAAAAAAAAAATTATCATAATAAAACAATAATTTGACACAATTACGGAAACGGAAATTCTTTCAAAAATATTAAGTGACTCAAGAAATTAGGATTCTTTTTTGGAAACTTTGAAAAGAAAATCGATTTTTTCCAATTTTCTTTTTCAAAAATAATGTTTATTTGATTCTCAAATTTCTAGGCTGGAATCATCTTTAAATTACCCTTAATGTATGACTACATATGTAAAATAAATATCAAAAAAGTATCTGCCATCAGAAGGCCCTTATAATGATAGAAAAAACAATTAAGTGATAAAAGCCAATGATTCAGGCGGATTGAGATTTTGGGTATAAAATGAAAAAGTGAGAATCTTTTAAATTTCCCGATTTATGGACACTAAAGATTTCAGACAATTTGAAACGAATAATGATGTTTATTTGTTTTAATTTTTTGAAAGTTTAAATATTAATTTTATTTAAAAAAGGCAACAAAAAACCAAAAGTATAAGTTCGATTTATATTTTCTTCAAAATCTGTGAGTCAACAATTTTTAAAATTCTTTTAGATGCAAAATACTTGCGTAAGGCATTTATACCCTGGCGAAAAATTTGACATAAATTAGGCATCTTCTAGTGAAATTAAGCTATTCTCCATTTAACAGATTGAGATCGACATATTCTTAACACGCATTTTCGTCAAAACTTGTTGTTCAAGTATTATCTGATATTTGATCCAGTTACTTTTGTATTGTATTGTTAATCTGATTTAAATGAGTGACCAATATTCCTCACAACACCCAACTTGGCCCTACAAAAAGTTGGCCAAACAATCAAAGGTCTGTCACAGGAACTTGTTTATTGATAGAAGAAATGGTCTCTAAAGCCAAAAATTGGAAAGCATTTTCAATGGAGAACCTAATACATCCGGAGTACAGCAGTTCAGGGCTCGGAATATTTATTACTAAAATTAAAGCGAATACAGGTTTAAAAATATACAATACTCAGAAAGTTTTTTATAGGAACGCTGCTAAGAATTGAGAGTCTAAAAAGAGAGCACGGAAATTGAATTCAAGTTTCCTAAAAAAATGTTGTTGCTGCATAATGGATAACAACACGTATGTTCTGACAGATTTTTCGACTTTATGGTAAAACATTTTTTATTGCTGATTTCATAATATGTCCACTTATTTTTGGCCTGACTTGGCATCCTATCACCATGATTCAAGGACCGTAATGTGGTATTCATACGAAAAGAGTCAAATACCCCAAACAGTCCGGAACTAAGACCACTGGATAGGTATTGTGTTCTTGTTAAAAGAGAGTTGAAGAGCAAAAAAATCCAAATATAGATTTTAAATATAGATGGACTATCTGTTCGAGGAAAACGACAGAAATCGTTATAAATACGTTAATGAAAGGCTTTTTGAAAATGGTTCAAAATTTCATAATTTGTGATTAAAACTGTTTTCTGCTGAAATTTTCTTTAAATGATGAGGCGATTATTTAAAACATGTTGAGATTTTAGGCACATTTGTCCTAGAAATGAATGGAAAATATATCTTTCATCAAAAGAACTGTACCTGTTTCATGTTAAAGAATGAATGAAGGACAAATTCCATTATCTTGTTTTGAACTGATGTGTGTTGCAGTAAGGATATTTCACACATTTCGCTAAAAATCTTATAATTCTAAACTATTCCTTGGACCTTGGGAAGCAGCCCATCGTAATCATGATGAAATAGTTTGGTTTTGTGTCATATAATATAGACGCTTTTTATTAAACTGGAGTTTAATCTCTTACAATTAATTAAGACGAAATCGTGACAATAGCAGACAGGCGGGTATGTGGGTACAACTAAATAAGGTTAGATTTTAATTTTATGTATTTTATTAGGTCTTAGATAATTTTTCCTTTGTGGTACACAGTTTATGACAAAGTTAATTTTTCTCCTCCAACATTTTGCTGTTGCAACACTAATTTAATAAATTGTAAAACTAATATTTATAGAACATCCTATTCTTTTCAGTTAATACAATATGTTTCATTTCAATCATGGCTGGGAATTTTACATTATACATACTAATTAATTTACGACGTCAATTAATGTTTCTTTTTTTTTTTGTTTTGTTCATATTTAAATACATTTTTAATAAATGCAAATAAAGTTGTTGATTTCTCTTCGCAAAAAAAGAGAGAAAATCTTATTAACGTTTTAATTACAAATAATAATGATAATGGTTCGAAATACAGTCATAATAAGCAAAAAGAAGTATTTTCTTTATTTTATCATACAATTATATTTAACACAATACATCAGAGTTCTATATATAATGTGGATTAATATAATTGACAATTAAATAAATTAAAATAAAAATATATTTAAAAAGAGTTTTATATATTTTGCTGTAAATTGGAGTTAATTTCCGGAGGCAATTAATAACTCCCAATTGTGTTTTGAGAAAAATATATTTTTAAATTTCTTTGCAGGGGTATGAACTACTTATTTATTGTTTAAAATAAAATCCAAACGATTTAGAATGGATACTGTTATATGTGTAATAGTGTAATGCACACAAGCACACACACATACACATTTGAGGGCTGTATGAAAATTCAATATATTTAATAAGTAGGAATGCCAAGCAAGACTTTATAAAACTATACATCACAATGTTGGTTATAGATAATACTTATGAAAAATTAATAAACGACCCTCGTATAATTTAATTTTCTGATTTATTTTTTTTTAGTTTGGAGTACACTAGTGTGACACCAATAAATATGTGAAATATATGCGATTTAAAATTAATTTTTCTGGAGGTTTATATGGAAACTAGAAGTAATAATGGACCGACTTTAGCATAAAGCATTTTTCTTATATTTATCCTAATTGGTCTAATTATTATTACAACACAAACGTATATGTGAGATTTATTCCCTTCAAAGTTATATTTGTATGGGGCCATGCAGGATACCTATGAGAAGAAATGGACGGTTCCTCTTATAATTTGGCAAATCGTTTTAAAATATCATACAAAATTTTGTTAAAATCCCTTTATATTTAGAAGCTTAAAGCCTTTTTCCGGACGGACATATGTATGGGAGGTATGCAAAATATTGGACTGAATATTGATCAATTTTAATTGGCTTCGTACTTACGCAGCTGGACAGACAGACGGACTCAGAAAGTGATTCTGATTCGAACGGTATACTTAAAAGTGGTAGGCCGCCATTTTTTCTGTATGTTACAAACATCAACAAAAACGCATTTTACCCCAACCATCTACGGTGGAGTAGGGTTTAACAATAAAGAATGTCATGATCAAGATATCTAAAAATTTTTAACTTGTAGAGTGTTTACAACGTTTTTATGGACAGCCCGTCGGACAGACAGACTGACGGACATTGTAAAATTGATTACGAAAGTGATTTTGAGTCGAACTGTACACTTAAAGCTAACAAACATTAGCACAAATTCATAATGCCCCAACCACCTACGGGATTGTAGCGTATCATCTCACATTGGATTCAAAACGTAATAAATGTTGTTTGAAACTAGTGACTCTGTAAACTGTTTGTTCCGAACTGCTTAGAGTCTAATCGATAGTAGTCGATTAATAAATAAGTCTGGATACTTAAATCATCTTTTTCATCTTACTTATCAGATCAACCTCTTAATTATAATGAAGTTATATATGTTTCCATGTTTCTACCCAAACGCGTGTACTTAAATATTTGTTTTCATTATTTGCACTCATATTTGGTTACCCACAAACATATAAACGTTTATATTTTTATGCCCACAACTACACTTACAGTTTGCGTTTAAAGCTGTTTAGTGTAGAAAACAAAATAGAGAAAAATTATAATTCAGGAGGAAAAAAGTGAATTGTACTCGAACATAGATGAACAAAGAAGAAGAGAAAAAATCAAAACACTGCGATTCATTGGCAATGTGTTGCATTGTACTAAAATATAGTGTAACGTATTAATAATATAACTCGTAACCTAATTATGCTATTGCAACATTTTGAAACAGGATTTGAAACAGAGTGATTAGCAAAGTTTTGTGAAGTAATGTTTCTTATTTGATTTTCATTTGAGTTCAATAAAATAATAATAAAAATATAAATTTATTTTATAAACTGAAATCGTAATATAGTTTATTAAATAGTTTAGTTATGTTGGAAAACACAAGCGATGTGTTCTAATAAGTGGAGAAGTACTTTCATAGTTTCTTAACAAATTTTGTGATAAATTTCCCTTCTCCTTATTTTACTGATAAATATATTCTTGATGTTTTAATATTCTGAACCGATTTAGCTAATTCCAAATCAAAATAGGTTTCCTTATTCAAATTTTGTTATTTCCCATATATTTCTACGATAAATATGCTCTACTTACACGTTTTGTTCATGTCCTCAAAATTTTACTACTGGATGACAATTATAATTAGCAAATATTTTAAGAACTTTTGCAGATAGAATTCTTTGATTAAAAAATCTAAGAACGTCCAGTGTCAGGAAAGAGATATAGTTGAATATCTAAAAAATTGTTACGGAGAAAATCTTCCAATTTGGCCAAATTTCTAAACAATTCTTTACATATGTAAAAGTGAACCTGCGTTTGTTTGTCTGTTTGTTTGGAACTTATAAATGGCTAAACTACTGGACCGATTTTTTTTTTGAAATTTCAAGATAGTGATCCCAATTTACCCTAAAGTAACATTTGCTATAAAAAATTCGATAGGACCTGGGGAGGGGTACCCCAATACCAAACCAAATATTGATTATTGAATATCTTAAGTACTATAAAATCAAGGGTTCTCAAATTTGGTCGCAGCTACTTTCTCAAGGCCTGTTTTGATGAACAAATAATCAATCTGTCAAAAATAAGGGCCCGATAAAAAAAACTTTTCAGATATGATTCCTGCTATGAGATTTGAGATCTAAGGAAATAACAAATAATAAAAAAGCTATGAGTTGAATAAGTTTTGATGGTCTCAATTTACAAATGAATTTTTGTTATTTTTTTACAAAATCAATAATTAAAAAATATATACGCCCCTGACCACGAAAGAAATTACTGCTCCAGAACAGATGCAACTCTATTTACAGAATTATTTTCATTAAAGTCGATTTGGACACACTGTGAGACTAGTAAAACAATATAGCTAAATCGACTCAAATTTTTATTTAACCTCAAGTGGCGTAAACATCTTTTATGATATTTATAATATCATGAAATCAAATTCTACGAGAGTCGATCCATAAATTTGTATTCTTAATTGATTATAATATTCTTATTTGCCTGGAAAGCACACAAATATGTTAAGTCCAACAACTTTTAGATTATGGGTTCTGCGTGTTGTTGCTTGTAAATATATAACTGATTGTTATTCCGTTATTATTACATAACATGTTACAAATACTTTTTAGTATACTGTTTGGCTGGCTGTCCATGTAATCGTTGTGAATATTCTGTAGTTGCAAGTAGGGTGCAAAAAGGTCTTGTATCAGTTCAAGTCCACTTGCCAAATTTCAAGAAGATATGTACAAAATTAACCGTAGCTACTATAAGTCCGATGAAATGATATATTGTGATGATATTTCGTATATATTGTATAATTTGGCACATCGTTTTAGAATATAATATGACTCAGTTTCGCAAAATTCTGTTGAAATCGTTCTATATTAAGGAATTTTTTGGGCTAAAAACCCCATTCCAGGGGGATATTTGTATGGAACTTTTATAAAATAATGGACCTACTTATAATCAATATTAATAGGCATCGCCATTGAGCAACAATAATAGTACGTTTCAAGTTTCATTTAGATATCTTCAAAACTGCGACCTATACCTTGCAAATAATCTTTACGTGGACAGCCAGCTGGATGGACATTCATATCGACTCAGGAAGTAATTCTTAGAACTATTTTTTTCTGCCCGTTATAAACATCTGCTCAAACGCATAATATCCCAACCACGCGGTGTAGGGTATAAACATAATTTTTCATACCTGCTCTGTGGTGTAGAGTTTAGATATTAGTTTATATCTTCTTTTCAACTGAACCAATTATGATCATTTTAAATTGGAAATTTCTCAGAAAATAATGTGCAAACAACAGACAGGTCGAGGAATTGGTAGATATAACTAAAACCACTCAAATTTTAATTAAAGGCCACCTTATAGGGTTTTAGATGATTCTTTCTTGGCATATGAAAAAGTTAAATATTTATTTTGTCATCCGCAACTTTTGATTTTAAAGGATATGAAAATGGAACAATTAAAAATAGGATGTAGTCAAAATATCGAATTATAAAGCTGTGTAAGCACCTTTTGTCCCGAACGAAGTTTCTCTAGTTCATTAATATATCACAGTATTGGACATGGGAGACTTTTAATCTTTAGACACTTTTTTAACTAAAAACTTGAAAAATTCCTTCAGAAAAAGTCGTTTTTAAATTTCTATAAAACTTTCTTCTCTCATTCTAAGTTATCAATTTAAATATTTGTTATATTATGAAAATCACTATTTTTCTTACACTTAAATGTTGAGATTTTTTAAATAAGATTTTCATCACTTTATTCATCCTCTTTAAATGTCCTTTTTTCAAGTGTTTTCATAACATTTTTATTGCCAAAAATAAAAGTATGAAGTATTCAAATAACTAGAAACGAATATCAAAATTATGATAGTTCAACATCTAATAAAACTGTTCACATGTTGTTGACAATGCCTTTCCTTATATACTTCATTTTTCCATGTATGTGTATGTGTATGTGTGTGTTTGTTATTTTTGGCAATAGGAGCAGTATGAATGCTAAATGTACGAGTCAAATATACCGGATTCAAGTCAAATATAAATTTAAAGAGTAAAACTTACAACAAGAGGAAACATAACAAAAGTTTATACTTTTATTTAAATTTTGAGAAGAGTTTTTATTATAAATAGGAAAGTGGGTGAAATTATTAAGGTTGTGCCAGGATTTTACAATAAAAAGAATATACAAATAATTTCGAAAAGTTTTATAAAAAAATGTTGTTAGAAGCAAAGACGTATGATTAATATAAATTAATATTAAGTATACGCCTCATATATTTTTGTATGGCTTTAAAAGTAGTATTTTTATTTATAGGAAACCCTTTTAATTTTCTAAATAAGTCCATTCCTATATTGAATATGAGTACGATGTTAATATATATTTTGATCATTATGCAGTTTCCTTACTTTTGATTTTTTTTGGTTTAAAACTAAAAGAGCAGAAAATTTTTATAATTTTACTTTTTACTCACATTTATAGTCACAGCCAAGTAAAAATATGCATATAAAAATTGTTATAAAATTTTTTATTATTGTTGTATCATGAATAAACATAATAATGGTGACATTTATTATTGGTATAATTTGGTAAGTTAAAAAAAGATTATATATTCTGAGTAAAATTACATGCAAACCATCTATGACCACAAACAGATTATAACGAGTACCTCATTGTTAGAAATTATGTTGACCATGGCCAAATTTTTGATCCTTTACATGAAAGAATTATATGACTGTAAATGTCTGGATCGCTTTTTCAGTCCTTTCACAATGTGTCAATGGATAAGAATAAAGTTCTTTTTATAGAAATCCAAACAGAAGTTAACTTATTAACATATCGCCGGGTATTTTGGCACGGCCCACTGTTATTCTTTCCTATACAAAAATCCTCTAAAATATGATAATTATCCCAGAGTTCTGAAATTTTGCACACAGCTTTATACTGGAGTAATGAAAAAAATCTGTTCAAAGATTCAGACATATTCTATATATACTTATTTTAATTTTTTATTTGAGCTACGTTAAATTTGGTTTAGTATATCAAAAGTTTTTTAAATATCACTTTTTATTTACTAACTGTATTATGTTAATAGGGCTTTATAAAATATATTTGTATATATATAATTATAACTAATACGCCTAGGTTTTCTTTGTATATGGTTTAAATGAAATACTACGCAAAATAACAACAAAATTAATTAAAATTAATAGAAATCGAAATCAGATGAAATTATTTCATCATCGGTAGATGTACTTTTAGAAAATTAAAAAATAAAAATACACATTTCGTTCTTTTCCATGTGAAAGACTGTGTATTTTTTGAAATTTGTGTCTTAAAATTTTAATATTGTAGGAAAATTTATTGTTTATACAAAAATTATTTTTCTCAAACTAAACAAAAAACTGGCAGCTGTTCTTTTTTTTGAATATTATCTATAATTTATCTGTAAATTAAATTAAATTAAAAACTAAAAAAAATTAAAAACACGCTTTGCCATTTTTCAAAGCCGGAAATTTGGCGTTTTGCGAAGTTTATGTAAAAAATGTAAGAAAATTATACATTTATAAAACATCGTATTTCTAAAATTAAATAAATTACTGGCAGCCGTCTCTTATACTTTAAGTTTATGAATACAATTAAAAGTTAATTGAACATAAAGCAAACAAAAAATCATTGAAAGAAATAAATTTTTGACATTTTGAATGAGCTAAATTTTAAATTAAATTTTAGCGCCCTCTGCTGCTTTGTCATTCCGTGAATGCACCAAGAATGAATTATTTCAGACCCCATAAAATAAATATATTGCAATAAATCAAATTCTGAGTCGACTTTCTATGTCTGTTTGTCTGTTGAAAATATTCTTACTTCTAGAATAATTTTCCGAATTTAATAAAATTCGGTGACATTATTTGCTATTGTCCTAAGCAGTTTTCTGATTCAGACCAGCTTCATCTGCTCATCAGCAAAGAAGTTATAGACTTATATCTGAGACTCAAAAAAGTTATAGACTGCGAAACTTATCAAAAACGGATCAATTGAAATAGATACAACCCAAAATCAGTGTTTGATATGGGTCGCAAATTTTAAGATAATTTATTAAAATTTGCAATATAGATTTATATTAATACTATATATTGTGCTGGGGTAACTTTTTGACTTAGCGTCCTTATAAAGCCCCTTCCCGGAATATCGAAGCTTAAAAAACTCTTAATTATGAAGTAATTATATTGAAATTTGGCATAATTAATTCAAACTGCCTTAATTATATGTTAATTATTTTATTAATATCGGTCAACAGTTTTAAACTTATGAAACTGGTCAATGGCCAATATTATCGGAAAATGGGTTTGAAGCTTGTAAAACTAATTTATCAATTAACATTTTTAAACTGTTTTTATATACGAAACTATTCTGGAAATCATAGGTCATATTTGGATATTACTCTTTTATAATCTCATTTCTCGGAATAAAATATGAACCAAACCCATCGAAATTTTGAAAAATAGATAATTATAGTATAGTAGCAGAGGAAATTTATGATTCGGTACAGTCGAGGGAAAACTTGTCCGTTGATAGAAATTCTGGTTCAGGTAGAAGCAATGGTCCATATGATGTTAGTAAAGCCAAAAAGTAGAAAACTTTTTCAAAAGAGCGCCAAATATTTAGTACGTAAAGTTTTAGTATTCTGGGTTAAAAAAATGTAAGCCTAAAAGGGTTCCCGACAGAACAAGGCATGAAGTCAAGTTTTCTAAAAAATATTCCTGCAGCTTAATGGATGTCGAAACAAATGTTGTGCCTGATTTTTCGCAACTTCCTGATTCAAAATTTGATGTTTGAAGAAAAGTTTAGGACCCAAATGTGGTGAAATTTTCTCAAAAACTTCCTGGTAGGGCTAGCAATATGCAGTTGCGGCAAAAAACAATAATGAGTTACAGTAAGATCCATAAATACTGAAATTTATATCAAGAAATGTTCACACAAAAGCTTATTCAATTTATAAGATTTTAGATTGTGTCCACTTAGTTTTGGTCTTACTTGACATCTTGTCACTATGGAAAACAAGACCTTGAGTTGTAGAACAACAATATGTATTTGTACCAAGAAAGGAAAATCCTCAAACTTGGCCGTAGATAAGGCCACGCGAGATTAATTAGGGTCGTGTTAAAAGAAATTTTTAAGTGGTGGACTTTTAACGAAAAATGAAGATGTTAATGGAAGGGTTTCTAAAAAAGGTTCAATCAAATAAAAAACTAAAACTATAAGTTTAGAGGTTTCGTTTTTATTTACGTATATGTATGTTAATATATATGAATTTTCGATCTCACTCTCTAGAAATAAAATTGAGATATTCCGAAGAAATCTTGCATTCAAGTTCTTATAACATTGTTCTAGTCACGTCTCTAATAAACTTATTTGTTGCAGAAATATGTGTGTTATTACAGACATTTATGCTTTATTAGTTCTAATGAAATAATATTCATTACATAAAATCCGGAAATGTATATCGATTATGAGTTATTAATTACAAGGAATAAATACATACGTTTGTGTGTTATAATATAATTTCGATGACATTAATAATATTCATGTATTTAAAACAATCAAGAGAAATGTTTCTTTCTTTGTGACAATCATATACAAATACATAATACATTTGGGGTCAAATGAAGGCTTGAAGAGTCTTAAGGATAACAATAGCAATTGTTTTTGGCTATTAAAATAATCTCAGTAACAATGAAAGTGTCCGATATTGTCAAGTTAAAGTTGCTTTCACTTTTACACCATCATTCATGGGCACTTAACATGTAACTCACGTTCAAAAATATATGAATGAATGTTTATATGAATGTATATGTACACATGTATGTATTGTTATATAATTGTTTTTATATGTTTGTGTACATAATAAATGTGTGAATGTTTTATTTTTTATGAGTTAATATAAACCATAAGCCACATTTATAAATGTATTTGTATTCGTTATGAGCATTATATACAATAATATATAGTTTTTTCCTATTTTTAAAACCCTCCACCACAATATACATATTTATATATATATTTAGTTTTTCATTCCGTATGTAACGCTGAGAAGGAATCATCTTAGAACCTATAATGTATATATATATTCTTGCATTAAAGCAAAATCTGGATAATTATTTGTTATAGTTCTGATCGATATCTGGGGCATCCTCTAAGTTCAAGCAAATAATATTCTTGAAATTGTCAATTATAAATCGACAAATTAGAATGACATTTTGCCATCAGATTAGGTTGTATGTACTTCATAACCGTTCTAAAAATTATCAAAATCAGTTAAGTAGAAGAAAAGTTATAACTTAAACTATATTTATCAAGTGTTTCGTAATTGTGAGTGTAAATGTATGTATTTTGTCACACGCATTGTAGTGGAGGGTATTAATGATTCGGCACTGTAGAATGTAGAATTTTTACTTGTTTTTTTTTTTTGCTCATTTTTAAGGTTCCCCCTTTAAATATTTTTTTTGGTGTTTTTAACACACCACTAACGTATCTGTGAATGATATTGAGGTCATGTATGTACACATATACTTACATATATATAAAAACCATTGTCCTTTTTGTCATTAAAAACATAAAAATATGTAATGACGCGTTTTTTCATATATGTTGCTTTACTTGTTATTGTTTTCATTACTCCAAGTATGATAGTGTATGTGCATTTATTTGCGTTTGTAATAGTAAAAGTCAGGATAAAGATAAGTTAATTTAGAATAAGTTTTTAATTTTGATTGTTTCGCTCAAATATATTTGAATGTCATTCAAATATATCTCCTGAAAAAAAAGTGCAAGGATGTGCACTCAAGTGATATAACTTATGAATGAAATGATAAGAAAAGATATCATTCATTATTGTACAAATGTGTCTCATGATTAACTTAATCATGCGTTGTTAAACAATATCACATTCTTTACGGCTATAAAAATCATGACTAACCCTAGGGCAGGGCTATTGCTGCAATTTTATGCAATTATGGAGGACATATGTTTAATGGAATCTAAACCGAGTTATTTAGGTTCGACAAGCATATATGTGTTTAATTATTTGTTTATGGTAGTGGTCCAGAAAAAAGGACGAAAAGGTCTAAGGTCAAGTTAGTTGAGTTAAATTTATAGTTAACTTAATTAAAGTTGAATGCTAAATAATGTTATTCAGGGAAAGAAAGCTTTTTGGTTGAAATTGCGCATTATCAACATAATGATGTATATATTCTAAAGGCTCAACTATACGAAATCAGCCGATTCTTATTTTTTGTCTTTAAATTTGTTACTTAAAGGTACCTTAAATAAGGGTTAATACAATAGATCGAGAGACATACAGATGGACATAGCTAGATCAACATGGAGGTCGATTGGATGCAATAAAATGTATACATTATGGAATCTTAGAGACTTTTTATCGTTACATACGGAATATCCGCAACACCACTCGTGATGATGGAAAAATTTCTCATATCATATCTTTTATGCCATACACCACCGAAGATGGTTGGGGTATTATGCAAGAATTGTGTTTAACCACACTTTCTTAGTCGATTTTACGATGTTCGTCTGTCCGTCCGTCTGTCTGTCCAGCTAGCTGGCTATCCATGTAAACGTTGCGAACAGTCTACAGGTCGTATATATTATTATTATTATTATTATTATTATTATTATTATTATTATTATTATTATTATTATTATTATTATTATTATTATTTTGGCCTAAAGACGAAGCCTACAAACACCCTTCCAAATATCACTTTTAAGAGCAAAAAAATTCACATATACGTTGGTAATGTAAAAATAATTGGACAAATTAAGATAATTATGAGCAAAAATTTATGTGCAAAATCATACGAGGGTCTCCATTTAACTCCTCCTCACAGAAAAATTTATTTAAAAACCACATACATTTAACATAAATTTTAGTGTCAAAATAATGTTTAAGACACTAAAGAATAAATCAGAAAATCGTATTGGACGAGGGTCGTTTATTTTAAGCCGAAGATGTGATCGAGGGTATTGGGGCCGGCCTTGACCGACTATATATTCTTAATTGTTTTATTTTATTTTCTAGCAATTTTGTTCTCAAAATGTTATGGTAAAAAAGCCGATAGCCATATCTCGCTAAATCAGAAAATCGTATTGGACGAGGGTCGTTTTTTTTTAGCCGAAGATGTGATCGAGGGTATTGGGGCCGGCCTTGACCGACTATATATTCTTAATTGTTTTATTTTATTTTCTAGCAATTTTGTTCTCAAAATGTTATGGTAAAAAAGCCGATAGCCATATCTCGCTAGATGTCTAAGTTATAGATGTTATTAGGTTTATATAAATTCCTGATTTCATAGCATATAATTGGTTTTCTTGTTATTAATTTCAGGTCCACCTTTATACCCACACTTTTAAAATCTGCTTTTAAATTGGATACTTTGTGCGAGACTTAGTTTTGATAGACATGTAACTAAAGATGGTTGTGTAGGTTATTTACAAGATTTTTCTTTTGTAATTCCTACAGGGGTGGACTATGCTAGAGGCATTCTTGAAATTTGACTCTTCTTCTATTAGATCTTTTCTGTTTTAGCTTGAGATTTTAACAAATTAAATGCTCTGCATTTAATTCATAGCTGTCTTGTGATCTTTATTCTAGGTTTGGCCGATATTTTGGTTCGCTTTTTTGAAATATAATTTTTGAATGTTCTACAGTAAAAGTAAACAAAATTTAATTTATTTCACTCCTTAGAAATATTGGGTTAAGTTTTTATTATTATTTTATGATTTTTTTTGTTTTAGACTTTGTTGGCGGTTTTTTCTGCTGCTGGTTTGTGTGTCATTGTTAAAGTTTTGTTTTCTTTGTACGTGGCAAGTCAAGTGCTTTAATTCATATAAATTATGTTAATTGCGTGCTTAATACAACAACAAAAAATAGCATTCTCAAACCAAAAATATAATAATAAAACTATAAAACTACTTTTATACAAACACACATGTTAGTTATTTCTATAAAAACGCACTCATGTTGCCGTATACTCAGATATATATTCAGACATATTTCTATATATTGTAGATTTGTAAGAAATAACAAATCCCATTGTATACGACATTTACAATTATAAAAACAAAGAAATAAATAAAAAAGGTGCCTAATTTGATTATGTATTCACTTTAACTTTTTTTGGTTTTGTTGTTGGTGCTAATTAAAAAAGTAATAACAAGAACAACATGAGTACAACACATTGACTGTTGTGATTTAATTAAATTACCCAAAATGTAAATACAAACATAAATCTCCCTCCATACAACCAAAAGTATATATTATCCTACATACATGCATTACAATTAACTACATATTGTACATTTTATAAAATGTTAACGTTCCTTTAACCTACACCGTAATGGGTGGTTGGAGAATTATCCGATTATACTGGAGATTGTAAATCTACAAAAAATTCTTAAAAATTACATATTATTATATACGGTAGTTTGTTTCAAGGACTGTATCTTAAAAATTCCACTGGTTCCATTTAAAACCTAGTGCATTGTATTATTCTTGAAAACAGAATTGCTCCTTAGAAGTTTGTATGACAGCTTCACCAAACCAGCAAGTACCGGGAAGGAAAGACATCGTTTAACAGTTAGATTTCCAAAGTGGGTTTCTTAAGTTCTCTAAGTGCTGGACTGTGACTCATTAAGTAAAATAATGACTCTTCATTCAATTCGTAATATCAGCATCGCAACTCATCCTTCTGGCACACATATAGTATCCGGTTATAATCGACAATCTAACTTACTTAACTTTGGATAGTCCCTATGATATGTAATTTTCGCCACATTTACTGCGAAGGAGTGTCATGCTATCTGGCTTAGAAAAAATATCTGATATTCGCCATTTTGATCGATGTTACATAAACACTTGCTATATATCTGCTGGTCCATTTGCTGGTAGTCAAATCCTGATATGCTGCAATATTTAATTACATCCTAGTCGTCTTACATCGCTATACATATCAAGGTTCCCAGCGTTGGAATCGTGTTTCGGAAACAGTTCAGTGGTATCAAAAATGATAAACAAGAATTCCATAACGAAGAAAGGATTGTAAATTCAATAGACAATAAATTCCACCTCGAGTGTGGATTAGCTCAGAACGGGTACTGCAAAAATATTTAGTCAAATTCGTCGGTCGGTTGATCCATAATTTTTCCAAACTCCCATATAACACTCCTGAAATATATAATCTATTGCACACATGAGCATAAATAAGAAAAGGCAGTTATACCAGGGCCCTACACAAAATCTTCGCATCAGTTATTGGCAACCAACAATGTGGTGTTGTGTATTAAATAGTCGGACTTGACTGAATATAACATGTTTACTTGTTTTTTATTTAGATTTTTTTGTTTCCAGTGTTAACTTTATTTTATCGCAAAAACCGCACGTGTGCGTCCGTCATATGGTTAAAAATATTTTAAATATGCATGCTGAGTCTTGTGGCTGCAAAATAGTTTAGATGAGATTTTAATAAAATTAGCATGAATATATTTAAAAAAAGGAGGAAAAGAAAATAAAACAAAAACTTGAGTTACAAAACCAAGTAAACAATTTGGTCTATTTTAGTCAAAGTAAAAGTAAATATATTCTTGTGAGGTAAATTTAATAGAATAATAATTTTAAGGATTCAAAAGAGAGAAAACAACATAATGATATATTATGGGAGAAATTAATTAAACATGAGTCCATTTGCAGAAAAAAAGCAAATAACATTCGAATATGCCAAATCTTTAATAACCTTCACCACAAATGAGTGTACAGTTAATACGTTATGTTTCATACATACGCACCTACGCATACATTCACAAACGAATAGAATATTTTAAAAATTTCTTTAATATAACACAGATACACTTCATAAGTCAAAAATAAAAAAAGATATAATTTTGTTTATAACTTTTTTTCTTCTGAATCGATTTTGATAATTTTTTAGAATGACAGTGGAGCACATATGGATTAATAGTATCACAAAAATTCACTCTAATTTGTCGATTAATAATTGTCAATTTTACGAAAGTTCTTCGTTTGAATTAAGAGATCTGCACTGATATTGTTGGTGTTCAATAGGCAACTTCTCAGGACTTTAACAAATACTTAGACCATATTTCATATGAACAACAGACAGACAGACAGACAGACAGACAGAGAATTGGTTATAGTTATCGATTTAGATTTGGAATTGATGCAAGAATTTATATACATTATGGGGTCTGAGATGACTCCCTCTTAGCGTTACACACGGATAATGAAGTTAATTCCATGTGGAGGTGATGGGTATGAAAACAGTTTGAGAGTGCTTACATTTTTAGACCCTCTAAGTGGTGAAGAGGGTATATTAACTTTGTCATTCCGTGTGTAACGCTAAGAAGAAATCATATAAGATCCCTTAATGTATATCCGTCTGTTTGTCTGTCCGTCTGTCTGTTGTTGGCATGCTCACATACGCAATAATTGACAGAACTAAATAAAAATTGGTCTAAATATTAACTATAATCCTGAGAAGTTTCTTATTTAATACCAGTAAAATTGGTTTAGTATGTTAAGAGATTAAGACCGATAACTGAGACAATCCAAAAATTAAAGCGAATAACTAACGTAAAATTTTCAAATATAAATCGACAAATTAGCATAAAATTTATTAAGATAAATTACCAGAATTTAAAAAAGTTTATAAAAATCGGTTCAGTAGAGAAAAAATTATAGCGAAAATATCACTATTTTTATTTTTAAAAAATATATCAGTTATTATTTTTAGCACTTGATGCGTATGCTTATTCTAGATATTTATTAAGTATACGCTACTTGTAGCATCTTAGTAATCAAAAAACAATGAATTTTGAAACGATTATTCATTACAAAGGGATTTTTTTTTAATTGATTGGATCCAACTCAATAAGGGCGATTTAGATAATAATATAGAGTAAATATTATATACAGAACCTCTTAAAATTTAATTGATTTGTACTCCAATATTATTCCAAAAACCATCGAACATATTACAAATTTTTAGATCTCTAATTATATTTTATGATGTTGTATTTTAAAAAACAGTTTGTATTTCTTTATAGTGAATAAGAGTATAAGGGTACTTAATATTTAGCACAGCAGAATTTTCTCAAATGTTTCTTATACGGAAGAGTTTATAGAAAACTGATGCTGCCAACTATCGATTGTTGATAGAAGCTTACGAATCATATAATCCAAATCACTTACAGCAATCATTGTTAAATTTCCACTTACAGCAATCATTGTTAAATTTTATCATTGAATGTTAACAGAACTGTTAACTAAATATTAAACAAAACTTCGTCCTTTCTTTCTAGGACGAATGCTAATAAATAGTACTGTGAAAACTTGACTGTCGATAAAGAAACTTGTTTAGGTAGAAGAAATGGTCCACATGATCTTTCTAAAGCCAAAAAGTATAAATAATTTTCAAACGAACTCCCCACACAACAGGTACGAAAGCAGCCCGGTTAGCTCAGTGCTCGGACTAATTAGTACAAAAAACAAATAAGAATCCTACACCATACCGCTAGCTAAAAATGGTGGTTACAAAAAATTAATGAGCGACTATCGTATAATTTGATTTTCTGAATTATTCTTAAGTATATGGTTCAATATTGTGACACTTATTCTAGAGCAGCGTCTCAGTTTTTTCACAATCTTTGAATGTTTTTAAAGGTGTCACATTTCGACGGATCGATATCCATACAAAAAGTGTTGTTGATACTGTTTTTAGAAGTAAAATACCTGCTATCAGCAAAATCGATATTAATTTTTAAAATTATTACATAACCGAATGAAATTGTCTGTTCAAGAATCAAAGAAACAGAACCACATCTCAATTCGAACCAATTTTCTACAGTTATTATAAATAATAATTGTTAAAATCACCATATATTATTTTAAATCACATTATCCATATTATTAATATACGTGCATTTTACTGTTATATGACAAATATATATCCGTATCCTTTATGGTGTATTTTAAATGTCCCTGAATTACAAATTTAATAACAAAAATCCATATTTGCTTATGAAGACAAATAGGTTTTCATCATTTAAATAAAAAATTTTCAACAACTTTTGGTTAATGATTAATTAAATTTTATATTTAATTTTAATCCGACATTAAAGGACCTACAAATTGCAATTAATCAAATGAAATGTCATATAAATTATGAGTATAATTTACATATATTTACATGACAAGAATATTTATATATAAATAAAAAATAATAAATGTAATAAATAAAAACTTAACATTATTATTGCAACATAACACTTTTATAAATTTCTAGCTTTTACCCGGTGCGCTTTCCTACACAAAAATTCTCTTCAGTCTTTCTCTTCAGTCCCAAATAAAACTTCCGAATCAGGACGTGTATTGAAAAAATTCCATGCAACGGGGAATTTTCTAAAATCTCCTTACCTTGTCCGTTCTTAAATTTTGAAATAAAACCTAAGTGAAGTAGTTGTTATAGTTAGGGTCGGTTCTATCTGTCCTATATTTTTTTACTACAATATTTCTTAAAGAAAGTAACTGAAACTAACTTTTTAATCTCTAACTATAATAATTCCACAGATAATATAAAGTTAATATTATCATTCCAAGGGGCTTTTGATCCTAATTTTTCTACATTTTGCGCAGTAAAACTGTTTTATTTATAAAGTAATTGGTAAGAAATGTCGCTAAGATATTACTATAGATATTCTATAACTAATATTCATTTTTATCGGACTCCATCTGTTCTGATCCTGTTTGTTCTATATTTTTTAAAAATGTTCCTTTGGAAAGTAATTGGAATGGAAGTTTAATACCCTCACTTCACTTCCCCCAATTTCTAGTGAAAGTAGTTAAGATAAATCTAATATTAAGATTTTCACTTCAATAGTTCTTTAGTTATCCGAAAATCTATACTTGTTTTATTTGGGGGCTACCTCTTCCCCTGGTCATATTCGTCCTACTTTTGTCTAGTAGAACAATTCATTGAGAAAGTAATTGTGACAAAATTCTCGATGCAGTATTTCTTTAGATATTCAATAATCAATATTTAGATATTCAATAATCAATATTTATTGGGGGCTACTTTTCCACCTGATCTTATTCGTCCTATATTTTGTCCAGAAAACATATCTTTGAGAAAGTGATTGCGACTAAACCATCATTGCGGAAGTTTTTCAGATATTCAATAACCAATATTTTTTGGATGTGGGATACTGCTACTTCTGTTACTATCGATCCAACATTTTTACCAGTAAAACAGTTCCTTGAGGAAGTGATTGTTACCAAATTTTAAGATTGTGGCTGTAGTAGTTCTTCAAAAGTTTAATAATAATTTTTTTGCTTTTTATGGGTTTGTCCCATCACCTCGTCCTATCCGTTCTATATTTCGACAAATAAAACAAATCATTGAGGTGATTGGAATCACATTTGATAACTCTAACAGTTATTGTATTTTAAATATTCAATAATCAAATTTTGGTTTGTAATCCTCCTTCTGGTCCTATCCGTCTTACATTTTTCCAAGCAAAACAAATCCTTGAGAATTGATTGGAACCAAATTTTAAAACTCCTGCGGTTAAAGTTCATATTCTTGGTCATAACGGAATTTTGTATAGCCTGTGTTATCTTTTGTTATATTGCGATCATTATGTGAACATTTCAGAAAAATCGGTCCAATTGTCCAAAACAAACAGACGGACAAAAACAAAATTATTATTTTTACATATAATATATGATTTGTACATGTCATTACGTATAAAAATCTATATACTTACACATACATATATATGTGTTTGTTTACATGTATGTAGAAAAAAGTATTTTGTTTAATTATCGTCAAATATTTTGCAAATATTTATTTACATTTTATGATCGAATTTTTAATAAAAATTCCAAAGTATTATAAAATTATATAAGTGTGTATGTTTTTCATAGAAATATTTAATTAAAATTTACAACACAACATTAATAATGTTATTATAATGACTTTGCATTCAGGGTTAATTTTATTAAAAGACCAAAATATTTCAGCTAATTTTTTAACCTTCTTCATGACAAGAAGGGAGTGAGGGTGTATTGTGTTTGTTATTCTTTGAGTACTGTCATGGAAAATAAAATATTAAAGTTTTGTAATCTTAAATCATATAAATTTTTTGTAAGTTTACTCCATTTATGTCCAATGTTGTAAGAAAGGAAATAAATTTCCAGTTCATATACGTTTATTTTTTATAGATGTACAAATTTAGTAAGTTCCAAGGTACGCATCCTGTTTTATTTTGAAGAACAAGAGATTTGACTGCTATTCTGCGGTCTGCATGTCAGCTTTCCCAAACCACTCTTAAAAAAAGAACTTAGATTGACATTAAAAATGGTAATTTAGGAATATTACTTCTTAGTACCGTTTTTCGAAGACTTTTTAATGCTGGACAGTGATTCAGTAAGTTAAAAGCTCTTTTTTTTTTAATTGTACCTCGTCTTGTTAGATCACGTGAGATGTCATTTTCGTCTCAAATCAGCCTAACCATCAAATGTCATGCTGGTTTAGAAACTCTCGTCATTTAAATACTGTAGATATATCACCTGCTTGTTGTAAGTAAAAATTCCCATATCCACTGAGATCCGATTACACCTAAGACATTTGAATCTCTAATTCGTTGGCAAGAGTTCAGACAAGTCATAGAAGTTAGGACTACCAAAGATAGTATTCCTAAAAACGAAAAGAGCGGGACAGTTTTACACAAAAAAAGCAACTAATCAGCTCTTCTATCTCATTTGCGAAACTTTAGCTGAAGTGTTTACAAATGCGTTTCTCTTCAATTCTCTTCTTAAATTTAAATAGATTCGAAGAACCATCTAACAAATCATGTAAACAATCCTATTGTTCAAATAATTCCTTTTTGTGTGCTCTACCAGGAATTGTGATATAAAGTTCATATAGTGGCATTTTCCTCTATGCGTTACTCCACAAAATCCTTAGCCTTCTAATATGATGACGTACTTGAGTGGTTTCAATCCAGATTTTTCATACCTTAAAGTTAGTGTTGGTATTGAGAAGATCCTTTTGGTTACATTATCAAGTACAAAGAGATCTCTAGCATATTAATACATCGTTATTGTGTAATTTTATTTTAGTACCATCAAGAGATCTGCAGAAATTATGTTAACGCATATTGATTTTTATTTCTGTTTATGCAACAGGTGCTGATAAAGTGTATATTAAGCTTGCGTTCCATGTAATACCAAGAAGGAATTAACTAAGAGGCCATAATTTATATATTCTTGCATTGTAAAAATCTGAGGACAGACATGACTAAATCAATTCAAATTTTTTACAATGCAAGAATATATAAATTAATTGATTCCTTCTTGGTATTACATAGAACGCAAGGCTGTTAGAGATCCGCAATTGCCGATTTTATCATACCCATTTATTCTTTTTATCTTAAAGGAAAACACTACATAAAATGCATTTAAGTTTATTTTAATTTAAATTATAAAGAAAACAAACTTTAATAACTTAAACAAATCATTTGTTTATTATTTTTTTTGTCTTTTGCAACAAAAACTAGAGTTATTTCCCAAAAGTATAATAAAGTTATGGTTGTCTTCTTAACAATTATCTTTATTATGAAAAAACCCTTCAAAAGTATTTCAACAAATAATTTTTTTTGAGAATATAAATCTTACAAAGCATTTTTACTCCTTTTAAAAATAAAATAAAAACAAGTAAAAATGTATAGTTGGTCAAGCCCGACTATCTAATACCCCACACCAAATTGTCGGTTAAAAGTGATGGCTACGAAAAACTTAATGAACAACCCTCGCATTATTTGATTTATGCTTATATTTATCTTTATTTGGCCAATTGTTATTACAATACCAACGTAAATGTGATTCCTTTGCCCTTAAAAGTAATATTTGAAAGGGGTTTGTATGAGACCTATCAGAAATAATTAACCGACTTGAACCTTGAAATCTTATTCCGGGACATTTGTATAGCAGGTACTCGAAATATTGGACCGAACATGGATCTTGTCCTCAGGTCAAAATATTATTATGTACAAAATTTCGTAGCGATATTTCTAAAATGTACACTGTTTGAAATGTTTATATGGACAGCCAGGCGGACAGACAGACAGACGAACGATCGGACAGACATCGTTAGATCGACTCAGAATGTGATTCTGAGTGGAATAGAATACTTACAGGTGGGTGAAACACAATTTTTTTCTGCATCTTACAAACATCAGCAAAAATACTACCACCTTCGTTGGTGTAGGGTATAAAAATAAGAATGGTATATAAATAAAAAACTTCTCAGGACCATAAAAAATATTCAGACCAAATTTCATTGCGCTATGTCAAGTATAGCGGATGTGAGTGCGCCAACATAAAGACAGACTAGCAGACAGAGGAACGGACTGCAGACGGACAGACAGGAAGGCAGTCAGAAAACGGATATAGCTAAATTGACGTATAAACATTATGGGGGCTGAAATGATTCCTTCTTAGCGTTACATACGAAATGAAAAATTTAATATAACCTCTTTATCACATGGATATGAAAAAGAGAAGTAAAAATTAATGTGTATAAATTTATTTGTGTCTGCCAAACGGTACGAATATGAGAAAAGAAAGAAAATGTGAATGCAAACAAAAGAAATATTTATTATTACTTTGGTGAGATGCTCAAAGCAAAAATAAAATAAAATAAAATTTTATGAAGAATGTTTATGTTTAAGGAAATGTTAGTATATAAGTTTTCCATGCACATATAAATATATGACTAACATGCATAATAAACACACCAATACTTATGTATGAACATTTATGATGAGTATGTGTTAATACATATTTGTCTTGATGTAGAATTAGAACATTTAAGTACTCTAAGAAAAGCCCACAAAAATGTATAACATTTTAATGTTTTACAAGAAAACATAAACAAATCAGCATGTATGTGTATTTGTTTTTTATATGAGTGTATTAGTATTAGGGTGCTCCTTCAATATTTTGTGTAACATAAATTTTTTAAAATGGTTTTAATCAGAAGAATATTAGAAATCTATGACAATCTGAAAATCTTATCATTAGTTTAAGGTTAAATACTTATAGACCAAAGAGGAAAATGTCCTTAGGATTCTAATTTGTATGAAAAAAATTAATTCGGAGTTGGTTGATAATTTAGTTTTTTAACAAATATAAAATTAATAAAAAATAACAATTTGCTTTTTATATTTTCTGTGTAATTAGTATTCATATGTTGCGTATACTTAATATTTTATTCATATAAAAAATTCATATTACATATACGTAGGTAGCCTTGCGTAGCCTTTCATATGGGCAGACCAATTCTTCATTTAAATGCATGTACAGAGCAAATTTTTAAATTGTTAAAGAAACACCCAAATTCTCATAAAGTATATATATTCTGGGCCAAATCAGCTGATCTTTCCATTTGTCTGATGGAGATTTCTAACTTAAAACTCAAGGTCAGTTTTGAACTAAAATATATTATTCTTATTATTTCGGATACCCTAATATTATGTACCCATATACCCATATATAAGTAATATTGCCTGAATACTTTTTCTTATAGTTTTTCATAACCTTCATAACCACAAGTAGTATATGAGAGTATACTACATTCGGCATTCTGTTTGAATCATTAGGTAAATGAAATGAGTATGAGTTTGTTACGTGGCAGCTACAAGAAATTATGAATCGTCCCTCGTTTAGTTTTGTACATCGATTTTTGCTTATATTTATCTTAATGTGACCAATTATTACAATACAATGCATGTGTGAGATTTTTCTCCTTAAAAATTTTATTTGGAAGGGATTTGTATGCAACCTATGAGAAACAATGGACTGATCAGCACATATTTTAATACACCGTTTCAGAATATTATTAGACTTAGCCGTGCAAAATTTTGTATAATCGCTTTATGACATTAATGACCTTTAAACAACATTCCGGAACGAACTTTTTACGGGAGTCGTCTGAAATATTGGATCGAACGTGGCTAACTTCAAAAGACATCGTCCTTAGGCCAGTACAATAATACTCATATTTAAATTTTATTTCTAAAATTGCTACCAGTAGGCTGTTCACAACGTTTACATAAACATCCAGTCAGCCAGACAGACGGACAGACATACTTAAAGGTGAGTGTAGCAACAGTTTTTCTGCATGTTACAAAGATCAAATGCATAATACCTCAATCACCTTCGATGGTATATGGTATAAAAAATCCAATATCCAATCCTTAAGAGAGAAGGACACAACTTAATCGGTTCTGATTGTTTCTTCAAGGTGTTGCATACGTAATGACAGATCATATGTGGCGGGGAAGATTAGACATATTTTTCAGATTTTAATTTTAAAAAAGTGCTGTAAGTCCATAGCACTTTTATTTTGTTAGTCATCTGCCTGGAATGAAAAACATCTGATGCTGTTTTTAGAATGCAAAAATAATTTTATTGCCATGTCCAAGAAACAGACCTTTTTAATAGTGCAGCCTTTCTAAATTCCATTGGAACAAATTATATATTATATATTTGACAACGGATAAAATCTATAACGATAGAATTACAAAATATTGAATTAAAATACAAAATGGAAATCCAAATAATGTTAATTAAAAGAAAAATATCTAATCTAGTCTAAATATTGAAGCATATTTCTATACTAAACGGACACGGAGCAACTTCAAAATTTAAAACTATTCAAAAAGTGATAAATTAAATCTGTTGCGACTTTTATTTCGCAAATCACCTTTTAGGTGCGATGAGTTCTCCCTAGGAGCTTAGTAACTATTGCCATAAGAGTGGCTGTAGTAGAAAAATATTAAAGACCCCTTTTTGAACAAACATCAAATCTGGTGATAATTTTTTTATAGATTGTTTTTATACCCTACACCAGCAAAGGGGTTGGATATTATGCGTCCTATCACCACTTTTAAGTATATCGTTCGCATCAAAATAACTTTCTGAGTCGATTTAAGCGTGTCCGTCCTTTCGCCCGTTCGTTCGGCTGGCTGTTGTTGTAAATTTTTTTTGATGATATCTTAATAAAATTTGGCCCAAGCACGGTGCGTGCTTATAAGTTCATACTAATGTCCGAAAGTTTTTAGTCCATAAAATTCCTAAATATTTAACGACTTTTACCTAATTTAGTAAAACTAAGTCTTATTTTATTCTTAAATGATATGCCAACTTATACGAGGATGGTGTCATTATTTCCAAAAAGTTCTATAATTCCATCCTTTCACTTTCAAACTCATAAAACTCACTTATACGTGAGTACTGCAAAAATATTTAGTGAAATTAAGATAAACATAAGACCACTGTGCAAAATTAAATAAATGTAGATTTAATTTGTGGTTTGTAATGTTGTATACTGTTTGACTCAGAATCACTTTCAGAGCCGATTTAACGAAGTGAGTCCATCCGTCCGAATGTCTATCCGGCTGGTTGTCCATGTAAACGTTGTAAACAGTCTACAGGTCGTAGTTTTTGAAATATATAAAATTGGGTACATATTATTATTTTGGCTTAAAAATGAAACCTGTTGGAATGTTTTATGTTCGGTCTAATATTTTGGTACCTCAATGTTTTTCCTGGAATGGGGTTTTAAGGTCATTTGAGAAGTAACAATTTGGCACAAGTAAGTCTTATAATATTATAAAACGATGTGCCAAAATATGATGGAGTCGGTTCATTATTTCTCATAGGTACCAACTCCTTTCCAAATATCACATTTTAGGGCAAAAATCTCACATATATATTATATTCCCATAATAATTGGTCAAATTAAGATAAATATAAAAAAATGTGCAAAAATATACGAGGGTCGTTTTATAACTTCTTGTATTCCTCAAAAAAATAAGAAATTAAATTGTACGAAGTCCGTTCATTAATTTTTCAAAAGTACCATTTTTAACCAATGGTAGTGTCGGTCTTGACCGACTACTTCTTTAATATCAGAATGGAGTATATGATATTTTCTAAACTGTTTTTATTTGAGGGCGTTTAAAATTCGACATAAACGAGTTTTGCATTCTCGTTCTTTTTGATTTTCATTTCAACATTTGAATTTTGTTAGTTTACGTATATGTGTTTGTTTGCCTGTGTGTATGTTTGTAAATACTGAACGCAAATATGTTAATGCCGAAGGCAATTCTTAAATGCTGTTCAACACTGTTAAGAGTTCTTCATACAAATGTTAAACAATTATTTATCTAAACAATGTTTATTTGTTCCTTGTGGTTCTTTCGAATGCCTTCCAGTAACCGTGAAAATAAAGTAGAAGAAGAAAAATATATATTAAATGTTATTTTTAATTTCTTTTCTTGTTTTATTTGTTTAAGAGTTTTTTCTTTTTCTCCTTCTTCTGGTGGGTGGAACAAGAACTTATTAAAAAATATTGCAACATTAAATAAAGGGACAAAATGTCTGTCGGGGGATTTGAAATTATATTTAATAAAAGTAATTAGATTTATAAAGAAACAATATCCAAGAAAATGGAATAAGACCTTTAAAAACAGGATTAAGTCTGAAAAAAGAGAGCAAGCCGTCTATAAATTGGATATAAACCTTTTTGGATCTAAATGTGTCATACTTTTTATAAATTTTGCAATACCTAACTGTGGCTTGTGTTGCACAAATAGTTCTTTCAACCATTTTCCCTTTTTTTGTAACCAGAACAACATGTCTGACCATTTCATTATGCAGTTACCATCAGACTGATTAATATCTAACACGTTTTATTAATTTTCTCTTTTATTGCAAAAGTTCTTTCACACCCATTTTTCTTCCTTTTGAAAAACAACCCTTTGGGATAGTTATTGTGCTAATTTTTTATCATGATGATAATATGTATACCCTACGTTACCGAAGGTGGTTAAGGTAATATGCATTTATGCTGAGGTTCCAACATACAGAAAAAATGATATTATAATCATTTAACGATGTCCGACCGTCTGTCCATCCGTATGTTCGACAGTTAGGATGGCTGTCCACGTAAACGTTGTGAAAATTCTACGGGTCGCAATTTTTGATATTTCTTGTTGAAATATGTCAATTATTATTATTTTCCCCTATTGAAATTAGTCTTGCTCGGTTCGGTATTTCTGCTCACAAAAGTTCTAAATATAAAGCGACTCTAACGAAACTTGGAAAAAATAAGTCTTATGGTATTCTAAATTGACATGCTTAATTATGCGAGTGTCAGTCCATTGCTTCTCATAGGTCTCATACAAATCCCCTTCCAAATATCTCATTGAAGGGCATAAATCTCACATATACGTTGATATTGTAATAATTATTGGTAAAATTATGATAAATATGAGCAAAAATCGATGTGCAAAATTTTATAAGGATCCATATTTTCAGCGCCATTTAACCCCTCAAAAAAATTCATTTTAAACCGTATAAATTTCACGTAAATGTGTGAATGTGTGCACATTTAAAATTAAATCAGAAAATTAAATTATACATCATCACTTATTCGTAACTATTTATAACCAACAGTATGGTGTAGGGCTTGACCAACTGTAATATTCTTACTTGGTTTCCGTTTTATTAATGTCATGAAATAAAATTCAAAATATGTAACAAAATATTTTTGTAATTATCTTTTACGTGTTAATGAAACTTTTTTCCATTCTATGTTTCTGTGGGGTACGAGCTAAATCCATTTAAAAGTGACCTGGTAACCTAAACATATGTATGTTTGTACCGTATTTACTTTTAGATTCTATGTTTTAATAAAAACATAGAAAAAGTCAAATGTTAAAGTAATTGAAATTTTAAAATTCTTTACAACACATTTCAAACAGACCTGTAATATTTCTTCATATTTCAACATATACAAACATTTTTTTCTACATTTCAAATTTTCTTCAACAAATAAGTATTTACTCATACTTGTACAATTTAGGGAAACAACGAGAAATAATGTTATATACGACTATGCCGAACCTTAAATACCCTCCACCACTATATTGAATTTCAATGGAATTGGTTCATATTTTATTCCGGGAAGTGGGATTATAAAGGAGTTATATTAAAATATGGCCGGTGATTGTCAAATTAGTTTCAGATATTGAAGACAGATTAAAAATGTTTATTGATATATAGTTCTATAAGCGGGAAGGGAAGTTAAGTGGAAGCTATAGCATTATTTACTAGTTTTACAAAATCAAAAAAGGAGCTTTATATGAAAGCTACAGCAATATATGGACCGAGAGTATCCAAATAATAATTAATATTAAATAAATTTTGAAAAAAGTCTGTCGCATATCAATAGAATTGATAATTATTTACTATTTTTAAAAGCTCAAAATTGTGTTCCGGGTAGGAGCCTTATATGGGAGCTACAACAAAATATAGACCGAGATCGTACATTAAAGACAGTTAGAAAAATCATTGTGCTTAATTACAATGAATTTGATCTTTATTTACAAGTTTTATAAGCTTAAAAACTCTTTTCCGTGAAGCTGGAATAGAAGCTATATGAATTATGGACGGCGATATAAGACACAGGTGTTAGGGTGTATCAAAATTTCACATATTTACACCTATAACTCTTTCACTGTTTCTCCGATGATGGTGATTTTTTGCACGATAATGAAGAACGTATAACTTTATTTCATGGTTAAATTTTTGGCTTAAATCCATTTATGTTTTGTTAAAAAAAATTATAAGAGTATTCATTGCTGATGACCCAATATAGATGGATGTTATTAGGAAACTGCTTAGGACAACAAAAAATAACGTGGTCGCAGTTTTTTAATTCGCACAAATATTTTGGCTTGATTGTGATTGATGCAAAATATTTATTTAATGGGGTCTGAGTTGATTCCTTTTTGGTATTAAACATGGAATGATAAAGTTAATAGTGTCCACTTGTGGTAGTCGAGGGTATAACATGAAAAAATTATATATTCGTCTTTGCCGATTGAAATATTTCAATATTTAAAAGTTTTGTCAGCTTAAAAACCTATTCAGGCAAATAAGGACTTATATGGGAGCTTCAGTCTAATGAGAACTGATATCTATAAATGACGATGTTTTCGGCAGTTATAAAAAGGCATACGCTTATGGGATGTGACCTTTTGTGGTGGCTTTAAACAAATATGGATCGATATTTGTTAAATATCTTAAGTACTGTATTTTGGATATAGTTAAAAAAATAAATGCCACCAATTTCAATTGGTCGCACTTTAAAAATTGGGCTTTATTCCATGATTGAAACTACAATAGATTAAGGACAATTTTCCTGCTAAAAAAGGTTTTTAATCGGATAAACAAAGCCTGGTACGATAAGTCTTGCAAACGTGTTACGATGAATATTAAATATTTTCTATGCAAAAGTTTTCTTAAATTTTAAAATTCCTCTATATTTCCTTTTTCTTGATATATCATTGTGCACCTTTATGGTCCTTAGAATCTATGTTTGAGCCGTCACAAAAGATCATTCTAAATGTAATTCGCTTTTACCTACAAGTTGATACCAAACATAAATGGATTCAATACGACTTTATATTGGATTTCACTTTATGGTTAAGGCGGGCGATTTAAAAGCAAGTAAAGGCTGAGTACTCTCATCATCAATCTCATAGTCTCAATGTGAAGACGCCAATCCAAACGAATACCGAAGTATATCACATAATTTTAAATTCTAAATCGTCTACAACAACATTTAGCAGCAACATGAGATGCAGTGAATAATAAAGACATTTACTGGAAAAACTATATTAAGGGAATATATAGGATTTTATCTGAGAAAGTTCGAAGCACATCCTTTCAAATTAACATAAAAACAAAGTTGAATTCAGTTTAATATTATTATTAGCGTATTAAGGTTTTCAAGAGGCAGACTGACAAAACATGAAAAACTGATTCTTAGTTCATCAGCTTAAATGAGGATTACGAGAAAAAGCGCCTACAAAAATTATCGTAAAATATGGTCATATATTCTTGAAATAACCTATAAATACCGAGCTACAAATTGGAATGGCTGATTTTATTCAAAAAATAATGCTAAGAAAAACTTGATACATGGACTAATATTGGTCTGATTTATAACTTATGTGAATACAATACAGTTAAAAAAATAATGGAGCTGAATTTCAATAGAATTGGTCATTACTTACTACTTTTATTTGCTCAAAATATATGGCAACTATATGGGTGGAAGAGCAAAATATGGACCAATATTTGGTTTATATAAATTAATAATATATATTTGTGATGGTTAGGAAATTAGTTGTGCCAAATTTCAATGAAATAGGTTTATATTAAAGTCTTTTATGAGCTATAAATAATATTCCAGAGAGGGACATTATGATGTTCCCAGCACAATGTATTATTAATGTATTAAAATAAATATTTATGGAAAATTTCAGAAAATTATCTTAAAACTTACAACCCATAGAATACATAAATTTGGGGATGTCTTAAAATTTTGTATATGTCACCCTATAACTTTCTTTCCAATGATCCGATTTTTATGAGTTTTTCCAAGATAATGAAGATTATATAACAGAATGTTATTGTTAAATTTGTGTTTAAATTTATTTACGTTTTGTAAAAAAAGTAAAGAAGTTATTTTGTGTAATTTTAAGGTTTTTTCAAATATCGATCTTAAACTTTTTTGGTTATAGACCGATAAAGCTTGTTTTAAATAGGACAATGACAAATAATGTGATCGAATTTTATTGAATTTGAGAATGATTCAAACAGACAGACGGACAGACAACGGACGGACAAAAATTTATAGCTTAATAGACTCAGATTTTTATTTGATGCAGGAATTTGTATGGCGTCTGACATGATTAGTTCTTGGCGTTAAAAAAGATTTTGAACTCATTCACTAATTGCTTTTACTTAAACTTCATTAAATCCCACATTACGCAAAACGCTTTCGTATTAATTTCCATATATATATATATATATATATATATATATATATATATATATATATATATATATATATATATATATATATATATATATATATATATATATATATATATATATATATATATATATATATATATATATATATATATATATATATATATATATATATATATATACTTGTTTGATATGAATCTGTAGTTACAAACGAAATGATAAATTTAATATATCCTTATTCACCATTTGTTACATTGGAGGGTACTCGACATGTTTCCTTACCTTAAGTTCTTCACAAAAAGTCATAAAATTAGTTATATTTTGGATATAACTTCTTTTTTCTGAACCGGTTTTGATAATTTTTGAATTAGTAATGAAATTCACATAATTAAATATCGTGGTAAAATTTAACGACTTATAACAGACAATTTTACGAGCTTCATCGCTCGAAGTTGGAGGTTGCATTTGATAAAGGTCTATATTTTTACAATACTGAACCGATTTTACTGGTTTTAAAATGGAAGCTTTTCAGGACTACAGTTTATACCCAGGTCAACAACAGACAGACGGACAAATATAGCTTATATTTTGAGTTGATGCAAGGATATTCACATACACATTATGGGGTTATGAGATGATTCCTTCTTAGCATTACACATGCAATGACAAAGCTAATAAACCCTCTTCAACACTTGTGAAGGTGGAGGGTATAAAAAGGAAATAACAAAATAAAAACAATTTTCTTAATATTGTTTGTGCAGCATGTGGAATGAATGTATTTTCTTTTTTGTTTTTCGGTCCCGTAACCTTTGACTTATGTAGCGATATTTAAATTTAAATGTACTGTTAAACAATAAAATACATTTAATGATGAGTAAAGTTATTTTCTTGAAATTTTTATAGGAAGAAAAATAACTGTGTGGACTAATAATAAGTTTGGGGAGTAAATATATACACATATATATTTACTACATTTGTCACAAATATGTTGAATGTTTTTTCCAGTTCAAGAATAAAATTATTTTGTTATAAATGTTTTTTCCTAATTACGCAGTATTATCCAAGTAAGAATGTTATATTCGACCACTTAAACTTTAAAAAAGTCGCAGGAAATAATATTAAGTTTAAGAGCTTAACAAATTCGTGGATCCAAAGTCAAATAAGGTCCGGTGGCCTAGAAATTCATCACATATTTTTGTGATAAGTTATGGTAGTTTTAGTAGAATATGTACAGGTATAATTATCGAATTATAATGAAATACTTTAATATTTAAAAGCTTTAAAACCTTTTTAGGAAAATTATGTCTCATAAAGGAGCTAAAATTTTATGTGAAACGATATTTATGAAATTAATATATTCAAGATAACAAAAATTATAATGTCACAATTATTCCATATTTAAGACTTGGGTTGAGAGATTATATGGGAGCTAAGGGCTTTTGAAATTAGTTAAATAAATTAATTTCGTAGGAAAAATAATTCTTCCAAACTTCAATAGTGGTTTGCATTAAGGATTTAATTAACTTAAATTCCTATTACATGTAGTTGCATTTTAGGGGAACTAGAGTACTCAAAAATCCAAGCCGGTTAACTAGTCTTTTGCATTACAGAAAACCAATCGGTTTCGAATAATTTTAATTTTCGAATTATTCGACATGCCTGGTTTTCTGCAGGTTAACCGGTTTTTAATCGAAGGAATTTTTAAGCTTTTTAACATAAAAATCAGCTTATTTTTTTTATTCCGTCACGTTTATACCCCACCAATTTAAGACATTATAAAGTGTAACAAGTTAGAATGATATATTCGGCTATGCCGAATCTTAAATACCCTGCACCACAAATTCGTGTAAAGTTAATACGTTAGGTTCCATAGATACACATACACTCACAAATGTATATAACACAGAAATATTTAATTAGTCATAAAATTAGTTACAATTTAGGCTATAAATTTTTCTACTGAACTGCCTTTTTTCTACCAAATTTCATTGAGCTCTGTTAATTTTTGTGGATGTGAGCAGACAAAGAGATTGACGAAAATCGACTGAGATTTTGACTTGATGCAAGAATATATACATTATGGGGTCTGAAATAATTCATTCTTAGCGTTACACACAGAATGACAAAGTTAATATTCCCTTCCTACCACTTGTACTGTGGAGCGTATAAAAACAAAAAATATGCTTGTTATAAGCTCAAAACTATTTTCCGGGAAGGGGTCTTATATGGGAGCTACAGCAAAATTTGGACCAAGATTGTTCATATTTATAATATACTTTGATTATAGCAAGAAAAATCATTGTGCTAAATTTCAAGGGAATTGATCTTTATTTAAATGTTTTATAAACTCTAATCCGTTTTCCGGAAAACCCCGTTATAAGCGAGCTATAGGAAAATTTTGACCGATATAGGGCAAATTAATATAATATCTTCAGAAGAGTTAGCAAAATAATTGTGTCGACATTCAATAGAATTGGTCTTTATTTACTCGGGAAGGGGCGTTATAATGCAGCTATGTCAAAATATGGACCCATGTTAACAAAATTTATAACACATATTTACATGTTAATAAAATTTATAACATATATTTAAAATAGCTAGAAAATTAACTGTGGTTCCAATTTAAGAGTTTTATGAGCTATAAATCATATTCCGGGAAGGGGCCTTATATGGGAGCTATATTAAAATATGGACCCATGTTAATAAAATTTATAACATATATTTAAAATAGCTAGAAAATGATGAAGCACGTGCAATTTTGTATGCTAAAATTAATTTTTTGTTTAATTCCAGTTACATTTTTAGAAGAAATTATAAGAGTTCATTTTCAAAATTTTGAGGTTGTTTCAGATATCGGTCTATAACTTCCTTGCTTATAAACCGATATAGCTGGTTTTAAATAGCAAACTGCTCAGGATAATAACAATCAATGTGGCCAAGTTTTATTGAATTCGGTCAATTATTCTAGGCGTGAGAATGTTTCCAACAGACAGACGGACAGACGGACATAGCTAAATCGACTCAGTTTTTGATTTGATGCAATAATATATATACATTGTTTGGTCTGAGATGATTCCTTCTTGGCGTTACATACAGAATGACAAACTTAATATACCCTCACCACTTGTGGTGGTGGAGGGTATAAAAATAATTTGATGAAATTTTTTATAAATAGTTATTTTAATATAATTATTCGAAAAAAGATTGTTATGAAAATCTCGTTTTTCGAATAATTCAAAAACTGGCTTCCTGAAAATGTCAGTTTTTTAATATACTAAGAGGAGCAATATTTTTGAAATGATTTATATATTGAAGACAAATAAATAGTTGTGACAAATTTCAATAGTTTTTTAGGCTTTTAATTTAACGGGTCTTGAATGGGAGCTGTAAAAAATATGAACCTTTATTCCTTTAAGTTGTTACAGATATTAAAGACCGAACATAATTGTGCCAAATTTCAATGAATTTGGTCCAAGTTTAAGGGTTTTATAGCTTTATAAGCAGGAAAGTATTATAATGGTATCGGCCTAATACAACTTTTTGAGGATTATAAGTAAAATACTTGTTTAAGACAGATTTCAGATTATTATCTAAAAAGAACGATCTAAGGAGTGAGATCAAATGAAATGAACACACATTTTTCATTAAAACTTTTAGCCGAAGTTTAATTTATATTTTTTTTGGATAAAGTTGCTTTTGCAAATCATTGTAATTATTATGTTTAATAACAAACGCAAAAATATCATGTTAGTGTGATTGAACTGAATGAGCAGAAAACTTATTAAAAATGTTCATCAAAACCCAACTTGTTCCTAAAAGAATTGGTCAACTCTTCAAAGATATGCCTCCAAACTGTTTAATAAATCAGTACCCAGTATAGGTAGAAGGAAAGGTAAAGTCAAAAAATTAGAAAGAATTTTGAAAGGAGCTCCCAAAACATTTCGTAGGATAGCAGCCAAGATAGCTCAGAAAACCTTAAGTTTTCTTAGTTTTAAAAACACTCAAGGTTCAACAAATGTATGACAGAAACGCCGCTAAAAATTTAGAAGTCAAGAGCAGAAATTGAAATCAAGTTTAAAAAAAAAAAAATATTTTTGCTGCATAATGGATTAAAAATTTTTCGCAAGTTCCTGGTCAAAAATTTTATGTTCCTGATGCTCGAGGGAAAATTGACAAAAAGTTTAGGGCTGTAACCTGTAATAATTTTGTAAGCAAAGAACAGCTGCGGCAAAAGAAACAAATCAACGTGCTCCTTAAATAGCGATAGTTACATCAAGGAATGTTTACAAAAGAAACACTTTTCATTCATAAAACTTTATAATGTGTCCACTTATTTTTGTCCAAATTGGTCGAAACAAAGGCCTGTATAGAAATATTGGGCAGTTGTTAAAAGAGAATTGAAGAGCATTATAGAACCATTTATGAAAGGGATTCCGCAAAAGTTTCAAGATTTCATCACTAGCGATTAAAACTATAAAAATATATTATTTTTTGTAAATCTAAATAATAATTTTAATTATGTGAAAAAATAACAGAGCTGTACGTTTAGTAGTTTTATTATACCCTCCACCACCACAAGTGGTGATGAGGGTACATCAAATTTGTCATTCCGTGTGCAACGCAAAGAAGGAATCATCTCAGACCCAACAATGTATATATATTATTGCATCAAATCAAAAACTGAGTCGATTTAGCTATATCCGTCTGTCCGTCTGTCTGTCTGTCTGTCTGTCTGTTGGAAACATTCTCACGCCTAGAACAATTGACCGAATTCAATAAAACTTGGCAACATTGTTTGTTATTGTCCTAAGCAGTTTGCTATTTAAAACCAGCTATATCGGTTTATAAGTAAGGAAGTTATAGACCGATAACTAAAACAACCTCAAAATTTCGAAAATGAACTCTTATAATTTCTTCTAAAAATGTAATCGGACTTAAACAAAAAATTAATTTTAGTATACAATTGCACGTGCTTCATCATCGTGCAAAAAATTATCAAAATGTGATTAACCGGAAAAAATTATAGGCTATAATATGCAAAATTTTGATACACCACAAACTCTTTGTGTCATATGGGCCGCATTTTTTAAGATAATTTACTAAAATTTGTCACAACTACTTTTTTAACCATTCTTAATATATGCTATAAACTTTATTAACATTGGTCTATATTTTGATATAAATCCCATATAACGCCCCTTCCCGGAATATGATTTATAGCTTAAAAAACTATTAAATTTAAACAAATTCTTTTAAAATTTGTCACAACTAATTTTTTAACTATTTTAAATATCTGTTATAAATTTGATTAACATGGGTCTATATTTTGATATAGCTCCCATATAACGCCCCTTCATGAGTTAATAAAGACCAATTCTATTGAAAGTCGACACAATTATTTTGCTAACTGTTCTGACGATATTAAATTAATTCACCTTATATCGGTCCAAATTTTCCTATAGCTCCCTTATAACAGGATTTCCCGGAAAACGGGTTTGAGTTTATAAAACATTTAACTAAAGATCAATTCTATTAAAATTTAGCACAATGATTTTTCTAACTATAATCAAAGTATATTATTAATAAGAACACACTTGGTACACATTTTGCTGGAGCTCCCATATAAGACCTCTTCCCGGAAAATAGTAGATAACAAGCATATTTTTTGTTTTTATACGCTCCACAATACAAGTGGTAGAGAGATAATATTAACTTTGTCATTCTGTGTGTAACGCTGAGACGGAATTATTTCAGACCCCATAATGTATATATTCTTGCATCAAGTCAAAATCTCAGTCGATTTTCGTCAATCTCTCTGTCTGCTAACATCCACAAAAATTAACAGAGCTCAATGAAATTTGGTAGAAAAAAGGCAGTTCAGTAGAAAAATTTTATAGCCTAAATTGAAACTAATTTTATAACTAATTTCATTTTTGTGTTATATACATTTGTGAATGTATGTGTATCTATGGAACCTAACGTATCAACTTTTCATGAATTTGTGGTGGAGGGTATTTAAGGTTCGGCATAGCCGAATATAGCATTCTTACTTGTTCTTTTTACACTTATATGTATATTAAAAATTTTTAGATTTCACTCCTTATATAACACACACATTTTAAGGTGTATGGCAATTTTTTGATTAATGGGATTTTTGGTGATATGACAGAAAGACGACGTAGATTTTGATTTGGTGCAGAAATATATATTTAAGGTGATGTTAAATGATTTCCTTTTTATGTCACAGAAAGAAGGATAAACTAAATGGAACATCATCAACACTTAATATAAAAAAGAGCGTATGAGTCGGTTAAAATCGACTGTTTTAGACTGAACTTTGTAAAATCTGATTTTATGATTTCTGTACCGCAATTCCGTAACTTTTTAAGTTTACTACTGATATCATTCAGTAACGAAAAATATCGGTTGTTTTAAAAGATTTTGTAATTCTCTAATATAAGTTCACAACACATTTTCGTTATGAATTTTAACGACGAATATCGGTAGAAAATTGAGAATTTTAATATGAAAATAAAATTAGTTTCGAATTCAAAATATATTTTTCAGAATTTATGAATGAAAGCATCAAAATTTGGCCACTTATATATAAATATAACAAAAAATGCTAACTATACGGAAGTGAATTCAAGGGGAATTAGCTCAACAATGAAGAAGAGTGCGATTGTATTAAATACATGTGCATATTTTTATGATTTTAAGTTATGAAACTGCTTTTATGGTAGCATATTTAAATTGGCATTTTTCTTGTGATGATGACCATGTACTTTTCAAACTACCAGCAGTTTTTGCACTTTATGACTCCCCACGATAAACATGTGGTTAGTAAGTGATTAAACTCATTGTGTCTTATTAACTTTATTACCTATTTTGAGATTGTGATGGACAATTGGTAGATCACTTGTCTCATATGTGGCTCTAATGAAGTTGAAATGATTAAGGTGTATTATCTGATGTATGCAAAGGGATTTAATTATTTCCAAAAAATGATCGATCTTCAATTTGGCAAATACTTTTGATTCTTCTGACCCAATTTAGTGTCATTCTTTTATAAGATCACCTATGTATTACAACAAAAATCGCAAAATGTTAGCTGAATATTATAGACATGGGCTAATATAACAACTTTATTACTATCGTTATGATTTTACGACAACTTTTTATTTGTAGTTAGCTTTTGTAGTTACTTACGATACTTTTAATGAAAAAAAATATAAAATATTTTTTTCGGAATATCTGTTAACGACAAATTTCTTTAACTAACGAATTTTCGATACTTTATGACAATTTTTGTCGTTAATAAGTTGCAGAATTGCACTACTGTTAGTAATACAAATTTTTATTACGAATGAAATTTGAGAAAGGCCGTCTTTCAAATTGCTGCCGTTTTTTAAAAAATAATAAATAATTTCTGTTATCATTTCTTTATAAAAACTGTAAACATAACATTTTTATTTTATGATAACTTTTTTTTAGTTTTTCCTGTTAGTTTACAAGTGTCAATTAAATATTTTGAAATCAATAACTTTATTGTTGAACAAAAACAATGAAGAAATACTTCCATTCTCACAAATATCAATTCATTTCTCATATGCATCATTGCAAATGGATTTAAAAAAAATAGAATAAAATTTGAAAAAATCATTCACTTGCATTTGCTAATAATGAAATTTAAATAAAAAAATATTTATAAGTAAATATTTTCTTTAATATTGATAAAAGCATTTACCACTTATCATTTCAAGTATTATATTTGTAAATAGACCGACATGTTTGATTCAATTTAAATTTTTCCGAAATAAATATGAATTGAATTTTTAACCCACAAGAATTCTTTTATTCATTTTAACTTTTAAACAAATAAAAACTATAGACGATCAAGACCGACTATTTAGTACTCTATACCATATTGTTGGTCATTAATTGTATCTATCAAAAGCTAATGATCGACCCTCGAATAAAAGTATTTTATATTTTGTGCTTAATAAAGCAGTATATTATGGTACTCATATATCTGTAGCATTTATGCGCTTTAAAAAAATATGTTCTGGAGGGGATAATACGGTAGCTAGAAAATCGTGGGCCGACCCTCGTACTTATCTTAATTTAATCAATTTATGTCACAATACCAATGTATATGTGAAAGTTAAGCCCTTCAAAGTAATATTTTTAAGGGCGCTTGTATGGACCTATAATGAACCGATCCTCGTATAATTTGACACATTATTTGTAACAAATTATGTTAAAATCACTTTATACTCAGGATTTTTATGAGCTTAAAATCGTACTCCGGGGGGAATATTTGTATGGGGTCCCATCATCACCAATTTCAATAGCATCGTTCTTGGGGCAAAATATTGATACGTGTCAAGTTTCATCAAGGTATCTCTGGTCTTAAGTAGGAAACTTTACAGGACTATAGCAAATAATCAGCCCAAATTTAATTGAATTATTGTGGACTTGAGCATTCTAACAACAGATAGACAGACTAAAATATCTAAATTAACTCAGAGTTTGATTTGATGCATGAGACATTATGGGATCTGAGAAAATTTTTTCCTAAGTTTTACACACGGAATGACAAATTTAATATACCCTCTTCTCAACTTGTGGTGGTGGAGGATATATTGTGATTCTATGACTTTCATAACTATGAAAGGAACAAAATGAAATAAAATGTGAATGTTTTTTTTAAGAAATTTCGAAAAATGGAAATTTAAAATGAAATTATTATTGGGAGATTTGTGTATATATATTTCCTCAATTGTCTATTAAGTGTTTTTATAAGTGTTTTATATTGTTTTACTAAAAATAAATATTTAAAATTTTATAAAATTATTAAAAAAACTAATTTTATTTTAAAATTTAATAGAATTATTTTTCAATTTCTTGTTTTATTTATTTAATACTCATTCATATTTGAGATTAAAAGCTTAAGGAAGTTTTGAGCCGAAACTTATATTCTTTTTTAATAACCTCAGGATGCACAATGTTTGAACTCAAATTACGTTATAAATTCTCCGTCAAAATCATTGATTTATGCGCAGCGTTGTATATAAAACATTTTTTGAATTCAGATTCATATGAGGCCTATAGAAATTTATGATCCGAGTCTCAGTACGAGTTTTCTTGGTTGTATACATTTTGAACATATGAAATATTATCATAATACTTAAATTTTTCAGATTTAATTCTCTTTAAAGTGGAAATGAAAATTTGATTTCACCTTCTATCACCCTTGTCTCGTATATTAACATGGCGATAAATCACTTCGGTGTACCCTTAAACCTGTTTGTACATTAATTTGACGACTGGTTATACATTTCTCATATATTTTTCCAAATTCTTTCTTTACTAAAGGAATGTCCAACTCTTTATTAATGTCATCAATTCTAATAAATCATCAAGTACTAGTTATAGTCCGTAAAATTGTATTATACACTGAACCGAAAAAGGTAGTAAATATAAAGAAAAGGGGTGTAGAATTTACGAAAAGTAGATTATATATCAACCAATGACACTTTTTTTGTCATAACAATAATTTTCGTTAATTTTCCGTAAATTCGTCAAATTGATGAAAAATGTTCAAAATGAATAATTGAATTCGTTTATAAAATTATAAAATTTGAATAAAACATTATTCAAGAGGTATATGCTCAGGGTAGAAGCAAATATTGAATGTCGAATATCTTTAGATCTACTACGACGAGAATTTCGTCCCATTTATATTTGTTAATACACTTTGATTTGTGAAATGGCTTATGAGATCTAGGACTGAGAATTTTTTGTGCGCACCGGGTTAAAGCTAGTTTAATATAAAAAATAAAAATAGTGCAATAATCAATTGGACGGTTGTGAGCCAAACGGCTTGTATTTCTGATGAAAAGTTGCTTTATATGTTTGTTGATCAGCTGATCTCCCATTTGCACTTTCATGATTTTGTGCAAAATATTCCTTTAATTTTAATCATGTAAATTAAAATTTTCTATAAAATATTTTCCTCCTTTATGTACATCCATATTCCGTTTACATTTTCTTTGTAATATTTAATTTGATATGACAAAGAAAATATAAAAAAATTATTTGACGAAAAAATTGTTAAATAAATAAATATTTTATTCAAACTAACTTTTTTTTTAGTACGTAGAATTGAATAAATTTGTGAGTTTTTTACTTACAATGCATTAAATTTTTAACGAAATTTTATTTAATTTAATATATTTTACTGAAAAAATTGATTAAATCTTTTAGTATATTTGAAGAATATTCTTCAATTTGAAGAAGAATTATGTTAATAAGAATAAATTTCTGTTAATTTAACACATATTTTCGTTAGAGTCCTATAAACATATTACCTTGGATATTTCCTTCAGTGTATATATCAACACTTGTTTAGCGATCTGCTCCCCATAATTGGATACCGTATGTTCATATTGGTTTTAAAACGGTTTTATTCAGGATGAATTTAATGTCAAGGCTTAATTTAGACCGATGGTTAAATAACCAATGTAAGGTAGAGGCTTTTAGCTTCATACGAACGCCTTCAGTTTCTATATTGGCGGTGACAAGTAAGTCGTCACTCTGAGGGATGTTAACATCAATAAGAGAAACTAGTGGACAGTTTCCTCTTCTAAAAGCGAAAGTGACGTACTTGCTTTTTAGTTCAAGGAGGTAAATAAGGGTCCACGTGTGTATTGAGAATTGAGTTAGCATCAGCAAATGTTTAAATAAGGAGAAATTCATATAAGGGTAAGTCTGATGTATACATTAAGTAAAGTGGATCCTAGAATACTTCTCTGGGAAACTCCAACCTTTATACAGAATTTCTCAGTTATAAAGTGGCTATATTTTACTTGAATGCCGATCATCGAAATTAGATTCTAAGAAAGTTCAGAGAGCACTGTTGTTGCCACATAAGATAAGTTCTTAATCACAGTTGGATTTATTTAATTATATCCGGGCACTTTCCTTAAAGACTTGGTGTCATAATATCTTTCGCTGTCTTCTATAAAATAGTTAGTGTATTTATTACCAGAGAGGCTTTTAATATATTCTGCATTCCAATCATCTTGGCTTAAATGGTAGCTGAAAGAAATGAACCGACTCTCGTATAAATTTTTTCATTGATTTTTTTTCATTTTTCTTAATTTGACCAACACCAATGTATATGTGAGATGTATGCTCTTAAAAGTGATATTTGAAAGGGGCTTGAATGGGACTTATGAGAAGCAAATGTTCGACCCTCTAATAATTCTGCAAATCGATTTAGAATATTATAATTTCGATTAATTTTTTTAAAATCACGTTATATTTATGACTTTAATGAGCCTATAACCTTATTCCATAAGGGAGGTACATGCCAATTTGTATGGGCTCCATCTTCAGGTCAAAATAATGTGTACCAAATTTTATTTTATGGCTGACGGGCAGCCAACCTGACATACGAACTGACAGCCGGACGGAAATCGTTAAATTGACTCAGTAAACCTGTAGAATGGTTATGTTATAAACGTCACAGAATTTTTTCCAAAAAATCGATTTGGGCTCATTGTGGGAAAGAGATAAATTTGGCTCAGATTCTGATACGATATAATAACATATATATTTTTTTGTGTGGTCTTGGATAAGTACATCTTGATGTTATATACGACTAAGTTTAAATGAGGTAAAATATATACAAAATATTTTTTGTTTAGTGAAATATTCCCATAGACACAATTTCGTTTACATATTATCCAAAATAATAAAAAAAGTTATGGATTTTTTCTCTTAATTAATGCTGAATTTGACAGTTTTTGGATTTTCAAAAACCTTTCCACTACTTACACATCATATGTGTTCTAGAAGCCGCATTACTGCCACATAATAAATTTCCTACTCCGTTCTAACTGCTTAAGTCCTTACAAATACTTTTGCATAAATTTGTATAAAATTATTTATTATAAATAATTTAATCGTTATAAAAAATTTATAAAAAGTTTAAATTTTTAAGAAGCCAAAACACGTTTAAAAGTTTTAATTCCAGATCTTAAGAAATTTTAAAACTTTATTAATATAATTATAAAAGTATTTCATTTTATTAAACAAATGAAAATGTTTATTATAAACATATCGTTAACTTATATATTTTGCGGCTTTAAACTCACACAAACACCTAAAATAAGGGCAAATACAGCATGCGCCCACACACTTACATACATCCACGCATTTGAACATTTATGTGGTACTTAAAATTTAATGTTGCAAAAGAAAAAAAGAAATTCAATAAAAAAATGAAAAAAATTTATATTTATTTTACTGGAGACGTTTATTTTGCCAAAATCATTTTACAAGAACAACAAACATTTAAATTTTATTTTATTTTATTTGCTTTAAAGATATTCAAATGTTCATTACTCATTTAGATTTGTTGTTTCTTTTTATACCCTACACCACCATTGGTGGTGGCCTCTTGTATTTGGTTATGATCAGTCTATTATTTTTGTAGGCCCCATACAAATGGAGTTTTAGTACATAAATTTGCTAAGTATAAAATGATTTCAATAAAATTTTGCGAAGTGCCTTATTGTATTCTAAATTATTATATTCTAAAATGATGTGCCAAATTATAATGGGATCGGACCATTATATCTTATAGATTCCGACCTTCAAACATCATTTTCAAACTCATAAATCGCGTGGGTATTAAAAAAATTAAACGAGGATCGGTATATATTTTCTTCTAATTCCCTCCAGATAAAATTCACTTTAAAATTCATAAATTTCACATAAATATTAGTATCATAATATATTACACACATAAGCATAAATAAGAAAAGCAAATTATACGAGGGTCGCTTATAAATTTTTCGTAGCAGACATTTACAGCTAACAATGTAGTGAAGGGTATTACATAGTCTGGCATGACCGAATATAACATTATTTCTTGTTTTATAGAAATTAAAATAAAAATATATTTTTATTCCCTTCACCAATACAGATGGTGAAGAGCGTATATTCACTTTGTCACTCTATGTGTAACGCTAAGAAAAATCATCTCAGACCCCATAGTGTATATACATACTTGCATCAAATCAAAAACTAAGTCGATTTTGCTATGTCCGCCTGTCTGTTTTTGGCACATTTACATTAATTGACAGAGCTCAATGTAATTGGCTTAAGTCCTGAGAACTTTCCTATTCATTTCTGTATATAAAACGATATAGACTGATATCTGAGACAAGCAAAAAACTTTTGTCAATTATGGGTAGATGAGGTAGTTCTTTTTTAGTTCTAGTTCAGTTTTTGTTTAGTTCTAGTTCAGTTCTGCTTCCGTTTTAGTTAGAATAGCTTAATATAAGTATAGTATAGCACTTTATTACTATTTCAAAAACTATCAAAATCGATTCAATAGAAAAAAGATATAGCCAAATATATAAATAATTTTAATTAATAACTGTTTTGTGTTTTAATTAAAACTTTTATAAATTGCATACGTCTGTGAGTGCATGTGTGTATGCATTAAAGATAGCACATTTACATCATAACCATTTGTGGTGGAGGGTATTGAAGATTCGGCATAGCTGAATGTAGCATTCCTACTTGTTTTATTTCAACATGAACATTATTTTTATGACTGTGGCACATCAATTTTTTATTAAAATGTTCAGTTTTTTTAAGTGTTTATTTTATTTGATTTATTTTTTTTTAAATATATTAAACACTTTAGAGATGAAATCAGAGAATTTTATTGGTGACCATTAAAATGTTGTGTTATGAGTTTTATTGAGGGCAACGACTTATAAAAATTTATTTAATTGCAATTTAATTTAAAGTTGTTTTAATATTGATAAGTTTTAGTATAAATTTCCTTATACAGATAAATCAAAATTTAATTAATTAAATACACATTCTATTCAAAAATTTTAAAGAGCAGTAATTAAATTAATAAGATTGATGAGCAGTATAACTGATGGGAAATTGGATATAGACGCTGTTGTCATACTTAGGGATTTATCTTCATTTTGACGCCTTTAATAGTCCACAGTGGCCTTTTGACGATTTATGCTTCAAATTTGATGATTTTTCACAAGCATAAAAATTGGAATTTTATAATTTTTGTTCAAAAAATGTTGGACTCTATGAAATTTTCTATCCTTTTTATATTGAATTCAAAAGAAATTACACAGATATTTTGATGGACTTTGGTATAAAATCAATAAAATCGTTTCAATAACAAACGGCATACATAGCGGTATCTGCGGAAAAATGTTGGTGAATATATTTTGAAAAATAAATAAATAAACAAGTAATAGCTTTAGTTGGTCAAGTCCGACTATTTATTACCATACACCAAATTATTATTAATATTAGCTATTAAAAATTTATGATCTACCGTCGTATAAATATATTTTTTAATTGTAAAATATATTATGGTACTAATCTATATGTAGGATTTCTGCGCTTTATAATTTGGCTCATAATTTTTTAATATTATTAGACTCATTTGTGTCAAATGTTGTTAAAATATTTATATTCGGGAGGAACATTTGTATGGGGGCTATATTTAATAATGGATCAAACATCACCTGTTTTATGAGGCATCGTTCTAGGGCCAAAATAGTGGCACATGCCAAGTTTAATCTAGATATCTCTAAAAATGCGGCGTGTAATTTGTTCACAAAGTTAACATGGACAGCCAGTCGGCCAGACGGAGATCGTTAAATTGACTTACACGCAGAGAAAAAATATGTTTTAGTTTCTATTCTTATAAGATATTGTTACCGTAACTAAAATATTTATATATACGCTTTATGATTCTTAATAACAATAGTTTTTCATCACCATAAAAATATGATCATTCCAATAAAAATTATTGTTATAATAAAAGGGTTTTTATTAATATTATGATTTCGCATAAATAAAAATAGTTATTGTTATCGCAACTTAATTTGTTTTTATTATCAATAAAAATTTTGTTTATTTGCATTGATAACAATAGTTATGGTTATCGTAACTATAAATATTGTTATCTCACTAAAAATATTGTTATTCTAAAAAAAGTATTGTTAGGTAATCAAAAAAAATTATTTCTTCACATTATTTTGTTTATTTTTGGAAAGTATGTTAACATTACTTGAAATGTTTCGTCATATATTTTTATTTATTTTAATTTTCTAACTTTTTATTTATAAATAATAAGAATATTAATATAATTATGTATTTTTTCCATATTAACACAAATTGTAAACAAAAATATTTTTTATATTCGGTTGTCAATAAACTGAAAATAATATTCTTTCCTAATAACAATAGTTTTTTTATAACGAGTTATTTAATAACAATAACAGTTTGATCAGTCAAACATATTTCTAAACATTTTGTGACAACAATATATTTTTTATTTAATAAAAATAATTTTATTACAGCAACAAAAATTTTATTAAAATAAAATAAATTCAACAATTGGAATGTTGGTGATAACCATGAATGACGAAATGACGTTTCTGTGCATGTAGAATGTTATTCTGAGACGAGCCGTATAGCAATATGTTTTCTCTGCATTACAAACTTAAGCACAAATGCATTATAACCCAACCACCTATTTTGGTGTAGGGTACAAGTATATTTTGGGGAAATAACTTCAATACTGTGTCAATATTAATTAATCTAATAGACTGAAGTAAAGGGAGACCTTTACAATTTTACTTCCTCATTTCATTCCCTCAAGGAGCTTTGGACAGTATCTACAATGTGCTTATAAAGATGCCTCACTAAGTCATTTAAGAAAATTGAAAACCGTGTCTAAAATGTATGGAGTGAAGATAAACCTACTTGAAATTATTTTCGTTTTAGTGAAATAGGAAAGTGATTTATGAAATATTTCCGTATCGCGTTTGAAGTTAAATACCCTTTAAATTTTTATTAGATGTTAATAAAATTTAATCTCATTTGGAATATGAATTATTTATGTCACTTTTTATGTTGATGATTTTTTTGACGATTTCGAAAAGTTGACGATTTTTGTCCAAATTAATATGGCAACTATGAGTACAGTGTATAATTAATGTTGACCACATACCATATTGAAATTAATAAAATGAAATTTTTTTGATATTCTAAGATGATTTGCCATGTGCCAAATTATATGAGGTTCGGTCCATTTTTTCTTATAGGTCCCATATAACCACCCTTTCAAATATAACTTTGAAACTCATAAATCGTTCATATATGTGGGTATTGTAAAAAAATTAGTCATATATGAGATAAATATATCAAAAAACATTATTTTTTCTAATTCCCATATAACCCTACAAAAAAAAATTCTCTTAATAATATATTGCACACGTAAGCATAATAAGAAAAGCAAATTATACGAGAGTTGTTCATAAATTTTTCCTAGCAGACATTTACAATCAACCACGTAGACATTTACAATCAACTCGGACTTGAGCGACTATATTTTTAATTGTTTTTTTTTTTTTTTTTTTTGTTAAATCCCATAATTGGGAACTGTTTCATTTTCTCCGTTGGGACTTTTTTATTTGGGACTTATTTCGTGATGCCACTAAAATATTGTCAATAAAAAATGTGTTAATTGCGACACCAATATTTTTTATTTCATAAAAAATTAAAATCAACAAAATTGTTGTCAAAATAAAATTAACTCAACAATTAATAAGTTGGTGATAACAATAAATTTTTATTGCTGTTGTCCTAATAATATCAATATTTAAACCGGCAAAATCGGTTAAGTAGAAATAGTAAGAAACCGATATCTTAGACAACCTCTTAATACTGAAAAATTAGAGCATCGATTATAACTAAACGAATGAATAGGTTTTTATGAAATGTTGAACACTAAATATCGCACTTATATTTAATGTGTTCCACCAATTATTTTTCAAAATTAATCGTTAAAGGCTCGGTATAACCGGTTAAAATCGTGAAATTTGTATACGGTCAAGATTGTCCTCAATGCGGTCTCCAGATTTCGTTCAAAGCTTTTCCTTCTTGGAAAAATTAAAAATTTTGTCTCTAAAACTTCAGAACAGTATAACCACTTATGAAGCCTACTTAGTAATTTTTTATAATTCTTGCAGAATACAAATAAACATTGAGTCCGCCCAACCTCATTACAAAAAACATGTCGTCATATAAATCTTTCAAACATAAAACTTTGTAGGATTTTTAAACAGGTTTGATTTGTTAGCAGACCAACTATGGCGCTCCACACTTATGTCACGGGCCCACTTAGAATCATAACAATTAAAAACGCCTCAGCAATGTTATTGTTGAATTTGATAACAAAGTATTCAGTAGTTCCAAAGTTCTTTCAAAAACATTTGGGATCACTTTGTATTATTCAATAAATTTTTATTCGCTAACACGATACCACTTAAAGGATTTTCGTTCGCTATTCAATTCATCATCAAAATTCAAATAATGATCTTTTACATTGATTTGCTAAGCGGAGAAAAAAGAATTATACATAACTAACCCGTTCTCTTAACAGTTTACAACAAAACACTAAATGCTTATTACTACTCTATTTATACTAAATCATTGAACGCAACTTGTATATTGTTCCCATATCATCTAATTTTTCTAACAAACGTAAGTTAATGTCCGAACAAAATCTATAAATAAATGCTAGAACCTTTTAGTTATTGAAAAGTTATTGAATAGATTGGACAATGCGGAACAAAGTGTTTTTGTTGTTTAAGTTGCAACAAGTTTGAAATACATGTTACATTTTTCTCAAACGTTGTTTGTTATGATTTAAATTGCTTTTGCTTGTTCAACATGTATGATGTCGTGTTGTGTATGAGAAAAAATGTATGTTAAAAGAAATCACCTACAGCGCATGTGCAATCGTAGATCTAACTTGCTTAAGCATTCTCAAATAACTGCTAAGTGTTCGCTCGTATTTATTAGTTTTGTTTGAATGTTTCGTTGTTATTACATATGAACTTTAAAGCAGTAGTAACATTTTGTTAAAGTTGTGTTCAATATTTTACTATAAATATGTTGAATTTTTTAATTAATTTTTCAATACATAAATTTACTTGATTGAAGTAGGTAGTTGCGCATGTGTGAAAATCGTTCTGTTCAAATTTAATATAAAATTTATTTTTAATAAAAAATTCGCAATTTATTATTTAAAATTGATATTAAATTTTAAATTTATTAAAAAAGAGTACAAAAAAATTGATATATAAAATTTAATTTTAAATTTTTATTATAGGGAAAAATTCAAGTTTTACCAATTTTCTATAAAAATCATCAGATTTTAAGATTTAAAAATATTTAAATTATTTTTTTGTATTGTATTGCTATTAGGAAATTTTTAAAAAAGAAATTGAATCCAATTGATTTGGAAAAGCATAGGAACCCCGTATGCATTAAGAAGGCATATCTCGTTAGGATGGTAAGTTCAACAGAGATATGCCATGTTTATTAATCGATTTTTGAGATTGTTTTGAAACATATTCCGCAGCATTATTTTGGTGGATATAAATTCTCATTAATTTTTACGTTCATAAAATCAACAAAAGCAACTTCCAGAACTTCGTTTTAAATTGTTCTATTCGCTTTTGTTAGAACAACACAAATTTTAGATTTGCTCGCTGAGAAAAAATATGTTTGCGGTAACCATAAACGAGAAGTAAAATACTATTGTTATAAGATATTGTTGCCGTAACTACAAAATCTTTTTATTCACATTTTGATTTTGCATTAATAAGAAAAATTGTTGATCCGATAAAAAATTTGTTTGTTTGCATTGTTAGCAAATGTTATTGTTATCACCATTAAACATGTTGTTGTCGTCACTTAAAATATTGTTATCCCAATAAAAACTATTGTTAGTTCAATAAAAAATTTGCTTGTTAATATTATTTTGTCATTGATGGAATATATTTTCGTATGAAACATTTTAATATATTTCTCATTTGATTTATGTTTATCTTTAGAAAATATGTCGACATTATTTGAAATGTTTTCGTCATTTAATATAATTTATTTTATTTTTCTAACTTTTTATTTACAATTAATATAAGAATATTAATTTAAATATGTATTATTTCAGTAGATTGAAAATAATATTTTGTACAAATAACAATAGTTTTTTATAACGGGCTGTTCAATAACAATAACATTGTAATCAGTTAAACATATTTCCAAACATATTGTGACCGCAATATATTTTTTTAATAAAAAAAATTTATTGCAAGAACGAAATTGTTATCAAAATAAGATGAATTCAACAATTAACATGTTTGTAATAATAGTAAATGTAAGTGTTTGCGATGCCGATATTGTGAAATGATGTTTCTTTGCGTGTGCCAAATGAAGAAAACACTGTCCAAACCATCACTGCCGAAATTATCGTTTGATCTCAAATGGTGCGAATAACTTGACTATGACTACGGCAGCTGGCGCACTTGAAGAAGGTATAAACATCGTTAAATTGACTAAGAAACTGATTTTGAAACGATCGGCATAATTAAATGGCGGGTTAACATAATTAATCCATTCCCAAATTATTACATTTTCCTCTTTCTTAATTATTTATAAATTTTATAAATATATAACAAAATAATATATAAATACAGTTCTGAGCATAAAAAGTGCAACACCATACAATACAAAGTTTAGTCTGTTTTAAATTAATGGCAATTTTTCTGTTATATCCATACTTTAGTTTCTAAAGCTTTGATGGATATTTTTGATAAGTTAATCATTTGCGAGGGTTTCTTTTGTGGATTATTACTATTGGTATTCACTTCCGCATTCACGAAAAATCGAATTTAAATTCTATTCACGGAAGTTTGATTTCTTCCAAAGGTCTATCAAGCATTAGCCATGGATTTCTTCCCTCTAAAGCTTTAATTTTTTCTTAATAATTGCTACACAGTGTTGCATTTTTATGTTCATATCTTGGAACAGAGTGTGGAACAGAAACAAAAAAAAAAAAAAACGATATAAACTAGTTGCCGTTGTTTTGAAATATAAATTACTAAAGTTGATTTGGCTTGGTGTTGCATTTTTTCTGCTCGCTACTGTATATTATTTGACAAATATTTTTGTCAACTGTCATTAATGCATTATTTTATTGAAATTATTAACTTTCGCATAATTAAAGAAAATAAGTTAATGAGTTTTGTAATTATTTATTTCTACCGAAGGATGCGCTGTGTTTCTCTCTGAGTTTATAAAAATATCCTTCTCGATAATATTTATTAATATAAAATAGAGTTAACCATAATGAAAGTTATATTTTTGTCATAATAAAAGTGTAATTTAATTAATACAGAATACAGTTTTTTTCAAATAAAAATCTCATTCGTATTAAGTTTAATAAGGACTACATACAAGGGATATCCTTGTGTGAATTTCACATTTTATATGTAAATTAAATCCTATTAAATTTATAAGCGGATGTTGTAACAATTAAATAAATATTATTAAGTGAATCAGAAAGGATGTTCATTTTGTAAAAATTCAAATTGAGAGTAATTGATGACATTAATATTAACATGTTTTTGTTTTAAAGAAAATTACATTAAAATTTATTGTAATTAAGTGTAAATGTAAGCAAATTCTGGGTTAACTTTTTTGCGAAAAAATATACAATAATCTAACCGGATTAAACTTAGTTTGGATAACGAGTCTTGACTTAAGATATTTCAGACAAACAAATAAAAAATGACATAGATTTTGATTTAGTTCAAAATTATAAGGCGTAAGACACGATTTTATGAAAACTTTATGTTATCTGATTATTTTAAAAGTTACCTGTGTAAAATATTCCAGTTGCCACTTTAGTGTCAAACAAATGAACTAAACTTGGTAAAAGCTGATTCAGGTAGAATAATTGCTTCCCTAATGCTTCTAAAACCAAAAATTGGAAAGTATTTTCAAAAGAGCTTTCAATATATCTGGTAGAAAAGACTTCGTATGACTTCATAATGTGTCTACTTATTTTTGACCTGACTTGGCATTCTGTCAGTATGCAAAAGAAGCTGTTGAGTGGTATAAGGAGTACTTGAATCAAAGAAACGAAGAGCACGAAAAAGTTGTCCGATGTTGACATATATAATATATACCGTTAGGAAAAACGTCCAATTCAGTTTTAATATGAAACGGTAAAATCTTTTAGCCGCCTGTTTATCAAATATTATGATCGTTTATGTAGATTTTCTTAATGAACATTGGCACAGGTCTTCTATGATAACATGATCTACATAACTCAAACAAAGATTATGATCACATTAAATTAGGGTAACTAACCACCATCGATTGTTGGAGTATTTCGGGTTTGTGCAGATGTTTTTAATATACGGAAAAATTATGTAATTTACACTTTCCGGCTGTATGAAACTTTGTGAACACTCTACAAATCGCAAATTTAAAGATGTCCTAATGGAATATGTTGTTAATTCAGGACAAGGTCGAACCATATTGAAATATGTCATGTTCGGTCCAACATTTTGGTAGCTCCCATAATGTTCTCCTGGGATGTCGTAATATATCCCTGGTCCACTTGAGACTCCTAAGTCCAAGAAAATAGAAAGCATTTTAAAAATAGCTTCCAATACATTCGGTAGGAAAGTTAGTTCGGACTATTTGGTATGAAAAGTTAAAGCGAATACCGGTTTAAACACATGTGAGGCACAAAATGTTCATAACAAAAGCACTGTAAAAATTTAGAGGCATAAAACAGAGCTATTGCTCGAGAAAATTTTAAAGAAAAGTTTGGAACCCAAAAGCAATAAATATATCTCAAAAAGTTCTTGGTGTGGTAGGCAATGTGCACCGAAACACCGAAATTTATTACAAAAGAGGTTCAAAAATTTTTACATATTTTAACTGAGAAATTCTACCTGTTCGATCAATATGACATAAAGCACCATAAAAACGGTAATGGCAGAGTTTCTGAAATCTCCGTCATAATATAGCAGACGATTTTCTCAATTCATCATTTATAAAACCCAAAGACCATCTTCAGGATGGATCCAGCAGATGATTACTTGTGACAGTACTACACCGGTAAACAATTATTTTATAAGTTTGATTTTATCCGAAGGTGATGATCGATATCTTGCGAGTATCATAACGACTATTGAACTCCGCTATGTATTATCGTGTTTTTGATTGAAGTTTACATTTTTTAACTTATTTGTAAATATTTAGAAAATAAATTTAAATAAAAAAAGTATTTGGTATTGATATTTTTCTTCTCCTGGAAGTAGGCATTTTTAGGAACTCACAATATCCTACACTATCATAGCGTATCACTTCCTGAGTCGATTTAAGTCGGTACGGCTAGTTGTCCATGAAAATCTTGTTCGTAAATAATGTGTATTACAAAGTCAGGCTTGAACGACTGTTACAATTTTAGTTGTATTTTTTTTTGTGAAATTTGCATTTAAAAGCCATAAATTTTTAGTTTTCTTTAGTTATCTTTAATTCCCTATTTAATATTAATTTCTTGTATTTTAAGAAATTATATTCTCTTCTGGAATTCAACCACATTATTTTCTGTAAAAAGGAAGGCATTTCCATTGAATTACTTGTTAATAATTTATATTAATTTGCTTGAACAGCTAAACGAGACAACTTTAAAGAAACAATTTGGTAAATTTATAAAGCATATTGTCTCCTTTTTTGTGTTCATTTTTCATATTTAGTGAAAATGTCCCCTAATTTATATAAACGACAAAATAAATTACAAAGAATACAAAGTTTATTTATCCACCACCAGCAACAATAACAAAAATAACTAAAAAAAAAACCTCATACTTTATGTGCCGCCACAGAAAAAGTTATAATGACCACTAATCAAAATAAAAACAAACGAACAAACAAACAAACAAATAATCTATCAAGGAAAAACTCTTGGTGATCAGATATGATAGAAATAATACGCTACACAAAATGGGAAATTGGCTCATGTTGGGTAATTGAGTATTGTGATATAAATTTGTTATACAACTGTTCCTAAAAGCTGAAGTCTGTGAAAATGTTTCGACATTTTGAAATTCCTTCTTTCTACTCTTTGTACAGATCCAATAATGAATCTGTAATCACTTCCCATTTCATAAAGAAAATATTTGTCACTTTTTCAAGGGTAATCAGGTTTGTTTTATCTTCAACCTAACCGGAAATGTCACCTTGGTACCGATCTGTTTATTTGCTATAATTCATTTGATGGAATGCAATTTGACCTTTTTCGCTCAGTTATCGCGTTCGCTAAACTCTCAACCAACGATACTTTTGGTGCAATTTTGGTCCATGAATTCGGATCAAATTATCACATATTATCTCCTTCTGTGTCAATTAGATTCCTTTGAAATCCCCTTTTTAGTGCGAATTTTGTTAAGAAAATGAGCTTTTGTTGCGACATTTCGAAATTCGTTTTGAAATCGTTTTGAACTTTCTGGTAGATATAAGATATGGATCAATTATAAACAAATTCCTGGAAGAGAAATAAGCTGTTCATTTAACAACAAAAGAATGGTTGAGAAAGTTTATTTAAGGTCCCCAAACTTTCTTTACATAATGATGTTGACGCAATGGAAAAGTAAATTCACAGCCAAAAAATTAACCCAAAAAAATTTGTACTTTTCCATTTACCAGAGTGCCTTTCTACCAAAAGTATTTGGAACATTTTTCAATAATTTTGGTCTTGGCAACATTAATATATCGTTTTCTCTAAATAACATTCCTATTGATTTCCTGTTGTTCAAGTAAATTGGACAATTTCCAGAGAGCTTGGAAATTAGGAAACTTTTTGTTATTACCATTTTTCTTAAGTCTTGTACTGTTGTAGTCAGTAGTTCCTGACAAGAAAAAGTGTGCATTGTCTATGAAGGTTTTAACCAAATTCGCTGAGCGAATAGCACATGGAAAGATGTCCCTATAACGTTGCAACAAAAGTCTCCAATAATCTGAAAGGGGATTGGAGAGCTCAAACCTCTAAATTTTTTTTTTTTTTGCTGGCAATGTAAAATCCAAATGGTTTTGGGTGTGAATAATATGAAATCATCGCAGAATCGAGGCGGTATATTAGTCTTGAATACATCGGTCATGCTGGATAATTCATAAAATATTGATATTACCCTGACTATTTATAGTGTGTCCGGATATTCTTAGTTTGGTGTAGGGTTGCATTTATTAATCCCAAAAAGCGTCCATTTGGTGCTAAACATAACATATTTTATGATCTTAGTATTAACATGGAAAATATTATTGGATCGGAATGCAACCTGGGAAATTATTTCGTAAAGTTTCGTTTTTATGGTTTAATTACAAAATTGCAATGAGGATATTTTCACTATCCTAAGTGGCAGAAGAGATCTATATTTTCGACTGGTAGATCTTGCAGTATTATTATGTCAGTTATTATGTTTAATGTCCAACAAATGAATGAATTGTAAATCTGATTAGAATGAGTGACCAGAGAAAACTACGTACTAATGTAATTGAATATTTTCAACACAACTCAACTTGGTCCTACAAAACTTTGACCAATTGTTCAATGTTAGTAAACAGTACAGGGACAACTTGCGTTGATAGACCTAGTTCAGGTAAAAGGAATAATCCACTCGAAGCCAAACAAATAGAATGCAGTTTCAAAAGAGCTCTCAACACATCCGGTAATAAAACAGCACTTTTACCACAGTTCTCGTATTATTTGATACGAAAAGTTAAAGCTAATGCTGGTTTAAGAGCATACAAGGCTCATAAAGTTCGTTACAGAAACGCTGCTAAAAAGAAAAAACAGAGTTCGGAAATTAAAGTTTACTAAAAAAGCGTTTGCGGCATAATGGATAACGTAACGTAAAAACTTTTATGTTAAAGACTTTAGGACTCAAAATCAGTTAAATAAAGAATATTATTTGTTACACGGGCTTTATGAAAAATGCTGCTTCTATTTATAAAACTTCATAATGTGGCCATTTAGTTTTGGACCTGATTTGGCATTCTGTCACAATGGTAAACAAGGTACAAGAACAATAAAGTGATATTTGTAGCAATAGAAGTAAATCCTCCAAACTGTTGGTAGCAAAAGCCAGTGAAGTGATATTTTGCTCTTGTTAAAAAAAATTGAAGAACATAAAAAGGCATTCAAAAGTGTGGGAGATTTTAAAAAGAGATGAACCTGTTCGATTAAACAGGTTCATTCCTCCAAAAAGGTTTAAAATCATCAATAGTGATTTGAATTAAATCTGTAGGTTTATTGATTTCGCATAATATGAATAACTATGATAGAATCTATATAATTTATAGGCTCTCAAAATAGACCTTACTCATAACAACCAGAAACATAGAGATAAGCTGGAGTGAAATGAGCTATATTTAGAAATGGAATATATATATGTAATATATAATTAAATGTGAATTCCTAGAAATACTTTTTTATTGAATTTTAAAATGATTTATCACTTGGAAGTTTTTGTGATTCCTTGTTCTTTGTATTTTTCGGAATACAATATCCCTATTTTTGAAGGTTTAAAAAAATACTTTACTAAATGTCAAACTTTAAATTAAACTCACAATACCAAAGTTTTCAAAAACCACTATTTATAAAGACCCACTAAATCTTATAATAAAAACATTTTCTTTAAATAAAAATGAAGAAGAAAAAAAAAAACAAAAAACAAAAAATAAACTTAAAAGAGGAGGAAGAATAAAGAGATCTCTTTTTTATATTGTTTATTTGTTTAGAATATGAATGTTTAAATTAAGCCTGCATGAGTGTTATAAATTTTTTGACATTAAATGTGATGAGATTGGAACATGACGAACATAATGTAAAGAGGACATTTAGTTAACCAGAGGCTTGTCAAGTCGCTCTTTCTCTCTCTCTCTCTCTTTGTATGTCTTTTAGTCAAACAGTTTGTCATTTACCCATCTTTTCATTCATTCTTCATAAAATAGGGAAACAGTCAGCCAGACATTCATTCTTTAAGTTTTTTTTTCAGCTGTGGCACCAACAAAAGCAAGACGATTTCGTATAAGGAAAAGTCGTATTTTTTATTTGTGGTTGCCCAGGATATGGCAATATGTCATACTTGTTTACATACATTTATATAAATGTTACATCCAACCTTAATAATGTAGTAGTATATTCTTTTTGTACAACAACACATCAAGTTCACAAAGAGGCTTTACAACTACATATATTACAAAGAACGTAAATGTGTTTGTATACAAAAAAAAACATGGATACTAACATTTGTATTTTCAATGGAACCCAGCAAACTTTTTTTGGTATATGATATATAACATATTTTAAAAACAACTTTTTCATAAATTTTTGCGAAATTTCGATATTGAACATTGTTGTTTTGGCAAATAATCACCAAATTTTTAAGTGAATCAATCTAGCTTTCAAATTCTTTATTCAAATTAAAGATCAATATTTGAAAAAAAATTTCATTTATCTGAAAATAGATTGTAGTCTATCGATGTCTAATAAATCGATCGATATATTAGATCGAAACCTAATAATATAACATAGTGGAAGAACATCATGTAATTCGTCTTTCCAAATGACAATTAAAATAAGTGGACGCATTATGAAGACTTATGAATGCAAACTGCCTTTTTATTGATGTAAATTTAGAAATTGACAGAGCTCGTTGTTACAAATGCTTGGCTTCTTTTGCCGCAACTACATATTGTTTGTCATATCCAGAAATTTTTGGGAACATTTGACAGCTTTTGGGTCTTAAAGTTTTCTTCAACCGTCCCTCGCACATCAGCAATTTAAATTTTTTTGCATGAAGTTGCAAAATGTCTGCCAGAACATACGTTTCGTCATTAATTTTGCAGCAAGAATGTTTTTTAGAAAACTTGAATTTATTTTCTGTGCTCAGTTTTAGCATCTTAATTTTAAGCAGGGTTCCGGTCAGGAATTTTTTGAGTCTTATGTATTTTCTTTTCTCTGTATATAATTTACAAAATATTGGTTATAAAATATATAAAGAATTATACAGCGAGAGATCGTAAATTTGGTCTCAGTCACCTTCTTAAGGAACTGTTTTATTGGAGAGAATGTAGGACCGATAGGACTAGAAGAAGGCGTTCCATCCATGCAAGCAAATATTAATTAAAAATTACTTAATTTATTCCCAATCACTTGCTTGGTGTAGGACGGATAGGACCAGGGAAAGGAGTACCCCCAATATAAAGCAAATATTTATTGTTGAATATCTAAAGAACTATAACAGCGGGAGTTCATAAATTGAAAGTTTCAACGAAAAACGTGTGTTAAGAAGTTTCCGATCTCATTCTTGACTCACATTTCACAGTAGGGAAGAATCAATATTTTTGAAATGAAAATTACAAATTTGATCGGGAGGATGGATTCGCTTTATATGGACTGTCCAAATGATGTAGGAGTTCAAAGTGAGGATTAATTTTTTTAATGCGTTCTAAATTTTTCTTTTTTATTCAATTATCGTCATATATCGATTGTCATATTTTTAGATCATGTAATTAAGTCTATGGAGCACCTATGAAAAACCTCAGTAAGGGCTTGATTGGATCTAAACTATAAATCTGACAATATAAGAGTAAGATTTCTCTAGAAAATTTAAGAAGGAAATTGAAACTATATTTTAAAAATCTCGCTGCAGGAGTTCCAAAGACATTCAGTTTATGATTTTTCTTCTCGTCATTTGTTGTGGCAACTCTTCTTCTTTAATAATTTTTTAGTATTCTCGTTTTAATATTTCAATTATCTAAAGATTATAAAAATACGATTTGTACGACATTTATTGCTCTCTGTTTTTTTTTTCGTAAAATTATTACAGTCCATGTAAATTTTGGAAATATTGAGAACATTCTGTGAATTTCTGGAAATTCGGTACAGTGGTTTGACTTTCTCTAAGTTACAATCAAACGAAAAAACAAACATAGATACGTTTTCATGTACAGAATTTTTCAGACAAGCTCTTTAAAACATATATTTTTTGTTCACTGGGTTATTTTAGTTTGTTTCCTCATTTTATTTTTATTTTTCTTGTTTTGTTAATGGAAAAGTTGATGTTTTACTAATAAACTTGATTGCTTTTCTTATTTTTGTTTGCGATTTCAACAGAAATATCCACGCATTTATAAATCTTAAAGGAATATTTATATATAAAGATTTTATTTAATAAATAAACCAACATCTACACAAATACACCACATTCATCTTTAAATGTGTTGTTAAGTACACTTGTGACCTATTAGTGACAGTGTACTTAACATGTAAATTACATTGAAATTCATACGTAATGAAACATTGTCATCTTCATCGTAATAATTATTTTAAGTTTCACATTTTTTGTGGATCTGTTATAGTGAAAGATAAAAATGATAATAGAATGATAAAAACAATGTTTTAATTTCGCTATTAAGTAACAAATCAGATTGAGGGCATAAATTATTTCATAAATTGTGAAAAATGTGATAAATTAATATTTTAAGAGAACTAAAAAATAACATGAAGGAAAAAATAAACTTGCAGTTATATTACAAGTTTAATTAATTTATTAAAATATTAAAATTACTTCGTTAATTTATTAAAATATTAAAATAAAAATTATCAAAAGAAGTTCGTTCCGAAACTTTAAAACCTCCTTCCACATTTTGTTGTTTTATTTTAATCACATTAGCGGGAGCATAGCATGTCTTCCAAAAATATCTAAATGAAATTTTATATGTTGGAACTGATGTGATTTCTATAAACTCAGAGGCGTACCCGGTGTCCAAATTACTCTACATCGGATATATAGAAATTTATGGAAAATAGTTAATTTTAATTTGTTTAGGTTGTATTTTCGTGTGTGCGAATTCGTCCGGAATAAAAAAAACATTCCGACTTTTCTATGGGAAAATAACAGAAATATCAGTCCGTATAAATTATGTTTGAAGATTTTCCCTTTTTATTGAAATGACCACCACACAGATAATAGTAAGGATAATCTAAAGCTGATTCCAGATTTGCGAATTTACAACTTAACAAATAAATAATTTTTGGACAGATCTTGGCTTTAAATTTAGTTTACACGCTTTCACGTTAGATTTAAAAAATCAATTAAGACTATCACAAGCCTTGAACTACATAAAATTATAAAAAGTTTCTAAAGTTCAGAACAATTCTATTGTTTCATCTTTGAATAAATGATGTTACGGAAAAAAATCAAATCTTATTTATATGATAAAACTATATTTATATGGTTAAGCAACAACTTTTATACCCTACACCAGCACACTTAGTGATGAATTTGTCATTACATATGCAACGCAGAGAAAGAAATATATGGGACCTCATGAATTATATGTGTTCATGCATCAAACCTGAGTAGATTTAGGCATGTCCTTCTGTTTGACCGTTTGTCTATCTGTAGTAAACATTCTCACATCTACAATAATTACCGGAATTCAATGAAATTTGACATTAAAAATCTGACGACAATGCAAAATTCTGAAAATTATCTCTTCTAAATTTTTTCATTAAAAAAATAACTGAATTTAAACGGAATTTAACATAAAGTCATGTGTATTTTATTGTCGTGCAAAAAATCATTAAACTTGTACCAAGAGGAAAATGTTATGTAAAATTTGACAAATTTTGATACACTACAAAATCAATTTATAATATGGCCCGCAATTTTATAGATCTTTTTATGGGATTTGCCATATATATTTATTTTGTTCCAATAATAAACCTAAAGAAACTTTATTGTGTCTGGTAGTGTATGACTCATGATCTTGAAAGTCTGAAAATTTCAGAAACTATAAGATGTGAAAAATACATGTAAACATTTAGAGATGCCTCGTTAAGGATTATAAGACCGTAAAAAATGTTTGAAATTTAATGAAAAACAAAAATTTAGCTCGCAGTTAAAAAGTTTAGGGTCCAAGTTACCAAACAAAAGAAGTCTCTCAAAGTTATGACGCTAATGTCCTCTGTTTTACCTTGTTCTCATACAAAGCCCCTTTTACACTCTCAAATACTTACAAATTCATAGCAATTGTTATCTAACTATCTTAAATACATGTAGTTAACTAAATAACTAATATCGGTCCATGTTTGCTGTAGCTTCCTTATAAGGTGTTTATGAGTTTGTTAAAATTTCTAACTACAGACCAATTTAATTCAAATTCAGCAAACTTTTTTAGTTGTCGTTATTGTTAATTTTGCCAATATCGGTTCATATTTTCATATAGCTCTCATATAGGACCCCTTCACGAAAGTAGTTTGGAGCTTTTTAATTTTTCAAATACAAATCAAATATATTATTTTTACGACAGTCCATAGTTTGCAATTGTTTTCTTTTAAGCCCCTTCTCGAAAAAGACTCTTATAAGATTTTTACTGAAATTTGATACAATTATTTTTGTCGTTAATAAATGAAAATTATCGGCCCATATTTGGTTATAATCCCACTTATCGTAATAGGGTTTTAGCATTTAAAGCTTCTTAAATATGTACCAATTTCATCGATATTCAAACAGTCATCTAAATGATTACAATATATGAAACCAATATTAATGGATGGTTTCAAGCATTTGTGACCATATTACATTGTGGTTTCTATAGAGGTTTTTTTCTATATCGGTGTTTAGCCGATAAACAAATACTTAGTTTCCTGAGTTTCCCCATGCATTGGTGCATAATTAAGATGGTGGAGGGTATATAAGTTTCGGCATGGCAAAATATCAATCTTATTTCTTTTGGGAAGTTTTAAAGTCGACCTATACGAAATGGGCAATTTTGGGTGGTTTACCGTCTACCACCAAAAGAAGTAGTGTTACCTCTACTTCTAAAAAATTTCATTAAGAGTAACGATTCAAATTATCGGAACTGTTTCCAAAAATTGTATGTTTATTATAAAATAGAAGTAAATATGTCTACTCCACATTGTTGTAAAATTTATGCGTTTTAGAGGGATTTTTTCGGGAAGGTTTTATGGGAATTAAAAGAAATTATGGACTGACCCTCGTTTAATTACGCACAGGTATTTTGGCTTACATTTATCTTAATTTAACTAAATATTTTTACAATGAGTTTGAAAATGATATTTGGTAGAGAAGTTATATGAGACTTATGAGTCATTTGTTCAAATGCATTATACCCCGCCACCTATGTTGGTGTAGGGAATAAAAGTAAAAATTTTAAAAAAATTTGGACAATTATTCCTGGAGAAAAAAGTTTAAAAAATTTGAAAAATCGTAAATAATTTATATGATTTAATATCAAATTTTCATAAATTGTCAAAGAAAAAAATGGGGTAAAATTTTCATAAATTTGAGATTTATTTTCAACCAAATTGTAATATTTAATAAATCCCAGAATACACTTCTACATTTTTTACTAAATAAATTTTAGAACTCTTTACAATGACCCTGAGTTTGATATTGAAATAGAAATACAAAAATAATAAATCGCTGGAAGCCAGTAAAAAGACTACTAAAATACGACACATTTATATACAAATAAATCTGTTACTTCTTAAAGTTAAATTTTACTATTTTCCGCTGGAAATAGAATTTGTAAAGCAAAAAGAAAAAAATGAAATAATAAAAAAAACCAGGAACTGAAAAACTATACATTTTGTTGGTCCTTTTTTTACTAACTATTACAATTGTAGACAATTTGTTTTCCATTTGTCTTGCCAACAAAATATTATAAATTTTATAAAAAAAATTGAAAAAAAATGAAAAATAAGGCAAAAATAAACACAATTGTTGCCAATTTTTATGGAGACATTAAGTTTCATTGATTTTTATTTTGTGTTATACTCAATATTTGTGCATAAAATCAAGTAAATATATATATTTATGGATATATTTTGTTTATTCTGTTATATGTATATAAGAAGTGAGATTAAAAAAATTCTTAACATACATGTCTTATAAATAAAAAAAATCTGTATTTGCTTGTCTGTTCATTTGGGGCTTATAGGCAGATGAACTACTTTACTGATTTTGCAGAAATTTTTAAATCATCGCAATTGACCAGAAATTGACATATGCTAAAAAATCCTATAGGACCAGAGGGAGGGGTACCCCACACAAAACAAATATTAATTATCCATTATCTATAAAATTATAACAGGGAAAGTTTTTTTTTTTAAATTTGGTCCCAACCAGCTTCTCAAGGATCTATTTTATTGGACAAAGTGTAGGACGGATAGGGTCCGGGGGAGTGGTTCCTCACATACAAAGCAAATAATAATTATCAAATATCTTGGGAACTATGTCAGCGAGAGTTCTAAAATTTGGTCCCAATCAGTCTACACATCGTGATTTATAAAATTTCTTTCGAGATCTTGGGCTGAGGAATCGGTTTGTGCAGCAAAATGCACCAGGTAAACCCAAAAATATTAATCAAAATGAAATCACTAATCACTATTTTTTATTTAATTGTGCTTGATGTCCCTTTTAAAATCCATCACACTTTTGAAAGCCTTTTTTGTGCTCTTTAATTCTCTTTTAAAAAAGCCTGATATCTCTCCACTTGTCTTAGCTCCAAAAAGTTTGGAGAATTTGCTTCTCTTGGTACAAAAATCACATTATTGTTCTTCTGCCACTCGGAGGGCTTGTTTATCATAGTGGACAGCATGCCCAGTCATTCCAAAATAAGTGGACTCAGTATGAAGTCTGATGAATGGACGCAGCACAGTGTTTGAAAAATGAAATTGAAAATAAATCTGAACATTCGAAGAGCAAGTCCGATTTAAAAATTGTGATAGCAGAAGTGTTGGCGATGTTAAAATTTTGAGTTTGGACTTTGTGGACCAAAAGCCTACACTTTTTTTGGAAATTTTGACTATGTTTATCTCGGGATCATAAAGTTTTCTTTCAGTATTCCCTCGATCATTAGCAATATAAAATTTTTAACCAGGAATTAGCGTAAAATCTGCCAGAACATACGTTTCGTCATCCATTATGCAGCAAAAATATTTTTAGAAAACTTGACTTCAATTTCTTTGTATGTGCTGATGTTTGTTACATACAGCATCGATTTAAAGATGTCCTTCCGTCTGTCCGTCCGGCTGGTTGTCTATATAAACGCCTACAGTTCGCATATTTTGAAATATCGCGATTCTTACTCGTTTTTTTGGCTTGAGAAATATCATGTTGGTCATACCTTCTACCTGTATCAGGTTTTCCTTTGAATGGCCTGGTCCACTTTTTTAGGTCTT